>LZPO01096791.1:913657-935000 GCA_001675575.1 Neotoma lepida
ACAGAGATCTGGATGGATCTCTGCCTCGGGAATGCTAGGATTAAAGGCATGTGCTATCACTGCCTAACCTCTATGTTTAATCTAGTGGCTGTTCTGTTCTCTGACCCCAGATAAGTTTTATTAGGGTACACAATATTTTGGGGGACATAATATAATCACCACATACACTTGTCACCCTTACAGATACTTAAAGGTTTCCAAAATATATTCACTTATACAAGGGAGGCTGGAGGCTTCGAAAGACTGAGCTCTGCTGAGGGCCCTGTGACCTCAAGAATCAGAGAGAGGTTCACAACTACACGACTTAGAAATGGAGTCTATAGCCTTGCCTTACCTCTATGACAGATGCATTGATTTAAAACCTGTTTGTGAACTTCCAAACACGGCATTATGTTGGGACATCTGGGTTCATTCCCAGCTCTCAGCCAGTGAGCTATTGTCTAGCCTCAACAGTAGAAGTAAAGCTTGTGACCAGCTAAGGACCTAACAATCTATGGCTCAACAGGTCACCTAGCTTCAACAGTAGATGCAAGGGTGGTGACAAATTAACAAGCCTACCAATCTGTTCAAGCCACTAAACACACGAGCAGCCAGCATTCAACCTTGTCCCAGAGCTCATAAATATTCAAACAAAAGAAATGCGGTCATGGGCATCCAGGTTTCTCATCCTGTGGCTCCATTCTCCTGTAAGAATATCCAGCCTTGGGCTGGTAAGATGGCTCAGCAGGCAGAGAGAGGGGCTTGCACTCAGGCCCGAATACCTGAGCTTGATCCTACAACATGGCGGGAAAGAAGGACTCCTGAGAGAGCGCCTCTGATCTTCACATGCTTGCTATGGCATGTGTGTGCCTGCACTCATACACACACATACATATACACACACACATACACACACATACATACATTCATACATACACACATACATGCATACATATGTACATACATTCTCTCTCTCTCCCTCTCCCTCTCTCTCCCTCTCTCCTTCATGTTGTGGAGCAAACAAGCTCTCAGCTACTGTTTGTGCCACGCTTGCCTGCCTGCTGCCATGCTCCCTGCCACAATGGTCATGGACTCNAACCCTCTGGAACCTTGAGCCCTCAGTCAAAAGCTTTCTTTTATAACTTTTCTTGGTCACTGGCAGTTTGTCACAGCAAAAGAAAAGTAACACCTTGGAAGCCAGAAGAGGGTGATGAATCTCCTAGGGCTAGAGTTGGGGGTAGTTGTGAGCTACCCAACATGTTGCTGGGAACNGAACTCAGGTCCTCTATGGGAAAAGTGCACACTGTNAACTNCTGAGCCATCTCCTCAGCCTGCATTTTCATTCTTTTTATTTGAACAAGACTCTGTTGTANATGCCGACCAGTCTTTCTTTATCCTCTCCTTTGGTGNTGCACACCTAGGCTGGCTGTGGATCTTGGCTGTTATGCAAATGCTTCTGTTACGTTCATTTCGTGACCTGTCATGAGTGTGCACATCTGTTTGTTGATCCACTGGGCAGAGTCCTGGTGTGTCCCATTCACCAGTGAACCACCAGGGCCTATGGCAGTGCCTGGTGCAGTTACTGCTCAGAGAAACAACTATAAGCCTCACCAAACCCTTCTAGACCAACACTGACCATTTCACAGATGAAGACACCGGTACTCCAAGAAATCTCGTGACTTTTCTGAAGCAGAGGGAGAGTCAGGCCTCTGACTCACAGCCTGTGCCTGCTCCCCACCCTTCCTAGACTGCTTGGGGCTCTAGAGTAGCAGTTCCTANAAAAAAAAAAAATGATGTCTAGAGTCCAAACATGTTCCTTAGAGCCTTTAAACCTCAGAGCCACCCTGTTCTCATCCATCTCTCTTGCTGGGCATATTTCTTCAGTCCACAGCAGCAAGCAGCCTCTGAAAGGGATGTTCTTTCTGGTTCTCCAATGCCACCTCCGGTTTCTCCAGCCCTGGCCTCAGATCTAGCACTTTCTGATAAAACACTTTCACTGATGATCTTTCAAAACACCCTACCCACACTGCCTGCTGCCCCTCTCCTCTTCCCTCAACAGCTATCAATTTTACTTCTCAATGGGCTTTCATGGAAATAATCTTATTATCGCTCTCCAAAACAATATTTCCATCACCCATCCCTAGAGCCGGTCTCATATTTTCCTGTCTCAGTGTCTTTACAGATCTCTCCACCTTGCCCTCCCAGGGCACTGCTCTGTAGAGGTTCTGCCTTCCTGCCCACTCCTGAGAGCCACTTCTAAACACCAAAATCTGTACAAAGGCATCAACAGTTCAGCTTTGTTAAGACACACCCCTGGGCTCCACTCAACATATAGTAAGAGGTTCATGAACTGGGCACCTACTTAGTACGTTACATTTAATACGGTACTTNGATAAAACCTCCTATCTGACCCTCTGAACAACCAGAGTGTGTCTCTCTAGTTCACCAAAACAAAACAAAAAAACTGTGAAGGTCAAGAGAAGTAAAATAACTCTCCATGATCACAGAGCCACGAATGCAGGACAGCCATATCCCAAGTCTGCATATTAAGATACGTCTTGGGCATTTTGTATGTAACTAATTGATGTTCTAGATCCCTCCTGCTAAGAGCAAGTGCCATACAAACACTTGATCAGAGCTACCTTAGCTGAGAAGAATTAAAGTGAAACTGCCTTTCCTAGTTCAAATCTCTCGGTCCTTAAGGGAGTTGAGCCAGGCTTGAAAACTGGCAGGAGTATAACATCAGACCGAACACAGAGCAAAACTTTACTAAAGCCAACATAGGAGGGCTGATAGCCAGAGACACCCCCCCCCACACACACACAAGGAACCACTGCACATATTCTGATGACAACCAATCAAGCTGATTAATCATAATCGAGTTTCCACACGTGCAGAGGCTGAAAGCAAGTCTACCACGTATTTCCAAGTACTTGGGTTGCTGGAAAGAGGACAAATAACCGAGTTTAGGAAAAAGAAAAAAACAGACCGCAACAAACCCCACGTTTACCACTACAGAGTTATTGGATCTGTGTTTGGACTATCCAAACTAGTAGCTTTTATTAGCATTAAAATTTCCAGCCAACAGGGGACAATNAAGTATTACTACCCCTAAAATAAGAGGCACAGGTCCTTCATAATTGCCTGGAAAGCATCCTACTCTCTTTTGGGAATGCTCGTATCTCACTGAAGCAAGTGGCAGGTGGCAGAGCACCATCTCCAGATGTGAAATCCACACTATGTGCAAGCTCAACCAGCAAGCTCAACAGCCAACACTGGCTTCTAGATGTGGAATCAACCAATAAACACTTGTGACCACAGCCTCTGGCCTCATCTTCCCTGTGCATGACAGAATTCTTTAAAAACGTTTCTATGCTAATCCAGAACTTGTAACATCATAGAGGAGGAACTGAGCGACAGAGACTGAAACACAGAACAGAACATAAGTTACATCACAGAGGGCTTTCTCAGCAGAGCGCCACAGGCTCTGTTTTTATAGTGGTTTCTTGAGACTGGACCAAGGGTAGAAATGATGCATTAGCTCAATATTTAAATAGACCCACGGGCCCAGCTTTCACTGAACAGCCTATTGATACAAAGAGTCTTGTCCGAACGCTTTCAACCAAACTAGCTCAAAACTACATTTACTAACCCATTTCTGAATGGAGCCACCAAAAAACAACAACGAAACACCTAGAGCAGACACACAGACTGCTTTGTTCTTCAAGCACCATTACCCCCAAAACCCACCTACACACAGACCCTGAGGCCACAAAGTGGGATGAACAAGTGTCTATCACATTTCTAAAAGGAGGAGGTAACAGGCACAAGAGACGTTCTGGTTGCCAGGGCAGAAGGCTGGAAAGCTGAGGAAACCAACAAACGCAGTAGCTATTTCATAGTATTTCTGGAGCCAACATAATATAGCTCTTTCTAGAGAGGGCTACATGTCAAATTGGATGGGTTTTCTGCCTCACCATTACTTCCTCATCATATAAAACAGCTGAGCCTCGTTTCTCCTGCCTCAAAAGAAAGCTATCATTTCCTGGATAACAGAGATTGAAGTGGTGGGAGATAGGACAGGATTCGAGGAACAGGAGAGAAGTTCTCCGGCTGAGGCCCACAAATGGTGCTAAGCATTACATGCCATATGGTATCCACACAGGGTAAGAGATCACCAATGATGAAGCTGAGGAACACAGACATGGCAGTCACCCACTGGGAGCCCGATGCCTGCTGACAAGAGCTGCTTGCAAATGACAGAGCTCAGAGGAACCTGGGAGCAGCCTCCCTGAGCCTGACGTGAAAANGCAGAACAGAATAGCGGAGCAGAGTCTGTTGCTAACCTGACTATAGAGAGAAAGGAGCCTTTAGAAACTGAGCAGACAGGAGCTGCTGCTAACAGTTACCTCCCCGGCAGAGAGAAAACTTGAACTTCTAATTAAAGATTGCAATTCCTACAGGCAAATACTGGAGCCAGCAGTGAACTTACCTATTAGACTATATTCCTTCTGAGCCATCTGTCACACCTGGCTAGCCTTCATGTCAACCAAAGCTCAGCCCTTCGGGAGATCAACCTTTCCCCAGGAGGAAGAGAATTCATCCCAGCTGCTGATGGCTCCTCCGGGAATCCTGAGCGTGAGCCATTTTAACATCACCCTCAAACCAGTCGATATGGGAGAGGGCTCTTCCCAAGGCCATGGCTCACTCTGCTCAACCAGGACACAGAGGGGCAGCCTCCTGAATTCCCATGCCTTGACCCAAAATTGAGTGGAAAGGGCCTTGTAAGAAGTGAGAGAAACTAGAGGCTGGAAGTGGAGTACTGGAGAGTGGGGGTTGGGGTGAGGGCAGAATGAAGACAGGCTATTGCTGGGATAAACGAGGCAGCCAGGAAGTTCTGGGACAGTTAAAGGCAACAACCTTCAAATTTTTGGGTGTTACAAAGGTCTGGTGATCCCTACCAGGCTGAGAGCAACGCAGCTCTCCGAAGGCGCCAGCAGACACACTGAGTCCTGTCAGCATGGACTCAGCCCTGCCAGTGTGGCAAACAAACACTTGCTTTCTTCTCGGGGCTGAGGCCCACAACAGCCTCTCCACAGGGCCTGTTTGCTTAAGGAACCAGAGGCTTTGATGTCCGGGTAGAAGTTGGGAAGTTCTGTGTAAAGAAGTAGCTGGTGACCGGAGCAGAGGGAGGGGTGAGCAACGGCTCCCGGCCCCATTAATCCTAAGTTTAAGAACTTTTAAGGAAATTATCAAATGGCCTGTACACAGGAATGAGAAGCAAGGAAATTATGTCAGCCACCGCTGTGACTCTGGCCAAGGCATTTCTACTGTTTCTTTAAGACAGACTTTCATGCCTCAAAGGGGTGCTTATGGGGGAATGTTTTGAAGCAACCCAACTTAGCAAGCAACATTAATAAAATCCTCTGGACCTGCTCAATTTCTCCATGTACAAAGGTTATAAGTGCTGTGACCATTCCAAGCACATAAAGGCAACAATTGCCTAATACTGAGGCCTGACAACAGATTGGGGTTAAGAGCAAAAGAAGACTATTGAAGGACTGGAGTGAGGGCTCAGCGCTTAAGAGCACTGGCTGCTCTTCCAGAGGACCCGGGTTCAATTCCTAGCACTCATATGGCAGTTCACAACTGTCTGTAACTCCAGTTCCAGGGGATCTGACACCTTCACACAGAATATATACAGACAAAACAACAGTGCACATAAAATAAATAAATAGTCTTAAAAAACAGAAAACTACTGAGGCCAAGAAAGTCTGTGGATGACGAAAGCAACACTTGTAACTGAGTGCTAAGTATCACAGACTTGGAATCCGCTAATGCAGTGTATTTTTATGCATGCTTATTTGTTTCTCATAAGCAGGCGTGCTCAGCTCCATTTTAAAGATTAGGAATGAGACGTGGCGGCTTAAGGAACTTACTGAAGATAACATAATAACATAGTGAGGACTCAAATGCAGGCAAGGCTGGCCCAGAGCCTGCCCCATGGGGTTGCAGTGCCTTTCCATGGCATGCCGAACCCTTAGAACAAGATCAGGAAGTATAATCTTTTGCAAGATGTAAGCAGTGATCTTCCGCCTTTGATTTCTTGCCATTCTTTTTTTCTGTTTCAGTAAGACAATATTTTTTATTTCCACTTTCTTACAAGTCTATTGTACTAATTGATAATACCGTAACTAGAAAAAAAAAGTATTTTCTCTTCTCACTTAAATCCCATAGAGCATCAAACCATTATGACCCCTATGTGCACAACAGATGCCATCAAAATAAATACAACACACTTGAAACAGTAAAACCAAGATCAAAAAGACTAGCTCCCACATTTATTTACCCCGGGGACTCTTGGGGAGTGAGAGATAAGAGACTTAGATAGAAATATACAGGGGAGAGAAACAGATAGAAATGCATGATAGCTTCGGGTGGGCCTGGATCCTTACCCACTGGCCCAGAACCTTATTCCAAAGGGCTTTTTACAACAATGCCAAGGCGAGGGGCAAAAGCCCTCCCCCTTGCTGGAGACAGCCAAGTGTAGCCCCTTCCAAACACCTGGTACTTAGGCCCAATCATCCTCTTCTGCAATCCTGCTGGGGAAAGCCACTAGGAAACCTCCGTGGGCTCCAACTATGAAAGGAAACCTAGAGAGAAACAGGGAGGCTCGAGGGACGAGGACAACCTATTGGGTTTCATGAGTTAAGAAGCCTAGGTCCCAGCATAGGGTGAAAGCCACACTAGCAAGGCATACACTTTACTTTGTAAATTTCTTAAGATTAATGCTGGGCCTGGGAATATGGCTTAGCAGTAGAGCAAGCAGTTGCCTAGTATGAGCCAGGCATCGCGGTTAATCCCCAGCAACCCCCACCTCCGAATGGTATAAGTTCTATTAAGCTACAGGAGCCAGTTTAGAGACCTGCTAAAACTTTTAGCAGCTGTGCATTGACATGTTTGAATTACCTTTGTAACTTGGCAGCCCCCCCCCCCATCTCTGGGCCTTTGGAAAGCATTCACATACACTCATGATAGGATCTGAAATGAGAACTAAGTAAGACCTTCTGTGAGTTTTTTTTGGGGGGGGGGCGGGGGATTGAATTCTTTCATGTTATATAGAAAAAAATGACTCTAAAGAACACCTTCCCCCTCCAGCTGTCTGGAAACATCCAATGTCTCTGACAATAAATAATAAATAAAAAGCCGTTCTGTGGTGCTGATGCCTTTACTTCACCCTGTTATAAAGGGTCCCCAAATACCAGATCGCTTCAGTCCGTGGAGCGTGCTGTTATTATGACATTTGAGAAATGCAGAATTGAAAAGCACAAGAGATTACTTCATAATTCCCGGAAGAAGCTGAGCTTCTGAAAACTACCTTAATGATGGCTAAGGTGGAGGTGGTTAACAAAGACTCCCCTTTCAAGCAAGAACAAAACAAAACAACAAAACAGGCATTCAAATTACAAAGAGGAGAAGCTCTCTTAAGAATTATGGAAGGGTGACGGCTGGGGGAGGGGGAGGGAGCCATTTGAAATTAAGAAGACTGGAAGAAAGAAAAAACTAAGAAGCTGTAACTACATAAAATGATATAGAAAACCCTTTGCATAAGAACTTCAAAGGAGGAGGTTTCTGAATCTCTCGAACCAGGTTTCTCTGCCTCTTCCTTTGGAATCGGTATATTATTAATGACATATTCAACCAGGGATTGTTGCAGACCTGTAGATGGGTCAAGCAGCAGGAGACTCTGAGGTATGGATTAAGAATGCTGGGTCTGGCTGGTGCAAGGAAGCTGTGGGCCTGGCACAATCTGCACGAAATATCAGTGTTGTAAATTCCTTCTCAACACCCTACCAAGAAAGGGAAGTCTACACAATTTTTTTTTCATTAAATAGGAAGATTTTTCCAGTATTTATTCCACTATATCTGCGCCCAACCAGTCCCATCCTTCAGCACCCCTTAACTACCCTCATACAGTTTGCTGCTTGGGGTCATCAGCACAGTTTTCGTGGTGTTCCCTGATTGGAGAATTATGTCACACTAACAAGTATGGATCTCAAAAGAAAGTCCAAGGGGACACTGAGGTTCCAGTGATACTGAGATGGAATGTAAACAAAGATGGAACACATACAGAACACCAGCCACCCACTTCCACCTCGGTGGACAATTTCTCTTTGAAAAAAAGAAGATATAACAGAGAAAACACATTGAACTAAAAATGCCTTTCCCATGTGTGGGTTGCAACAACTGTTAATTTTAGAAAAATAGAGGAGGAAAACGCCCTAGTTGTGCTGTAACCAAGGCTTTCCTAACAGTTTCTCAATACAGCAATGTGTCAAGGTTCAGTTACTTGTGCCCCAAAACAGAAGCAACACAACTTTCAAAGTCTCGACCAAGAGCAGGCTTAAGACAAAATCTCTGCAGTATGTTTCATAGTTAGTAGAAATCAGGACCGGTTCCTGATCAGGATTCAACACCAGGTTAGCACTTAGCTTTGAAGGAGTAAGGCAGATCATAGGATCTCAGGTCACGCACAGACGCCGATACCAGTACTTCGGCAAAGACAGTCCCATCGTAGGTTTACTTAAAAGGAAACATGACACATTGGAGCCTATTTCCAGAATGGGTCTGCAGCAAAGGAATTTAAAGAGCCTAGGGTGCGTGGAAAGAGGGGGGGGTGACAGGTTATAACCCCGACTCTTGTTTGGGACAATTGGCAACTCTGTGAGGCCATCCAGATGGAACTTCTGGATAATTCTGGTCTGTCCTGCAACTGCTTCTAATCTAGGTTCTAGAGGCCCTGTTCTGTTCTCTGGGCTCTGCANACAGGATTTTGGGTTTTGGTTTGGGAAGCCTCTCAAGGTCATTTTGGGTCAGGTCAGAGGGTTCTGTGCTTGCATCCTGAGAAAACATCTTGAACCGATTTTTTAGGAGCAGCAGAGATGTCATTTTATGGCTGGGTCTCAATGTCATCTTCGTTTCCATGCGTGTTCCTTTAACTATGGAAACACAAGCCGTGACCTAACAACTGCTGTGGGATGATTTCTGGACGCCAGAAATTCTGGACGCCTCACCACCCCGAAAGTACCGACCCAGAAGAGGGCACACCTCTGCCTCTGGGCAGCCCAACTTCTCCTGCAATCCACTCAAGGGGTAATTATGCCTCCAGCTTCCTGGTAGGTAACAGCGATGTTCCTATATTAGGGGTAGGGGCTGGGGGGAAACGAGGATGACCGGGAGATTGTGACAACTTAAGGAGCAGAAGCAAAGAATGCGGCGGGTGAAAGTCTCCGATTGCCTCGGCTGTGACGACACACAGCCCGGCGGGCCGCAGCCACTCCGACCCGCGCCGCACCCGCGCCCCGCCGCCTTCCGCAGCCGGGGTCTCGCGCCAGCCTCGTAGCGTGCAGCGGCCGCCGGGGACCGCGAGCCGGGAGGGGCGGCCCCACCGTGGGGGGCTCCCGGGCCCCGCGCGCTCACCTGGTGCGTGTTGTTGGCCAGCTTAGCGACGAAGTCCGGGACACGGCCGCAGCCCTGGTCCTCGGCAGGCGCGCCGCGGCGCCAACGGCCAGCGCGGGGGACCGGGCCCCCGGGCGCGGCGGCGCGCAGCCCCCAGCTCACCCCGACCGGCCCGGCCCAGCGCAGCAGAGGCGGCGCGGGCGGCGGCGGTGCGTCCAGCCGGTCCTGGCCGACGGCGGCCGGCGGCAACAGCTGCAGAAGCAGGAGGAGGCCGAGGGGCCAGCGCGAGAGGCCGTCCGCAGCTCCCCGGGGCCGCTCCATCGCCGCCGAATGCAGACGCCGCTGCGCCACACCCCCGAGCCCGGCCTGGCGCTGCTTGGATACGCGCAGCCGGGCCTCTCCGCCCCCATAGGCTGGCCGCCTGTCCTTCTTCCCCGGCCCACTCCTCATTGGCTCGCGTCGCCTCCGGCTTCGGGGGTCCTGGATTCGGATGCCAAGATGCGGGACTGATTGGCTGGAACGTGGCAGGAACGGCTGAGGTCATTCCCCACCGAGGTTTGGCGTCTGCGGGCTGGGCTCCCGGAGTTGGCCTGGGGGCTTCCGCCACCTCCCCCCCGGGTTCGCGGAGCCTCCCGAGACCCTCGGGTTAAGATTGGGTCACGTTGCCTTCTCCTCCTNACCCCCCGCCCCCTGAAATGCTCCTAAAAATTCCTTCGGTGGAAACTGCGCCTGGAAAAGTCAGGGAATTCCTAACTACTCTCAGCTGGAAAAGGGGCTCCGACATAAAGTGATGCATCAGGATTTTAACCCTGGCTCTCTGGCTCGCCCATTGTCTGCTGAAGGAGCCAAGAAGGTGAATGCGAAAATCCTATGGAGGAAGATGAACATCATTACACCCGTGACTCATGCAANCCGCAAAAGTCTTTCCAACACATTTGGCCTCAGTCACCTTCCTCGTCTGCAGGGAGGTAGTCCAAAGGCGAAATTTCTTATTACTTATTGGCTTCCCTGGACTTGGAAATGTGGGTAACTTTGCCATCAAGTGTAGGTAAACAGGAAGAGAGTTGCCTAAAGCCTACTTTGTATATGATCATTTCAATACAGGCATATTGTGAGTTTAGTTAACTAAAGTACCCTTAATCCTGCAGTGAGTGCATCGCACCAGTTCTTTCTCAGAATATGATGCCTCCTAAATTAGTACCCCACCTCCAGTAAAGAAACGCTCCACTGTTCCCTACACACCGCAGAAGTTGCTCACACAACTTCCAGAACATGCAGTGCTGGTAAAACCAGTTCTAAACCCTTAACTTCATCTCTTCCCAACGCTTCAAGTTGTTCAGTAGGAACACACAAAGCCAAATAAAAAGATACAAAGTATGCAAAAATTTATACCAGAAAGAAAGCAAACTGGAAGTTACTTTTAAGTAACAGTAAACCCAAATGAGAGTTTTGCTGTACAGAGAAATGATACACCCAATCCCAGCATGTACTTCAAATACTGGCTTTGTTCTTTGCAAACAAAACTATTTACATATTTAGGGTTTTTTCCCCTCCCCAAAACCACAATAAGAATTGAGATGTGAAGCCTTTGAATGCTGAGCAGGATGGCAAATCAACAGAAAAAGTCCTCCAGTTTCTGAGCTACCGAACAAGATGAAAAATGATGAGTGTTTCTTTCCATAAATATAAATGTCACATTATTTTTTAAAGTACAGCTTATTTTTAATTCGTGCCAACGGTGGATTAGATCACAAGGCAGTCAGTTCCAGTAGCATGTGATCAGTTACGGAGGGGAGNAGAGGGGCTACAAAGGAATATTTCTTTGTTTGGGTGACAAAGATGAATGGTCTATTGTCTTACTATGGGGAAAGAAGAAAGATAACTCAACAGTGCCACCTTCTGGAGAAACTACCAGATACATCTTTTAGCTATTTGGTACAATTATTTAGGTTTTTGTCTGTCAGATTATTGGAGGAGGGAGGGTGTCTGTTTGAAGTCCAAGGATCTTTGATCCTCCTTCCTCAGCCTCCTAAGTTCTGGGACTTCGGCATGTGCTACCTACCACTCCTGGATCAACGCTTACTTTTTAATGTTTTTAGTTAGATACTTAACAGAATGCTGGATTTCCTCAAATTTGCCCATGCACCGATTTTTTTTTTTTCAACAAAGGGGATTAAACCCAGAATCTTACCCATATTGGGCAAATGCTCTATTTCTGAGGTAGAAAGTACTACACATGAGATCTTNCTTTATCCTCAGGAGTCTGTAAATTTTACAAACATGTAAAGTTACTAGAAATTATACTTTTTCCAAATTTATTTGTAGCAAAAATATTAATAGGCAATTATCACAAAGCCCTTCCTTTTTGCAGTAAGGTCATTTCTTGGATACAAGTAACCTTAATATTCTTAAGAAAATTAAATTTGTCTCTCTTTGAACAATGCACATTGTAATTATAGCTGGTATGGCATTTATTCTTTTCTCAGTTATAAAGTGCAAGCACCCTGCNTTGGAAACGGAAGAACTGTAAGCTGGGAGAGCTACACTAAGTTTTTCCTCAGTTCCTTTTCCTCATGATTGATGCATCTCACGTCTTCAAAACAATATGTTCGTTTCACTTCTGCAGTAATCTCTAGTGTTAAGAAGGAGCAATGGCTCAGCAGTTAGGAGCACTTGCCCAGGTGGCAGCTCACAGCCACCTGTAACTCCAGGTCCAGGGGACCCAATGCCCTCTTCAGGCCTTCTCAGGCTCCTCACATACACTCAGACTCACAGGCACACAAATGAAAAGGGAGTATTGCCTCTTTTCCCACTAGATGTAATTTTCATAGACCATATGGAGACCACAGATGGCCTTTTTACAGATCTATNCCAGTGCATTACTTAACATATAGTAGACAGCGTCCCAATAAATTTCTTAAATGACTAAGTTGATACAGGATTTTTAAAAATATTCTTTTATTAATTGAATCGATACATTTATTTTACATCCGAACTGCAGTTTCCCTTCCCTCCTCTCCTCCCACGCCCTTACCCCACTTCCCTCTGATACAGGATTTTTAATGGTATCTTCTACTACAATTTAATACAACAGTGGCCAGGGGCTAAACGAATTTCACATCATACTTTATAACAGGATTAACATCACTAGAAACCTGTGCAATGTTGATAATAAACCTAAGTTCTCTATTTTCATCGTTTGTGTACACATGGGGCAAAACTTGCTACTTCCTGTGAATTGCAGTTTTCAAATGTACATCAGCACAAGCTACTTTCCACTACACTGAATTTTCTATGACTTCAGCTACCCAAATAGTTACTATTTAACATCAAAGTACAACTTCCTAATTAAACAGTACACAAGCCCAGCGAATAGTTCTTAAGCTATCAANGAACTACAANTGATTCTTTACCACCCTGAAGTACTAGCCATACTTCAGGTAGTGCAAACACATCTCAAACCGCCTGATACTCAAGACCTGGAGATCTGAAACCTTAAAAATCTCAGATCAAGTTTCAACAGGATTTTTATTATTAATTTAAAACAATTTAAAATTACTTATTATTTATTTTTGGTTTTCGACAGGGTTTCTCTGTGTAGCCCTGGCTGTCCTGGAACTCACTCTGTAGACCAGGTTGGCCTTGAACTCACAATTTTTAATTTTTAAAATGTGTGTNGATGCTTTGTAAGTCTGTGCATCAAATGTATGCCTGGTGTCTGAGAAAGCCAGAAAAGGGTGTTGGAGCCCCCGGAACTGGAGCTATGGATGACTGTGAGCTGCCATGTGGGTGCTGGGAAACAAACCTGGGTCCTCTGGAAGAGCAGTTAGTGATGTTAACCACTGAGCCATCTCTCCAGCTCCCAACAGTTGAATTTCCTATGACCATTGGCATAGCCTCAGGTTCTTNATCTGTTACAAGTGTTCCTAGGGTCATTTCCGAGGCTCGAATGGAATGTCTGTTAATCTTACCAATCGTGAGAGCAATGCCAGTGGAGGAAGTTCATAGTGCACTTTAAAGTCTAANAGAAACTACTTCTGAATTTTACAGTTCTCTTACTTATACAGCTTAGGTACATAACTCTCATTGCTACTGAAGCCAAGGTCATTTCTTTGTTTTTTGTTTTTTTTTCATAGTTCTTAACTTCATAAGAAGGGTTCCCTTCCCAGACTGCCATCAAGATACAAAGAAGAGGTATAGCCTTAGGGATGACTTATCCCAACTCATCAATGTTTTGGGGCGTTCCCCAGGACAGTCTTTTGATGGTCAAGGAACAGTATCTTCATATAAAGGAAGCAACAGAAGTTTGTTTCCTTAAGAGACACTCAAAAGACTAAAATGGTCTACTTACCACTGGGAGGTGCTGGACTAGTCTGAATTCATCTCTAGCATCAACTGCTAGAGCTGACTGTTGCAGAGAACCACTGCAATAATTTTAGAGCAGACATGTTCACAAAATAGGGGTATTAATCACTATCCTTTTTGCCTACCAACCTAAGCATTTAAAATTACAAGAGCAGACTATGAACAAATATTTTAAAATTTTTTTATTTCAGAATTGCTGTTATGTACAGACATCATAAAAAAACACACATATACTGAATATTTTCCATGACTTAAGAGCTGGAAATCAAGTTGAAGGGCAATTGGGAGAACTGAAAGTGTCCCACAGATGTCTGAGGATGGCTCCTCCTTAAATGTCCTTAATCACCTCCTCCAGTTCTTCCTTTGTGAACATGTGGAAATTCTGACCAGGCTGCACCGTGGCGAGCTGCGGACAAACAGAGAGGGGTTAGTAAGCTGGGCTGGGCTCCTTGCTGATGGCCCTGGCTTGGTCACAAGTGTTGCTGAGGCAGCTGTTCATTAGGAACTAAGGGACCTGCTGTCCTGGGGTATCCTTTACAAGCAGCAGGTCCCTAAAATAACTCTGACTCCAAAATAAAAATTCTTATTGACCAATTTTTCTATTTTGAGGTTAATCCACCACCTAACAGTTACCCAAACTGACATCACTGTTACCTCTTAAAGTTACTTCAGTAAGCATTACAAAAGTAGCAGCAAAGTACACAGCCAGGCCCAGAGGTGGTGGCCACGCCTTTAATCCCAGCACTCCAGACAGAGGCAGGTGGATATCTGTGAGACCAAGGCCAGCCTGGTCTACAGAGCAAGTTCCAGGACAGCCAGGACTACAGAGAGAAACCCTGCCTCAAACCCTACTCCCTCCCCCAAAAAATTACACAAAGCCAGTACATTTGCTTTCAGCTAGATTCCTTTAGGAATGAATGAATATATATGTATATATGTATGTATTATTCATTATATGTATATGAATACATAACTTCATTCTTTTTTAAAGATTTATTATGTATTTTATGTATATGAGTGCTCTGTTTGCAGGCATGACTGCATGCCAGAAGAGGACATCGGATCCCACTATAGATGGTTTTGAGTTACCATGTGGGTGTGGGAACTGAACTCAGGACCTTCAGAAGAGTAGCCAGTGCTCTTAACTGCTGAGCCATCTCTCCAGCCCCTAGGAGTATATTTAAAGTACAGCCTAGCCCACAAGATAGCTCAGGGAGTGAAGACACCTGTCACCCAAGCCTGACTACTGCCTGAGTCTGATTCTCAGATCCTGCTGTGAAAGGACAAACTGACTGTAAAAGTTCTTCTCTGACCTCTACAAATATACCATAGTATGTCTGCCTACCTTTGCATACACTACACATAGAAAATAAAATAAGTGTGTACACACACACACACACACACTTGAACGTAGGAATCAAACTTAGGGTCCAGTATGCCCTAGGCAAGTACCCTAACTCTGAGCTATATTCAGCCCCAAAGAAATATATTTAAGGCATATACATAAACTCCAAAATGAACTTGTGTGACATTGGAATACTTGGCTAGCCTGTGTCTCTATTTTCTCACCTGTAAAATGGGAACACTAAATATCCATAGAGTAGAAGTGAGGATTAAGTGTTAATCCATGCAAAGTGTTTAGGATTTTAGAAAGGACCAAACAACTGTTAGCTATCATTGTTAGCTATTTTCTCTACAGCTCCTCTGTGGCAAAGGTTGTCTANGGGGAATAAAGAGACTTCAGCAGCACTACAATGGGAATNATTTTGAGTATCGGTGACAACCCAACTGGCAGTGCAGACCAACACCACCAACCAAAACAAACACTACACTCCAGATTTAAGTGACAGCATCATCTCTGTGCAACACAAAACCCCACAACGGGGCAGCCCTGACAAACAGGTGCAGTTCACATCTGTCAGTTCAAATGGTTAGATTGATTTGTTTTTTAAAATTAACGTCAATGTGTGTGGGCCTGCATGATTTTATGGTCACAATATGTGTATAGGAGCTTGTGGAAGCCAGAAGAAGGTGTCAGATCACCTGAAACTTGAGTTACAGGCAGTTGTAGGCCATCATATGGGTTCTGGGAAACAAGCCTAGGTCCTCTGCAAGACCAGTAAGTGCTCTTACCTGCTAGCCATCTTTCCAGGCCCCTGTGCTTGTTTTAAATGTCATTTTTTTCCATTCTGTCTTTTTAAACTTTAAAACTATACACAGTGTATGTTGTATGTGTGAACATGTGTGTTCATATATGCAGGCCCAGAGGACAAACTTGACTGTTGTTCCTTGGGTGTGGTCTACCTTGTTTTTGTTCAGATGTGGACTCCACTGGCTGGGAACTCACCAAGTAGGCTGGCTGGCTGGTGAGCCCCAGGGAGTCGCCTATCTCTGCTTCCTAAACACTGAGACTACAACCATATACCATCATGCCTAGCAGTTTTGGTTGTTGTTTTTGCTTGGTTTGGTTTGGTTTTTTGAGACAGGGTTTCTCTGTGTAGCTTTGGAGCCTGTCCTGGAACTCTCTCTGTAAGACCAGGTTGGCCTCGAACTCACAGAGATCCGCCTGCCTCTGCCTCTGGAGTGCTGGGATTAAAGGCGTGCTCCACCACCACCCAGCAATGCCTGGCATTTTTACATGGATTCTGAGTATCAAAGTCAGATCTCTGTAAGTATTTTACTGACTAAGGTATCTCCAAGCCCCATTCTACAGCATTTAGAAATAGGATTAATTTGGAAATGAGCAGACAAAATTAGCACAGTCTAGTTCTACAATTATTCTTTTTAAGTAAAATTTTGGGGGAAAGACATCTAGCACTCTGGTCTGGGAAAAGATTAAAATAAATGCCTTCATCACAAAGCCTGTCTAGTAGCTTTTCCAAAAGATATATCCAATTACACAAAGTGTCTGAAGAACTTCAAATATATTTTACAAATACAAATTAAGCAATGTATTCTAGTCCATATAGCCTTATGAGTTCTATTATAAGGGTACTATAAATATAAATAGAATTCCCACTTCTCTTAAGATATATCTTTTCTTAAGCAATGTCAGTGAGGATAGAGATGCAATATCAATAAATGGAATCAAGACTACAGGATTGGGGCCTGGAGAGATGGCTCAGCAGTTAGGAGCACTGACTGCTCGTCCAGAGGACCCGGGTTCAATTCCTAGCAATGACATGGCAGCTCACATCTATCTGTGACTCCAGTCCCAGGGGACCTGACACTCATGGCAAAACACCAATGCAAATAAAATAAAAATAAATAATATTAAAAAAAAAAGACTACATGATTGTTTTGTGAGGTCATGCATGTCCCAGGGGTAATCCTCCCAAAACTTACAGGGACTAAAAACAGGAACTGGACAAACTCTGAATAAAAAGATCCTATAGAACCAGGAGGTATATGAACACTTAACAGGTTTTAAACACTGCACTGCATTCAGGAAATTACTCATCACTAGGCAAGTAAAAATAAGCCATATCATTCGCATAATGACATGAATTTACATAATGAGTAAGACTTTTATTTATTATTTCACTTCACTTTTATAAAGCCTCCATGAGGCAGGTACACAGATGTTTTCTCTCTTTATCAATAATCCATGTGTATACTAGTTACAGGTGCTAAAAACCAGGACTAAAGTCCTGCTCTTCACTTCCTAAGGATGCCAGAGGCTCTCAGTGTCACCTGACTGTTAGAATAGTGCTGAGTGTTTGCAAAGGAGAGGCCCAAAGGTCCAGGGAGGAGTCAAAGAGGACACTTTTGAGTTGTGTGTTAACTGGACAGATGGAGAGGAAGCGCAGGATGAATATGCATGACATTTGCAAAAGGAGGTGACTCTGTAAGNACAGGAGGAATGGACGATGAGACCAAGAGGATGCTGGCTCACATCTCACACAGAGTGCANGCATACAGCAGTTTAAAAGTCTAGAACCTTAGCTGTGGTGGAACACACCTATAAACTTAGCACTAGGCTGAGTCAGGTGACTCAGTAACTGAGTATAGCCTAGGCTACACAGAGAATTCCAGGACAGCCTGACTCACCTAGTAAGGTCTTATTAAAAACAAACAAAACAAAACAAAACTATGGTGATATTTTATCTGTGTCTCCCAATAAAATTTATCTGAGGGTCAGAGCAAAGTCAGCCGCTAGTACTCTGTGAGTTCACGGTCACACTAGGGAACAGAACCAAGCGTGGTAACACACGCCTTTAATCCCAGAGTTCTGGAGGTCTATACAGACAGACAGGAAGTGACAGAGCTGAGCAAGAGGAGGAAGTGATGTAGCTATGCTGAGAAAGCCAATGAGAGAACAGAACAGAAAAGGATGCAGCAGCATTGTGAGGTGAGGCTGGTAGCTGTTCCTAACTCCTCTGATCTCTGTCAGACTTTCACCCCTATCTCTGGCTCTGTGTTTTTATTTAATAAGACCATTTAGAAATTCGTTTACACAAAAGTGTAGGACTTAAAAATTAGACCTGGGTCCAAATCTCAACCATACACCAGCCATTGAGCAAGCAAAGATCTAGACACTGGGATGGAGAAGAAACATCAACACAGTTTACTATAAGGCAGTAGAGACGAGATTTGGTTACTAGAGAGGAGGTCAAAGTCTTCTAGGTTTCTGCTGTGAACGACAAGTACACTGGTTGTTCTTATCAACCAGGATTAGAAATATTGGAAAGGGAAGTGGTTTTTCTGGAAAGATAATGGTTTCAATTTCAGACTGTCAAGCAGGGTGACCACAGCAAGGGGCTGTCTCGAAAAATAAAAAGCAGAAATAAATGGTAATGACTAAGGAATGAGTAAAGAGACACAAGATACTGAATATAACTTCTGTTTGGAAAAAAGACTTAGCAATACAAGTTATAAAGTAGGCTCACGGAATACCCTACAGCAGTAAAATCTAAGAAACAACTGATACAACCAGGTGAACTTCAAAATTACGCTAAGTCAAAATTAAGACACAAAGGAGCACACATTATACAACCCCACTTACATGAAATTCTAGAACCATGTTAAAGCTCCTTCCCACTTCTGCTCAAAGATAGCCAGTCTCTTCAGATTCCTTGGTCTCCTGTTTCTAGTACCCAGCTTTGCTCCTTTTGTGGCAGCCTATGAAACCAACAAGTTTCCCGGACTCCCTGTGATTATCTGTAACTAATCCACCTTCTATCAGGGTTAATCCTACCACTCAACCCAGCAAACATCCTGTTTGGTGCTGATTTGGTTTAATATTGACTTGTGATTATAGCATCAGTTCTAATAGCCAGGGCGTTTTAAACTTTTTTTAAAAACNGAAATAGACATGTATATTATGTCTCTCAGGATAACCTCTCTTCCAGCCTGAGCTAGTATGTAAGTGTAGTCTGGCAATCATTTCCTCATCCTTCCTTCTTTCCCATCTGTAATGTCCTGTGCTCCAATAGTCCCTATTCTCCTTCATTTCAGCTGCATTCACCCACTCAGCAAACGACCCAGCAATCCCTAGGCAAATACAGGATCTCTCTCCCTGTTTACTTCCAAACCTCCATGTGTACTCATCATTACCGCCTTTTCTTCTATCTACTGTGAATATCCAAACTAAGAATATACAGAATCCGACCTGTGGTTCCCAATCTTTATTATTTGCCACACCTCTATTCTACAACCCAGCAAAAAGAGAAAAGAGAAGAAAAAATCCTGTTTGGGTTTTACTTTTTGNAATGCTGGGGACAGAACCTTGTCTAGGCAAGCACTCTACTGTTGAGCTGTACCCATGGCCCCGATCCTTTGATTCACTGCATATGCTATTATTCTCTTCTCCTGGGTTATATTTTGCCTCCCTCCTCCAGACATCACCTCTTCCAGGATGCTTTCCTAACACCCTACTCTAGTCACATGTTCACATGGAAATCTGCTCTTACTGCATTCAGAAGTTCCACCCACACCTTAATTATCTGTGTGCTCCTTACACTGCACACCACAATGCTTAGCTAGAGACTGGACTTCCTATATTCTTTCCCTGCATCTGGCATACTACCTAAAACAAAGCTGGGGTCCATATACTGGGGTCTCAAGAATTAATTAATTAATTCTGAATTAATTTTACTTTTTGAAACACTTATTTGTACTGTCTTCACCTTTTTACAACTTCCTACAGTAATTTTTCTTTTTGTTTCTTCAGTGCTGCTTTCTGCTAATGTTAATCAGTCGTAAGAACCCTGTTTTTTCCTTCATTCTTAAATTCACTGTACTCTGGCTCCCACCACCTCACTAACACTGATTATTACTCATATGCTCTCAATGACCTAAAAACAGTGCACTCCGAGTGTTTTCTTGATCTCCTCAGTCTTCAGCAGTGGGAGCTATAACACCTGTGAAGTCACAGGAAAGCAGGAAAGTACCTCTATGTTAGTGGCGTTCAGCTTCTCCTCCATTACTTGTTTGAGAATGATGAGTGAAGACTTGATGGCTTCTTTCAGTGTCATAGACTTGAACAGAAGAAGATGAGCTGTTAGTGAACATAATCCCTTCCTTCACCCTCTCCTCCATTTCTCTGAAGAAGCAACTTAGCCCGTATTAATACACTTTACATCTTAATTTGTATAATGTACATTATATAATAATATAAATATTCAAGTACATGGCAAGTAGAATATACTCACTCATTCAGAAGAAAAATATCCTACTTTAAGCTACTAATTTTCATATAGTAAATGATCTTTGGGAAAGAGGAAAAGGCTGTACATCTCTAGTGTTTATTTGAATTCCTTGATTTAGAAGGTAACATAACCTGGGTAACGTTCTAATAATGCCCAATTGACCTAAAAAGGCAGTCCAATGATTCAGAAAATTCAGTGTTCATTTTATTTTACCTGTCTTAGGGTTCCTATTGCTGTGATAAACACCATGACCAAAAGCAACTTGGGAAGGAAACGGTTTATTTCNCCTTAGAACTCTCAGGTCACACTTCATCACTGAAGGAAGTCGAGGCAGGAAATGAAGCCGAGGCTGTGGAGGAACGCTGCTTANGGGCTTGTTCCTCCTGGCTGCCTCAGTTTGCTTTCTTATAGACCCTAGAACCACCTGACCAGAGATGGCACCACCTGTAGTGAACTGGACCNTCCCACACCAATCAAGAAAATGCACTACAGATTTGCCTACAGGCCAATCCAATGAGGTATTCTCTCAACTGAAATTCTGCTTCCCATACAGCTCTAACTTGTGTCAGGTTGACACGCACACAAACAAACAAACAAACAAACAAACAAACAAACAAATAAATAAATAAATAACAGGCACCGACTAGGACATAGACTGACACCTAATTTCCTCCACATGCAAGATCTCCATTACAGGCCAATAGCATTTCATTGTGCTTTATTTTGCTGCACTTTGCAGCAGATCTGTAGGTCTATGGCAACCCTGTGCTCAACAAGCTTACTGGTGACGTTTTTCTAAAAGCATAAGATTATTTTGTGTCTCTGTGTTATTTCTGACTAATTCTCACAATAATTTGAACTTCAATTTCTTTTCTTTTCTTTTTTTTTTT
>LZPO01096791.1:940179-956172 GCA_001675575.1 Neotoma lepida
TGCCCTCAGTCCTACAGAAGAGCAAGCAGGCTCAACACGGGCATCAGAACTAACTCACCATGGCGCCTGGATCTGCATCTTCTTCTCCAAACTGCAAAGCCAGATTGGACACAGCCTGGGTCACACTCTCCACTGTCATTGTCTCATTATAGGTGAACCAATGGTTCTAGAAAAAGGACAAAGAATGATACTGCTTCCTGGGAGGAAGGAAACTCAAAGAGTTCACCACCTCTCTACCAAGTGAAAGCAAAGGCTCACATGCCTCTTTCTGTTTCTGAGACAGGGTCTCACTATATCACAGACAGACTTAGAACTTGCAATCCTCCCAAGGGCTAGGATTACAGACAGATCACCTGCCCAGATCACCTTCTTCTTGATTAATATTAGCCACTGAATACTTTGGACTATATCAGAGAGGAACAGCTCTGATTGCCAGGTGCTATGGTATATGCCCATGATCCATGCAATCAGGAGGATCATGAGTTCTAGGCCAGTCTGGGCTGTTCACAGAAAGACTGTGTCTCAAGAGGGAGCAGGGGAAAATGAAGGGGAGAAGAGGACAGAGTGAGAGAGCACATGCTTGTGCACACGGATAAGCTCTAGAAATAAGATGGCCTAGTCTGCTACCCTTGAAAACTAGGGTTAACATGTAAAGTAAAGCAGCAAGTTTAGCCTTATAACAAAGTCAATGTTAGTAACCTAGTGTCAGTTTTCCTTAGATACTCATCCTGTTAAGAGTTTATGTTAATTACTTACACAAGTATGGAGAACAAGCATGCAAATAAGTGCAAAAACTTCTACCTTGCAATCACTTTTTTTTCTTATACTACCCTACTACAGTCAAACCAGATACCCATGGATTTGTTTGTTGTTTTATTAAAGAAAGTCACCATTCTTAAAATGTCACCTGGCACAAATCATTGCTTACCAGATGAGAACAATTTTATAAGCCTGGCAGAAAAGGCCTTTTACTATGACCACATCCCACCATGATGCTTCACAGAAAGCCAGTCAGAAGATACAGTACATGCTTTATGTAATATAAACCTGGAAGAAGCAAGAGACTGTAGGCCCTACTGACTAGAGCCTGCTTTAAGCTGCAATGGCTGGAGAGCTAAATCCTAAGTCCTGAGGGCTGTGACAGGAGAATGGACCCACAATACTCCCAAGAGNCATGTCTAATAGTAACACAGACACCTGCAATGTAACCCAAGTAGCTCTATCATCATTAAACAAGGAGCGCATGCATCACAGTAAAAAGCAGAGAAGGTGCTGATTTTACCTGTGTCTCCACTCTGGCTTTATCAATTAAAGTTTTAGCATCAGCAATTAGCCCACTCATGGCACAACCTGCAATGTAAAAGCAACAGTGACCAATTGGCCAAAACCTTCTAGAACTTTTCGTCTACTAAGTAAATACTGGAAATCCGGCCTGGAACCATGGCAACAATCTCACAGCNATCAACTCAACAGAATGGGAAATGATAACCACCAAATATAGGTATGATCATCATACAAATAGAAAACCAACCATGCTGACAGTGAAGTTCAGACAGTAAGCTAGACAAACATGAATTTCCACATATTGTAGCCTAAGAATCCCTTCAGCAAATGTTATAGAGCACGATGCACTTAACATCTATTTCATCACTTATTGATTTATCTGTGTGTGTGTGAACAGTGTGTGTGAGAGTTGGTCAATGTCCCAGTACACAAGGAGAGATCAGGACAACCCTTGTGGAGTCAGGGCTCTTCCTTTCACCTTTACAGGAGTTCCAGGGATGGAACCCAAGTCATGAGATTTATTCGGGAAGTGCCTTTACCCACTTGAGCCACCTTGCTGGCCCCATGATGCACTTTCAAGCTAAACAAAACGACGACAAAACCTGAGAAGAAAACTATCTCCCTATGGACTGCAGCAGAAGACCTCNGGAAAACATCAAGAGCCTTTCAGTTCCCTATTCCAACAAACCAATCTGTTATTTTAGAAAGCTGCCTGATGGTTGATGTGCCAAGATTCCTAATGGCTGTAATTGCTACTTATATGCCAGGATTCAAATCTCAATCTCAGCNTGGGTTGCTCTCCAAAGTGACAGATCTAAAGAGTCGAATGACTCTCAGTCCATCTAATTGGACACCACTGTTTCAACCCATTTCCTTTGTGAAACCCCTTGTCTTCCTTGGCCCTCACAACCAATCAGATCCCAAGTTCTCTTTTGGCTACTGCCTTGGTTGAAGAATTTCATAATTTGATTAATGACCAAATATTTGAACTATTAATTTTTTTTTATTTTTAGTAAAACGCTTTATGAATTTATATGTCATCCTTACACACGGGCCTTTTTCTTTTTAATTTTCAAGACAGGGTTTCTCTGTGTAACAGCTCTGTCTGTCATAGAACTCATTTTAAAAACCAAGCTGGCCTTGAACTCAGAAATCCACCTGCCTCTGCCTCCTGAGTGCTGGGATTAAAGGTGTGAGCCACCACTGTCTGGCTACACTAAAAATTTTCTTAACTGTTGACTCTCCTACCTCCATTCTCAGCCCCCATCACCCTACCTTCAGAAATGGCCATNAGATTATTCTAAAATTCTACTGGGATTGCAGTGTCTCACTGTTTAGATCCCTTCCTAGCAATGCAAAAGTAAAGTCCAAGCCCTTTAGCATGATTTGGGGGAGGGGACTTCCTAGTCTCTGACTTCCAGACTCATCTCATCACACACAGTTTACTTATCAATCACGCTAAAATATCTATGCCCCTAGTATTTTATACCAGATAGCTTTACTTTTCTAAGGCCTTATACATGCTAAGCACATGTTCCTCCGCTGAGCTACATCCATTTTCAGCCCTATATTTATTTTTTCTTTTGTAACGGAGTCTTCCCTAAATTGCCCAGACTTGCCTTAAACTCACTCTGAAACCCTGGCTGGCTCAAGTCTTGCTGCTCAGCCTCCCTGCAGCTGGAATTGCAGTGCCAGGCTTGGCAAGCTCAACTATGATGGTTAATCTTCACTTTCTATTAACAGGCTTTAGAATCATAGGGGAGACTGAGGCATTACCTCTTGATGTGTCTGGGGGTGTTTCCAAAGGATTAAGTAAACAGGGAAGACCCACTGAGTGTGGGTAGCTGGGCTAGGGCCATAGGTAGAATAAAATGAAAAAGGAGAAAGCCAGGGACCATCACTAGCACTCTTTTCTCTACTCCAGGTCTAGTAGGATGTGAACATAGATGTTCACAATGCTTTCACCACAATGATAGTGAGCCCTCTGAAACTGTGAGTGGGCCAAAAGAAAGGTTCCTTCTCTTAAATTGTCAGATACTTGGTCACAGTGTAGAAAAAGTACTAATACCCATGCCCACTGAACCCAGACAAAACTTTTTCCTCCTTTACATCTTCACCGAGCACACACTGTGCTCACACAAATAAGACCACTTGTTCGTGGAAGACAAATACCATGTCTGCCTCCTGTCTAGAGCTGTGGAGTCTAGCATAATGTTTTCTATCTTTGAATGAAGTAACATTGATCTACCTCCAAAAGACAGCTGACCTGAGATACAGCAGACATAATGTTCTAATTGTAAAATCTGCTTCTCTAGCTACAAAAGAAAATACTAAGCTCCCATGTTACCATGGCAGTTTACNATGGTAGTTTACAGTTACCATGGCATTTAGTTCTTATGGCCTTTAAGCAATTATTTTGCAAATGCTGTATTAATTGGGTTGAGTNAATAAGATAAGCAAATATGGATAGCCAACTACAACANAAAGCAGTAAAATTTCAAAGTACACATCTTTTAATGCTACATTGTCAAGGGCCAAAGCAAGAAAATTATACTAAAGACCAGAGAAAGGAGGGTAAAGGGGGCCAGGAGAAAAACAATTAAGTCTACACACAGGAATAGGGTTGACCTGGCCAAAGTTTGTATGATTCCTGTAACACTCTGAACCTTAAACTCTCCAAAGATCTTTGAGAATTACTGTTTCTCAGTGGACATTACAACTTTCCACACCATTTCAGCTCCAGCTAGTTTACCACAAGGGTAACATGGCCATCACAGAAACTAGACTAGGATCCAAGCTTTATGTATTTAAATATCATCATATTTGCCAAAGGTTGGGTTACAATTCAGTGGTAGAATGCTTGCCTAGCATTTGAGAGTATCTGGGTTCAATTCAAAGCACTGTGTAAAATATAGCAAATTTGAAGATGAAAAGAATTTCTGGTAGTAGGTTAAGCGTAGTGAGTCCTGAGACTGCTCTCTACTGCCTAAATTTATGTACACTGGCCTCCTGCCTTGAAAATAATAGCACATCAGAAGATAAGCCATTTACCCTGTGAACCTCCCTTGGATCATAGAAGATTAATTAACCCATGCCAAATCCTATAATAGCTTCCGCTTATTACTTACCTATATGAGCATCAATCTCTACAATTTTCTCAATGCTGCTAGGCTCCATTAGTGGGGAGGTAATTCTCTTCTCCACAGCTAGACACACACCCTCTGATGTCTGGATGCCAATGGCCGTAGAACCAAGCTAAAACAAAACAAAACAAAACAAACAAAAACCATGCTGCAGTTATAAGGAACAGCTCAAAGAAATCCCTGCACATCTTCACAAGCAGCTCCATCATCCATACCTAGGACGCAGGAAGAACAGAGAGCGCCTAATAAACACTATACTGTTCCATGAATAGCAAGGCATTTACAGAATTCTGTACTTTAGAAGAGGAAGTCTGGGACTTGGGGGGAACAAGGGAAGCTCCATGGCAGAGTACTTACCTTGAATGAGCAAGGCTCTGGGTTCAGTCCCCAGTACCAAAAAATAGGGTGGGGTATCCAATAAGGTCTGAACACATCTGAAAAATGATCTATGTTAACACTAATACTGGGAGGAGGAATTCTAAAGTTCCAATCATACTTTGTTAGTTTTTTTGGTTTTTGTTTCTTTTTCCCCCTGGAATTCGTGGCTTTTACCTCTGCTATCTATATTGGTCTGTCCAATAGGTTATGCTCCCCAAACCCATGTCATCTCTGGAAAACAAAAGAAGAAAAATAGAGTGGAAAGAGAAAGGACCACCATCCTCACTAAGCATAGTAAAATACTAACAATCCAAGTCACTAGCAGTCCACAATATAGTAAATTCACCTCTTCATCTCCATATCACCACTCCAGTCACCCCCACATACCTCACTCATCACTATATGCCTCAATTATCTGTATGCAAAATGAAGACAATCATAATACCTACACCAAGAAAATGGTGCCTACCATNTAATAAACAAGTGTTCCTGTTACATTGCCTCCCCACACCTCTTCTTTGAGAAAAGGCCTCATCATGTAATTCTAGCCGGGCTGAAATCTGTTATGTAGATCAGGCTTGCTTCTGCCTCCCAAGGCATGAGCCACACCCCACATNTCTGTCTCATCTTTAGTCTCTTGCTCTGAATGTATCTTTTATTGNTACACTGAATTTTNAAAAATGCTATTTTCACTATATTTCTCTCAATAACTGATACTCTCTGTATCGCCTGTAAGTTAAAAGACAAATGAGCTTCTCATAATCACCTCCAACTTTATCACTCACTATTAAATGACAAACCCTCAAGGTATATTATCAGCAACACTAGTACCCTTCCGAAAGCTGTCTCCAGTGGAATATACTCTTCCTTCTGCCTNTCCAAATTTACCCACTACTCAAAAAGCCTTCTAAGACCATGCTTTATCTTTTATCCCCTGGATTCCCACTGTATCTACTTAGTTCTATAAAACAATGGCCTGCCAACTGTGAGCATCAGACTTGATGAAACCTGTTATTGTAAAAAGATCCACAGAATTCCATGGGTCTTTAAAAAAATTAATTAATTCATTTTTATTTATGTGTTTCTCTGTGTGTATGTGCACTGTGTGAGGATGCCTGCAGAGGCCAGAAAAAGGCATCAGATCCCCAAGGCCTAGAATTATAGGTGGTTGTGAGCCACCCAACATGAGTACTGGGAACTGAACTCTGGAAGAGCAGCAAGAGCTCTTAACCACTGAGCCACCTTTCCAGCTCCTTCAGGAATCCACACACAGAGCATGTTTGACATGTCTTTTTGTTTTTGTAGATTAATTTTACAAAAATTATCATGTGTAAGATATCTATTGGGATGGTTGCATTCACTATTCCCAACTCACTATTCCCAACCCTCTAGGCAACCGTGGGTGGGCAGAGAACAGAGATGCAAAAAATGGCAGAAGTCTATCTTCAATAATGAAAAATGTGTGGATAACNCCTAACAATGCCTTTGTTCTAAATACATGGTGAATGGCAAAAAAATGGTTATCAAATAAGAGAGTTGGAGTGGGGCTCTAGAGAAGGCTCAGCAGTTAGGAGCACTGCTGCTCTTGAAGAAGACTCGGGTTCAGTTGGCAGCACCGTCATGGTGGTTCATAGACATCTATAATTACAATTTCAAGGGTTCTGGTGTTCTCTTCTGGCCTCTAAAGGCACTGCACACACATGGTGCAAATACATGCAAGTAAAAACACCCATACACATAAAAAAATACAATTAATCTAAAAAAGAAAAAAAAGTTTAAAGTGCTGCCTCTGAGAAACTGAAAATAGACAGTATAAGCCTAAGGGACTGTTGTTTTTATTACACAATTTATAGAGCCATTTTACCTTTGACTCTAAAACTACATGGGCACATGCCCTGAAAATTAGAATAATAATATGAAACCATTGCCCAGAAAATTAAATGTAAGACTTATGTATTCCCTAATTGCCATACTTTTTAAATTTGGNCACAGACTGAACCTAGAGCCTCTCATCTGCTAGGCAAGNACTCTACCACTGACTACATCCACAGCTACTCACTTGTAATTGTTTATTGAGGATCTTGAATCCTCAACTGCACAAGACAGTACCAAATTCACATCTACTTTTAATTTTTTCTAGTACAGCAACTCTCAAATAGGGGCTCTCTTGCCCCCCACCAACATTCAACAAAGTCTACAGCATTTTGCGGGTAAGTGCTACTGGCATCTAACTGGTAGTGGCCCACACCAGAAGGCCCCACAGTAGTTATTCAGTTCTATCATGTAGAAAACCTGCTTTCACAGCACAAAAAACACATTGTCGGTCTACTCAATTTGGATTCCAATTTCATAAATAATAATAATAATAATAATAGGCCAATATTTCTGAGACAGGCTATTTTATAAAACATATCAAGGGCCAGCAAGATGACTCAGCAGGTAAAAGACCCTACCACACAAGCCTGACAACCTGAGTTCAATTCCTGAAAATTAAAAGTAGATGTGAACTTGGTTCTGTCTTGTGCAGTTGAAGATCCAAGAACCAACTCCCAGAAGTTGTCCACTAACTTCATACATGCCAGATTGTGTATACACGTAAAACACACATACACACACACACACACACACAGAGTGTCAAAATTCAAGATTTTTTCAATTATACTCTCCAATGTATCTTTATACTCAAATTCTGCCTATATTTCTCCTCCTAGCCACCTTGTAGACTGGGGAAAGGTAGGGAAGACAAGGGTACATCTGAACTGCATCTGTATGCTATTCTTTGAATGTAACTCAGCAATGCAACCAGTGTCAGATGCTTAAGATGACGCTTTGATAATACTACAGGTTTGAGAAACCTACTCTAACAGTACATTCCCTACCACTGCTGATTATATCTCACCTGCATTATTTATGAACTATCTCCAAATGATCCCTTCTAGCCAGAATTATTAGTCATTCTCTAGATGTGCATGAGCAAAGGGTGTGTACTCAAGGCTATTCATGTAGGTGCTGTGGACCCAGACTCAGGTCCTCATGTTTACAACATCTTGAGTGAGCTACCTTCACGACCCCACTCTCTAGGTCTTCTCATGCTATCCAAGCCATACAGCAACCAAATTGCCTTCTCACTGGCTTCTCAGAAGACACCAAAGCAACAAGCAGGTTATCTAAACTCCAAAGCACCTGAATTTTCATAATGGTTGGGTCTTACTATTATAGGCTACCTTACTATGCAGCCCAACTAAGATTACAGAGATCAAATACTACTCATTATCTCTAGATAACCTAAAACTTACTAGCCCTAAAGATCTTTTAAAGCAGGACAGCTCTTGGTTTTAAGCAGAACTGTTATCTCAGTTGAAGTACAAATTAATACTACAGCTTGAATTCTGATAGCTTAGCACTTCAGACTGATGCTTTTCAAGACAAAGCAAAATGATCAGAAAATACTTGCAGGTGGCCCACTGTTTTCTATTTATCTACAATGTTTCCATTTTCACTTCTAAGACTTTTAACTAGTCAGACTCNTCCCTGCCTTTCCAGATTCTTACACAACTACTTTCCCACAGCATACTCCTTCTAAAAGTATCTGCAAGACACAAAGCTCTCTTAAGTCATGGGGGGAGTTATTCCATGGAACAGCTGTAAACGACCTGTGTGGTTCAAAACCAAACTAAGCCCCACAGAAGGAAACTCCAGAAGGCTGGACTTCTGAGTTAATAGTTTTCCATCTTGAACTGTTTCCAACAAAATGAGCTATCTCTTTTTAAAAAATGCTTTTAATCATATTTATGTGTCTATGTTTGTGTACAAATACAAGTGTGTGCTAGGGAACTGTAGAAATCAAAAGACAACTTGAGGGACTCAGTTCCTTCCTTACACCATGTGCTACTTGGGGACTGAGGTGGTAGGTTTGGTGGCAAGCACTTTCACCTTCGAGAAGCAGTTTNGTGAGATAGCATTATGGCACTGGAACTACATAAACAGAAGGGACACTGTTTGGAGACAGAGAGATGACATAAGCCCACGGTTAAGAGACAAACCACTCACGTGATTCCCAGTCCTTGTCAGAGTAATTGGACCTACTGCTGACCCCAGAAACCAAAATCCTAATTTCTAGTTTGGGACCAGGACATCTTTTTCTTTCTTTCTTCTAAGCATTCCTTTTCAATACTTCATTCAAAGATTACAGATATACATATTTCCTATAACCTTGGTTTTCTGTCAGGCTTAACTATCTACCAAATGAAAAGCTATTTAAATTATTCATAATTTAACATATGTAGTTCTAACTTCAGGCATAGGTAGCCTTCTAATGTTTAGAATACTAGTGTGAACTACATGTTTGGGGTCTCTGTGTGTGTGTGTGTGTGTGTGTCTGTCTGTCTGTCTGTCTGTCTGTCTGTCTATCTAGAGACTGCATGCAAGGCAGGCACTCTATCAACCAAGCTATCCTCTCAGCCTTTTACATTTGATTTTGTTTCTAGATTACAGGACTCACCTCCTTTTCGTCCCCAGTATCTACTACAAACTTACAATTTTACCAACAAAACTGCAGGTGATGAGTTATATGATTTGCTCAAGAAAACAAAATATAAAAATCAATGGGGCCTGAAGAGATGACTTAGTTGGCAATGTTTGCCACTCAAGCATGAAGACCAGAGTTTGAGTCCCAGAACCAGTGCAGGAGCATATCCCTGTAATCCNAGCACTGGGACANTAGAGAAAGAAAATCTAAGGTTGTCGGTCTAGCTAGTCTAGCCAGATCAGAGAGCTTCAGTTCATTTAGAGACCCTGTATCAAAAAATTAGGTGGAGAGCAACTGAGGACACCCAATGTCAACCTTTGGCCCAGACATGCCTGCTCATACATACATACAAACACAGGAGCTAACTCTGNACTTCTACATTCCTCTTTAAAGTCAAGATATGAAACAAAAACATGTCCCTCCATTCTCACTGAAGAAAAACGGTCATATAATTATAAAGCAGTTATCTGTTCAAAAAAAAAAATCTCAAAATGGACCTCAGAAATAGTATTAATTAAAACTGTTATAAAAATAGTAGTTGGTTAAAGGAATGTAAGAATATTTCCTAAAAGAATATTTCCCAAATGTCCTTCTAGCAATGTGTGAGGGCTGTTATGAAATTTCCAAACCTTTACTACTTGCTACTATACCTTGATAGCCTCAATGGCATATTCCACTTGAAATAATCTTCCTTCAGGAGAAAAAGTATTCACACCCCTGTAATTAAGGAACAAAAAACGAAACAAAACAAAAATGGTATTAGAAATTGTCAGAAGTATATACACAGTGGAATCAAGTTCCTCGACAACTAGCTCAAATTGACTGGGGGATATGCAAGTCACCCAGCATTCTGCCCACAACAAGCTTTTTGGTCTCTTAGTGTTTTCAAGGCACTCAACTCTATACAGAGAATACCTCTCCCCTACTCCCAGACTAATGAAAATCTTAACCAAACTGATCAAATGAAAGCAGGTGACCTGAGTCAACCTGGATGAATTCTGAGCCAACCTACCAATTCCTCTGATAAACTCATGCCCCAAAGCTATCAGGCCATTTCCAAGAAAATGTCATTTTCCCCCTATCCTTTCTTCCCATTATGTGCATTTGATATTGCTATTTTTTGTAAGAGTCAGTTAAAAGTACATTTCTCTACCTACTTGTATGAGATATTGTATTAACAGACTAAGATCTATATAGTTATTAAAGCCTGTCTAGTTTACTTACTAAATAGATATTCATGCCGATTACATGCCAGACTACTCTACTCTCTAAAATATGCTTTCCTCTTGTTTGCACTAGCATGTTGGTGATCCCTATGGAGAAGAGGCACCAAACACAGTTAGCTACAGAAGCTTTCCACACACAATTACCATTTAAAAATGNTTTGAATGAATGAATGCAAATGATTGCAATCCCTATGAATTCTAAACTTCAACAGTATGCATACAGCACGGTGTTCTCAAATTTTAACCAAAACTTTTCTGCAAAAGAAATTGTNTGTGTGTGTTCAAATAAATTGCTCAAAATTACTCAGCATGAAAGAAGCAGAACTGGAATCAGAGTTCAAGAAACCTTACTTACAGAGACCAACNTTTCAATTGTTCCACTACACTGTCACTGAGAATTATTCTCACTAAGTGAGAAGTGGAGAAAACCTCACTATCCAGTTCCTCGTTTGTTCCTCAATCAATATCACTAAAGCCATTTAGAAGGAAGTTCAAAGTTCTAAAGAACATTCTCAAAATCACTGAAAGAAAAAGTGGGCTCAAAAGCTCTAAGACTGGATGTTCTGAATGATTTGACTTACTACTCCCTACCCTCTCCTTCCTCCTACCACACACTCANAAACTCTATCAACTCCTCCTCTATGGTAACATCACTTCCATCTCAATGTCCTTGTTACCTTTTACCTAACTATTGTAATAGCCTCCTAACTGGTGACTTGTTCTTTTAATCCAATCAATTAATCTTTATAAAAACAACTGTGATGAGGCAACTTCTTAATGAAAACATTAAAGCCTGAACCTGACACAGTGGCTCATGAGTATAAGCCCAGAACTCAGAACACCAAGGCAGAAGGGGTTGCCACAAATTCAAGGCCAGACTGGGCTGGCCAGTTAGCACTCAGTCACCCTGGGCTATAAATGATACCTTGTCTTTAAAAAGTAACAACAACAACAACAAAGACCAAAAAGGGAGCTGGAGAGATGGCTAGGGGCTTCCAGGGGCTTCCCAAGGAAGTTCGATTTGATTCCCAGCACTAACATAGTGGCTAAAAACCACCTGTTACTCCAGTTCCAGGAGATCCAACACCCTCTTCTGGCCTCAGAGGACACCAGGCATGTATAAAGTACACGAACTCCTCCACCCCAATTTTTTAATTCGTTTTTTAAAAAGATGAAAAAGAAAAAATTAATAGCACACAGTTGCTTACAGAGACCCAAATCCTTAACATTCTATTAAAGCCATCAGTATCTGGCACCATCCCACTTTCCCCATATCACCATAATATGCATCATACCTATGTGGTAAGCAGAATGGACTTTTTTCAAATATGCATTATGCCTTTTCACTGGTCCTCCTTTGTCCATCCTTTATTATCTGACAAAACTGTTGGCTCTCATGGTCTTGATTTATTAAAATTCTACTTTCTCAGGGCCCATATGAATTATCAGCTTCTTTGTGAAGTGCTCCCCCGCCCTAACAATGAATGCAACCTCTCATCAGAACTTCTAATGCTCTCAGACTCCTCTGATGGCATTTTTCTCTCTCATACTATAGTTCCTCTTCTAAACAGGGGAGTAAAGATGTTGATTTTGCTCACTGCTATAAAACCAGCACCCTGAACAGTGAGTGCCTTGTACAGAGCAAAAGCTCGACAACATCTGCCAAAGACCTGTACCTATTTAGTCATGAGCAGACACAAAAGAAAAAAAAGTACACAGAGCAACTACTACATAGAAATGAGCAAAACTTAATAGTCTTTCAAATGACGATCACAATTTTCTCAAAATTTTATCACCCAGATGATTCTCTTCAATACCATGGAAGCCAAGTGTTAACGACCATTTTACTTGACAGCAAGAAATAGTTTTAAAACTTCACATCTATCTTCTATGAGTCANCAAAAGGATGAAAAAGGCCATTCCAGGTGCTACAATTTTGACAGGATCAATATATACTTGCCAGTAATTTCTCAGACAACCTGGAGCAAAGAAAATGTCTGCTTTCTTCAACTTTTATAGGAACTTAATATAGCTTGCAAAACTAATCAAAACAGAAACTGAAAGTTAAAATGCCTACAGCATTTATAACAGTATTGGCTAGCATTTCCAAGACCTGAACGCTTTTTTGTTTTTTTGTTTTTTTTTTTAATAAAAACAATCACACAGCTTTGACTTTACAAAACATCTGGCCTTCAACAGAACACTAAAATAACTTGCTTTCAACTTTTTTGGGGGGGTGGGGAGGTCAAATGGAATCAGCATATTACAACTCCTCTGAGACTCACTCTACATTCTAGTTCCTACAAAACCAGATTGCAGGCAATTTATCCGCAACAGCTCAAACTGCCTTCGCGCTTTTGAAAAGACAAAAAAGTACAGCACAGCATGTCTTCTCCATCAAACTCATTCAATAGTCTCCGGTGGTTTTTTATTCAAGGCAGCTCATTTCACATTTTTTTTTTAAAAGCAGTCATACTTAGCTTGAAAAGACGAACGCAGGGCTGCTGACCTCCTCCTCCTCCAGGTTAAAGGTCGGGGTCCGGACCCCTCTCCACCGCCTGCCCCAAACACAAACCCCAGCTTCTCGCTTTCTTGGGGAGTCAGGACTAGCGGTGACTAAGCGGTCGGACAAGTGCGCCCGATCCGCTCCAGTCCAGCTTGGGGAATCCCGCCCGNCGCCTCGGGAACCAGATTCCCCGGGTCCCGCCAGACTTGGGTTCCCGNAGCGCCCNATGACACTGCAGAACCAAGGCCGCGGCCCGGGCCCCGGGCCCGCCCACCCGAATCTAGACCCTGCAGCTTCCCGCCGTACGAACCTGTCGTACTCGGACCGAGTGAGGAACATGGCGAGGACAGGTGGAGGCAGCAGTGGATACGCGGGGTTTTCAAGGGCCACACGACTCCAAGCAGCACCCTAGTCAACCACACCGCCACAGCACCAAGGCCCCCTGCTCCCGTCTGCGCGTGCGCACGCGACCTTTTTAGCCCGCCTCTCGTGCCTCCTTCCTATTGGATGATTAAGATTCTCGCCGCGGTGATTGGNCTGACACGCTTCCTCGCTGGACCTGGGTTAACGCAGGGAGGGCGGGACCAAGGCGCCCTTCCGCTTTCCATCTCCGGTGGTTGCTAAGGGCGCTGGGACTCGAGGCAAGAGGTGAGAGTGAACCTCGCCGAGAAGTTGAGCCCGCCGCGAGAGGGACAGCTGCAAGACTCGGATTGATAGTTAGGTTGTCGGGATCGTGACGTAAGTCCCGCCAGCTCTCGCAACTGCAGCCGGGGACACAGGTCTCTTCCTCCTCGCGCTCGCAGACCCAGCTCTTCGTGGTCTTCCCGGATCTGTGGCACCCGGAACCGGCTTTGCTGAGGACTTTGACTTGGGCAGAGATGTGTGCGCCTCAGTACAGAGTCTGCACCCGCACGCCCTGCCAGCCTGGCTTGTTGTTGAAAAAAGTTTAAAAAGTTGATAGGTTCTAGTCTGCAAGAAAGTTTTTCAAATTCTTGAGTNGGTAAGGTTATTTTACCAGGCCCTCCCTGGATTCACACGCATACCACCACCACCCTAGCTATCCAAGGTTCAGATCCAAAGATCCAGAGCTCAGGACCCGAGATTTAGATTAGTCACTGNTTTTTCTTGAAGAATGAGTACCTTCTTTTTGTGTGTGTGCTTCTTGTTTCCTTTTCCTCGGGGTAGAAAAGCAACTTGGGAACTTTTTAGAAACATTGTAAATGGATTATGTATCAAAGACAGATAGGCGGTTAAGAAGTCGTGGCTCTCTAGGAATGTAACTCGGTGGCAGAGTACTTGGCTAGCGGCATAAACCCTTGGTTTGAACCCCAGTCTTGGGGAGGGGTTCAAGATGTGGGCCGGGGAAGGTGTGGTCAGAGCACAAAGTTTCAGATGAGATATGTTGTACAGCAAGGTGGCGAGTTTATATCTTATACTTGAATTTTTTTTTTTTTTTTTTTTTTTTTTTTTTTTTTTTTTTTTTTTTTTTTTTTTTTTTTTTTTTTTTTTTTTTTTTTTTGCTTTGCTTTTTAGAGACAGAGTTTCTCTGTATAACAGCCCTGACTGTCCTGGAACTCGAGCTGTAGACAACTCGCAGAGATCCGCCTGCCTCTGCCTCCCGAGTGCTGGGAGTGCTGCGTGCGCCACTACTGCCCGGCTTGAAATTTCCTAAAATAGATTTTAATCACTACCAAAAAAGGTAGGAGGTAGTGAATGTTAGCTTAACTTAATCATGATATTATACATATATCAAAACATCATTCTGGTGGCTGAAGAGATAGCTTAGCAGTTAAGAGCACCGTGTGCCCTTCCAGAAGACCCAAGTTCGAGTCTCAGCATCCATGTCAGGCTGTTCATAACCCACCTTTTATTCCAGCTCTAGGGGATTCACTGCCTTTTTCTGGCCTCTGCTGGTGCCTACACCTCTCTCTCTTTCTCTCTTTCTCTCTCTCCCCCCCCTCTCTCTCACACACACACACACAAATCTTTTTTAAAAACATCATTTTGGTGTGATGGTCCCTTTAATCCCATCACTCAGGAGGCAGAGGCAGGAGGATCTCTGTGAGTTCAAGGCCAGCCTGGTTAAATTGTGAATTCCAGGCTAGCCAGGACTATATAGGGAGACCCTGTCTCAAAAAAAAAATGTTTTTTAAACATCATTTTATATATTGCAAATGTAAGCAACTGCTGTTTGTCAGTTATACCTTAATAAAAGGGAAGGCATAGGAGGAAGAAAGAAGTTGTGTAACAGGCTGTTTTGCCTGAAAGGAAAATCTCTAGTTTTGTTTGTTTTTAGTACAAGTACTCACTTTTAGCCTATGCTGGCCTAGAATTAACTGTAACTCAGGTTGTACTAGAACTCAGGGCAGTCTTCCTGGGATTGCAGTTGTGCACGAGATACCAAATGCAGCTGCAGTTTATTGTGCATGTGTCACTAGCCAAGTGCTTAGACTGCCCTGGCCATACTTAGAGTTCCTACTTGGCCCTGTATTAGATTCATAGTCACCAAGGCATTTCAGCAGTAAGGGGGTTGTGGAAATGTCTGTTTGGGTTGTTAGTATCGGTTTTCCCACTGTTTATTTTCTGGCCACATCACCCTCCACCCCCGTGGGTTTAGTTTTGTAGTTCTGGCCAATCAGGTATTTGTCATTAGTAAAACTGAGGAGAAATTCTAAGAAACAGTCCTTGGAGATCACTGAAAAGAGACTGCTAACCTTTTGGTTTTCTTGTTAAGTTTCTGACAAGATTTTCTTTCAACTTGTCAGTAGCTTTCTNTTGGAAAAGTGATGGTTCTAAATTCCCCATACCTGTTGTTTAGAAATACTTTTACACCTGGTGGTGGTGGCGCACGCCTTTAATCCCAGCACTCGGGAGGCAGAGGCAGGCGGATCTCTGTGAGTTCGAGGCCAGCCTGGGCTACAGAGTGAG
>LZPO01096791.1:973087-1022743 GCA_001675575.1 Neotoma lepida
AACAAAACTAGCCAGCACACACTTCAAAGTTCTTTCCATGACCTCAAGGCCCTCATGGCCCAGCCTCTTGCTATGTTAAGACTTTCTCTCCTCTTATTCTCCCCTTTCTTTTCTCTGGGCTTCAGTTCCCATAGTTTGATTGTGTCTGAGCCACATGACAGGCTCATTGCTGCCTCTGGATCTCTTTACTGACTCTTCACTCTGACGGAAGGACCTTTTCGCCTAATATCTGTACCAACTCTTCACTCTGACNGAAGGACCTTTCTCCTAATANCCNCACTGCTCATTCCCTCAACTCACTCAGGTCTGTGCTGAAATGTCACCTTCGCTTGGGGATCCCGTCTACCTAAAATAACTATTCCATTTGCTATGCTTTTACTTTGCTCTATATATTTTGTTTTGTTCTTGAGACAAGGTGTTGTTATGTAGCCCAGACTGGCCTAGATCTTGCCAAGTAGCCCAGTCCGGCTTTGAACNGATGANCCTCCTGCCTTGCACCCCAGCATGCTCTGCTCTGTTTTTCCAAGTTTGTAATAATATAGGCGTTATCTCATATATGCAGTTACTTATTGGGTGTATGATGTGACTGCTAGAACTGAGCTGCACAGTAACCAAGGTCTGCTTAGTTTACCTCTCAAAAATTTCTTTATCTATCTTCTCTCCATCCCTACAATCTCCACCTCAATTCAGTCGTGATCACTTGTTTGGACTACTTTGGTATTCCTCCTCCTGGTCTCCACTACTACAATGTGATAGCATTCTGATTGATGTCTGTTTATATCTGTTCTCTACATAAAACCGATTTGTGAGGGACCCTGTCTTTGCATATTAGACAAAATAAGCCTCTTTCCACAGCATGCAAACCATTTCCAACCCCCCTCCCCTTCCTCCCTCTATTCTCCCAGGAGTATCATTTGTGTTTCTTGCTTCTATCCTGGGACACACTGCTTCTACTTTGGTGCCCTTTCCTGGCTTACAGAGGGCTAAATATTTCCTCCTCTAGTGATGCTTCTATTGCATTTTTCATACTGTGCTTAATTGTTTTTTCAGGGGGAAGTTACAAATATATGAATTCCTGAAGAGGAGAAGGCTGTGTCTTATTCACAGAACAGCTCTTGTCACATAGTAAGTGGAGACAGAAATATGGTACAGAATGTTCAAAGAATAAGGAGTTATACATATGGATACTGTGAGGCACAGATGCACAAAAGCTTGACACGTTGGGGAAATAGAGAAACCCAGTGTGTCTGCAGCTTGGTAAACACGGGAAAGGAACAGGAGATGACTGGACAGACTTGAGTGAAATCACAGGAGTCTGGTTGGAAGATTTCAGGAAAGATAATACCAAGATCAAAATTCCTTTGAAATGTCATTAGCAGATAACAAGTCATGAGCAGGAATAGAGATAATAGCTCCAAAGTTAAGAGCACTGGCTTTTCTTCCAGATGACCTGGGTTGCATTTCCAGCACATATGATGACTCACAACCATCTGTAACTCCAGTTCCAGGGAACCTGATGCCCTCTCCTAGCCTGCATGGTCACCAGGCATGCAGGATGCACAGGTGCACAGACATACATGCAGGCAAAACACCCATATACCCACACACATTTTCTTTAATATCATGGGTTTGGTGTGGTGGTGTACATCTGTAATCCCCACACTCAGCAAATAAAAGCAAGAGGATCAGGTGTTCAAGGTCATCTTCAGCTACCTATCCAACTGAGCCACAGGAGACTGTCTCAAACAAGCAAAACAAACAGATGGCCATGATGAGCTGGGTTTGGGTTTTCATGTCTGGACATCTTAGCAGGTGGGAGGCTGAGATGNCAGAATTTCTGTGAGTTTGAGGCATGTTTTACATAGCAAGTTCTAGGCCAGCCAGGCAAGGCCCTGTGTCAAAACACACCGTACACAGAGCCAGCAAGGTAGGTCAGCTGATAAAGGCACTTGCCAGGTGCCTGGAATTCATGTGATGGAAGGAGAGAACCAACTCCACCAAGTTGTTCTCTGACCTCCACACACATATCCCACAAGTAAAAAATAAATAAGAAATAAATAAATGTAGCCAGGCAATGGTGGCGCTCGCCTTTAATCCCAGCACTAGGGAGGCAGAGGCAGGAGGATCTCTGTGAGTTCGAGGCCAGCCTGGGCTACCGAGTGAGTTCCAGGAAAGGCACAAAGCTACACAGAGAAACCCTGTCTCAAAAAAAATTTNAAAAAAGAAATAAATAAATGTAAAATTAAACACACACCAAATCACAATGGCTACTATGTAAAAATTGGATTGAAAGGATATAAGCATGAATGGAGAGCCCAGAAGGGCATTCCAGCAATAGGCCCAGTAAGAGGTAAAGGTGAGCTAGGCTTAGTTGGGGATGGTAAGAAGCAAATGGATTCAAGATCATCTTACAGGTAGAAGGCTAAGACAGAGNAAATGAGGGTGAGGGAGATGCATTTGCACAGCTGAACAGCCAGTGGAATCACTTACTGAAATGGATTTGTCAGAGTGAGGCTCAAAAGAATAAACCTAAGAGTTGAGACTTCAGATGCTCCATCATGTGACATGTAAAGAAGTATATCAAAAAGTCATTGAACATAGGAGTGCAGATTGCAGAAGAGATGTCTGTCCTGGGAAAAATAATTGTCTGCAAAACCCTAAGAGTTGACAAGAGAGCCCAGGGTCTTTAAAAAGAGGAGTGTGTCTGATGTGGAGAGTTGGGTTGGAGACAACAAGGGCATGAAGCTGAAAAGCCATCAGACTTTGAAATGCCCCAGGATAAGGGCAGACGATGAAGGAAAAAAGGCTAGACACTAGGTGCTTGAAGATTGTCAGGGAATGGGGNGAAGAGGCCAGTGGTTTGGAAGATAATTACACTGGGAAGAGAGATAGCTGAATGGATAAATGACAGAGAACTCAAACAGCAGAGGCCTCTACAGAGACAGAGGGAGCAGTGAGGAGGTGCAGCTTACATTTCTCCTTTAACTATAGTCTTGGTTTCAGAAAATGCGCCTTCAAAGAGTATCTTTGGGTTCTGCAGATTAAATAGACAAGAAAATTCTACCCCTGCTTTTTCAAATAAAGTCAATCTCATGTAGCTTTTAAACAAGGCAGGAAATCTGGCACAGTGAGGCCAAAACGGTGCAAGTGTGGCACGGGTGAGAGAAGAACAACAAGTAAAAGTGAATTGGTCATGTGACACACACCTTTAATCCCAGCACTCAGGAGGCAGAGGCAGGTGATCTCTGAGTGTGAGGCCAGCCTGGGCTGCAGAGTGAGTTCCAAGACAGCCAAGACAGAAACTCTGTCATGAAAAACTGAAAAAATACATATATAAGTATTTGTTTGAGTGATTAGTGTCTAAGCGGCTGGAGGTTAGACCAATACGGAGGTAGAGGGAGGAAACATAGCTAGAGAATGAGTCCAGTTAGCTGGCTAACGAGTTAATTGATCATTCCTACATAAGGGTCTGATAAAAACCCTGAGCATGGAGGCTTAAAGGAGTTTCCCGGTAGGAAGTGCGCTGAGATACCGCATCCCAGCAACACAGGGAGGGAGCATGAACACCGCATTCAAGACCCTTCCAGAGCTCACTGTATCTCTTTTACTGGCCCTGNTTGATACCCTTTATAATCTGTAATCACAAGTGTCATGCTTTCCTCAGTTCTGTGCAGCATTCTTGCAGCTTACTGACCCTGATTCCCTCACGAGAACCCCTCAGCTCAGTAAACCAGTTCTCTTTCACACTCAGTTTTCTAGGGTTTAAGAGACTGGTGTCACCCACAAGGCCAAGGATGGAGACAAGCCCTTGCTCATCGTAATCGATTCTGAAGTGAGCCTATGGCTCAAAGTAGGCTATTAGGGGCCCTACCCAGAACTTTGTTTAAAGCGTTCATGGGCATCCTAGGGTCAGAGGTAAGCAGGGGTAGACGGTTTGGCTGGCATATACAAAGCCCTAGGTTTGATCCCTAGCAGGTCAGGTAGGTGGAGTATATTCAAAGGGGACAACAGGGCTTCGGATATAGCTCAGTGATAGATTACTAGTCCTGGGTTCATCCCTGAACATTGGGGCAGGGAACAGCATGTAAAGATGGAAACCCAGAGTAATATGGGCCACCATAGGGAAAGTATCCTGGGAAATGAGACCAGCACAGAGAAAAGCCAGGCAGAAAGAGAAAGATAAAAATAGAGAGACAGAGAAAGAGAAACAGGCAGAGAGGCACATGGAAGGATGGAGAATGGGGAGCTGATTGTGTGCTCTGAGCCCTTAGAGACAGCCGCCATGAAAACTCTTGGATTCTTTAGTTCGAGGAGGCANTCAACTGCTTTCTTTGCTGAAGCTCGTTAGTTAAGAGTCTGTAGTGATAGAATTTTGATGAATTCACTTGGTTTTCTGGTTCAAACAGATTTGAAGCAGCAATAGAGGAAAGGTTTTGTGTGGAGGAATGTGAATCAACAGTAAGTTCACTGAGTTTTAAAATGCTACAAATCCTGAACAATTGACTAAATAAAATGCAGTAATTTGCTATTTGGAGTTAACACCAAAAGGAGGCAGAAAAAAAAAACAAAAATCAATCTCTGTCTCTGTCTCTGTCTCTGTCTCTCTCTCTCTCTCGGTTTTTTGAGACAGAGTTTCTCTTGTTTTCCTGGAACTCACTCTGTAGACCAGGCTGGCCTTGAACTCAGAGATCAGCCTGGCTCTGCCTCCCAAGTGCTAGGATTAAAGGCAAAATCTCTCTTGCAAAACAAGAAAGAAAAGAAAAAGAGAAGTTTGCTTTCTTGGTCATGACTCCTTACAGTACAATATCTTACAGGGTAGGATAATGTTTCTTTTAATTAATTTTTATTTATTGTTGGTTTTGTGTGCATATGATGTGGGTGTGCACAAAACACAGCATGAATGTGGCAGTCAGAGGACAACCTTCTGGAGTCAGTTCTTTCCTTCCACATTTATGTGGGTTCCATGGATTGAACTCAGGTCATTAAGTTTGCTCAGCAAGCACTTTTCTGGCCCCCAGGATAATGTTCCTAACCCTAATAACATTTCCCATTTTTATAACTGACCTCAACATTCTCTCACACTTACTGCCATCTTTAGTTTCCTCCCTCACTAAGTAGCTGGAATGCTATTAGTGATGCTTCTGTTTTAATTCCCTGTAAAACTAAAGCAACGAGCTTTATGTGGATGTATTTTACATGTCCAGCATCTATGCTTTTAAAATTAAAAACTAAGCCNGGNGGTGGTGATGCACGCCTTTAATCCCAGCACTTGGGAGGCAGAGGCAGGTGGATCTCTGTGAGTTCGAGGCCAGCCTGGGCTACCGAGTGAGTTCCAGGAAAGGTGCCAAAGCTACACAGAGAAACACTGTCTCGAAAAACCAAAAAAAAAAATTAGAAACTAAATATTACTTAAGGCATCTGAAAGCAAGCATTGTGAGCCTGGCATGGTGGCATATGCCTATAACCCCTGCACTGAGAGTGAAGACAGGAAGGAGGGTTGGGAATACAAGATGACACTCAGTTACATGAGACCCTGCCCCCCCCCACACACAATCCAAAACATTAACAAAAATAAACTTTAAAAACACAGTACAAAATGTCCTCTGCTGCTTTCTGAATGGTCACTGTTTCCCAAGCTAGCTCCATTCCTTGAAGTTCTCACCATGTTCATCTCTGACATAGCTGTTCGGAAGAGCTTCCAGATCTTGCTTCCAAGTCCAGCTGCCTGTGGGATTTCAGGAGTACTGTCTCTGGCTGAAATGATCTCTCCTGAGTCTAAGACAGAGGGTCACAACTANTGTCTGAGTCTTCCCCATCCCCTATGGGTAGATTTCTTACTTTGGAGCCTCCTTGAACCTGGACCTTGCTGCCCTTTTTGCCAGGAGAGTGTAGTGGAGCAGGGTGAATTTGGAAGAGGTGGGAGTTAGTAGGCCCTGGTGGTAATGAGACAGTGATGGGGCTTAGAGTAAGGGTTCTTGTGGAAACGGAGGGATAGAGGGGAGAGAGTGTGAGTAAAGAAAGCTGCTGGCTGATGTGTAAAATGATGGTATCACACCGCAAAATACCCAAACCTCAGTACTTAAAAATAGCACAGTGTGTCAGAAGGCTAGCATGTAGAAATGCTGACACGCAAACATGACTGCATCCCTGACCTGCAGGCAGAGCGGCCTCTGATTCTTGCTAACTTCACTCAGAGACACATCTTCCCACCAAGAGGGTCTGCCTTCTGAAATATCCTTGGCCTCAACCTTGTCAGGCTCTGGCTCTAAGCTAGGAAAGAAAGCCGTTTGCTTGGCTCGTTTTGCACCCTGCAGCCAGATCAACATTGCAGACTCACTCAGAGCTGCTCCGGGCTAGGTTTTAGGCACCAAGCTGTACACATGTTATGGTATTTAAGCTCCAAGATAGCCATTCATTGTGGATACTATCATCAGCCCCATTCTGTAGATTAGAAAAATGCCTAGAAAAAAATCTCGAAAAGGAAACACAGCTACTGAGCAGCAGAACCATCTGGTGACTAGACCAGCCAGAGCAGCTCTGATGCCCAGTCTCAGGTTAAAATCACAGGTTCTGCTCAAAGTTTAAGCATAATGGGAGGCAGAGGGTCATGAATTTGAGGCCCATCTGGGCTACATAGTAAGTTTCTGTCTCAAAACAAACAAACAAACCCAAGCCATGAATAGTCAGTAAAATCCAGGCATTTCTCATTCAGGGTCTTTATCTTCCAGTGCCATCCAAACATCATTTCCTACCACGTGACTTTCATACACCTGACTTCCAGGGTAAATGGAAGTATCCGTTTATCATAGGTATATCCACATCTCATACTTTACGCCTTTGTTTACATAAGAATGCTTTCTCTGTCTCATTTCAGAAAACGATGAAATAGTTAAATCATTGCTTCATACAGTTATCATCATGATTTTCATTACAATAATGGGGCCCAGGAGATGGCTCAGTAGGTAAAGGCTCTTTTTGTTCAAGCCTGGAGAGTTGCACCATGCACTCTCACACCTCCTCACCTCCCTACATGCACAAATAATATAAAACTCTTACAGGTGTTTATTGTATTAAGTACCACTGATTTTCATTCTCATATAGATATTGTTCTTAAACTATTTTTTGTTCTGAAATATATATAAGGTTCAGGGCCTTTGGAATGTATTATTTTGTTTACAAATTATTCGTAAGTCCAAATCTTACAGAAGTAGAATTCCAAAAATAAAAGATATTTTGTCCAAAGTAAGTCTTCTTTTCCTTATTGTGAGACAAAGTCTCACTATGTGTGCGGTCCAGACTGACCCCAAATCATGATTTTCTTGGCTTCACCTCCCAAGCACTGAAATTACAGGTGTCACTGTTGTCAGCCCAAGAGGCCTGTATGGTCTCCAAGTCCCCTAAATTAAAAAAAGAGAAACCAATAGGCAGAAATTTGACAAGGGAGTCTTTCTTTTTCTCTCTTTGTAGTTATATGTGCCTCTACTCTAAACAGGCAGTCATGAACTATCTGCTGGAATATCTATTATGGGGTAATTCCATGGNTTTAATGAAAAGAAAACAAGCTTGGTGCCATGTACCTGTTCTACCAGCTGCTGGGGAGGCTGAGGTAGGAAGATCACTTCAGCCTAGAAGTTTAGCAGCATAGACAGACTCTGTCTAAATAAGCAAACAAGATCACTGAGAGAATGAGGTTTCCTTGAATGTGCAGTTGGTTTGGCCACAGTGTGTGTAATAGTTACCTTACATGTTGCTGGAACAAAATTGAAAACCTTTGTTCTTCATACATAGCATTAAGAGAATGCAAAAGGCAAACTAAAGACTGGGAGAAAAATTGCACACTGTATATATGTATGTATGTAATATNCATATGAGATACAGCTATACCTATCTAAAAGGACTTACATCCAGAGTGCATAAAGAATTTTCATAGCTCCATAGTAAGGAACCACAGCCTGAGTATTTAGAAAGGCAAAAGCCTTGAGCAAAAGAATTCACCAAAGAAGATATTCAAATGGAAAAATAAATGAATTAAAAGATACTTAACATTATTAGCTACTAGGGAAATGCAAATGAAACTAGATAGCCACATGCATTTATGGTTAAAAAATGGTTAAAACCTAAGGTAATGAATCTTACCAAGTTCTGGAGCAGATGAAGCCATGGGAGTACATAGCTGGCAGTGTTTATTAGTGTAGTCACCGTGGGACGGGTTTGGTTGTTTAACAGAAAATTAAGTTTACAATACATATGACCTAGAAATCCCATTTCTGAGTATTTGCCTTAGAGACAGAGATTTGCACTCACACAAGAATACATGAATGTCTATAGAGGTTCTACAAATAAGAACAAGGGGTGTGGGGGCGACCCAAATGCACTCTCTGCAGGTGAACGCATAAACAAACCATGATGTACCATATTAAATATCATGGAATATACTGCTAGGCAACAACAAGGATCACACTGCTGATGTATTTGACAATGTGAATGAGTAACGAAAACACTGAATGAAAGAAACCAGATACAAAAGGGTTAAACTATATCATTCTATTTGAAATTTATTTCAATAGTTCATTTCAATAAGACTAGTAGTTTATCATTTCAAATATATTTTAATGAATATATTTCACAAATACACTGAAACACCATGCAGTGCTGCCTGCATTGGATATAAGCCTGGGCCATACTCCTTTGCACCTAGACCTTTCATCTTGCCCTTAATGCTTACTGTCACCCCTGCATTATCTTCAAAATAAACACCCCATCTTTTCTATATGACTTTCATTGTCAAGTTACCACTGCTGGATGGACCTTATACTTAGCTCTGGTTTGTCATTTCTTTCCTTTTTTTTTTTTTTTCAACAGGGTTTCTCTGTGTAGCCCTGGCTGTCCTGGAACTCGCTCTGTAGACCAGGCTGGCCTAGAAATCACAGAGATCCACCTGCCTCTGCCTCCTGAGTGCTGGGATTGAAGGCGTGAGCTACCTCAGGCTGGTTTGTCTTTCTTAACTGTGGCCATCACCATGTCACTCAGCAGCAGCAGGAAGTCTGTCCGGCCATTCCTTGATTCCCTTCGCAGAGACTATAGGCACATTTTTGGCTCTTGTCTTGTTGGCACAGTTGTTGAAGTTCCTACGGAGAGACCCAGGGAATCCTGAATTTTGCTTCAGAGGACCCACCACGCCCTCCCTTCAACATCTGGAACACCCAGAAAGAGTTAGAAGGGCACCAACTTCATTTTTTGATGATAGAAATCATCAAAGATAGAAGACGAGGACTGTCTGGAGATGGACTGCAAATTCTTTGAAATGAATGGTACGTATCATGATTATGATGGTGGACATGGGTGCATACATTTGTTGAAGGTCAAAGTTGAAAATGTTCACATCTTATTATCTAGCCAGATTAATTTTAAGTATATTGCAATGTTTATCAAACTGCTGCTAGAGACCCACTATGAATGAGCCATTAAAGGACAATAAATCATTATCTGGAAGGTAATGAGGCCCAGGCTTCTTACTCAAAGGCTTGATTAATTTTGTATAGAATTTTGTGGGCTAGACAGATGGTTTAGTGGGGAAAGGCACCTGCCACTGAGCCTGATGACCCAAGTTTTACTCTGAGGACCCACACAATAGAAACAGAGAACTAACTCCCTAAAACTATACTAGCTAACTAACTAACTAACTAACTAACAACTAAAAAACTTTGCAATAGTACAATTTTGAAAAAAAAAATTTTGCAATAACTTTAGACTCCATTAAACCTGAATCTGCCACTAGGTAGCCAGAATTTCTTTCTTTCTTTTTTAAATTAAAATTTTTCATTTATTTTACACAGAATTTCTTAATGAAATAGAATAGAAAATATGAGTTTCATAAAATCTTTGTTCCAGTTTACTTTTAAAACTGTATTTATAAGATGGGCTTTTAATTCCAGCATTTAGGAGGCAGATCTCTGTGAGTTCACGGTCAGCCNGATGCACAAAGTGAATTTCAGGACAGCCAGGGCGGTTTCACAGAGAAACCCTGTCTCTAAAATAAGATAAAATAAAATGTTAAAATAAAATAAAATTACATTTATTACCGGTCTGTGTATCTGCTGTGGGAGTCTGTTGTCTCCTTTGGATGTGTGGTCTAGGGATTAAACTTAGGTCATCATGCTTGCCTGGAAAGNGCTTTTACCCCCTTGAGCGATCTTGTCAGTCCTGTTTCAGTTTATACAATGGGGCAGGCTGTAAACATATTTTTACAACCAAGGTATGCATTTGGACATTACACACATGTACACACACACACACACACACACACACACACACACACACACACACTGAAAACTCAGTGCTGTGTAAGAAACCTCTACAAGAAAATAGATACATATGTAACAGCAGTGTTTTGTTTTAAGTTTTTGTTGGTTTGGTTTGGTTTGGTTTGGTTTTTCCAGACAGGGTTTCTCTGTGCAACAGCCCTGGCTGTCCTGGAACTCACTCTGTAGACCAGGCCTCAAATTCACAGAGATCCACCTGCCTCTGCCCCCCAAGTGCTGGGATTAAAGGCGTGGGCCACCACTGCCTGGCTAACAGCACTGTGTTTGAGGAGTGGACTTCTGGAAATAACCCAAACACTCATGAATATGAAAGTAGGAAAATATTCTGCACTATGTTTGTGGTGGAATTCTCTACAGCTAAAATGAAAAACAAAAACAAAAACAAGACAAAACTAAAGCTATATGTATCGGGTCAGATGATTGTCACAAAACAAAAGCAAGTCAAAGAACCATCATATTAATAGGATAAAGTTTCGACTGATTTGAAAAAATTGTGATGTATTGTATATGCACTGTTCCTAGATATAGTATAACTGGGGGTTGAAGCTGATGAACACAATGGACTTGAATCAAGCAATGGACTTGAATCAAACAAGGCTGGTCAGTGGGCATTAANATATGTTTTATTTCACATCTGTGTGGTTTGGGCATTTACACCTCAGTCTTCATGGTGACTTTATAAAAGTAAATGAAGCAGAAATGACTGTAGAACAGGAACCTAAGACAGCAGAATAATTTTTAAAGATGTATTTATCCTTACTTTATGTGTATGAGTGTTTGCCTGTGTGTGTGTATGAGCATTCCCAGAGGCCAGCTGGGGCAATGGGTAGCCTAGAACTGGAATTGCAGACAGTTGTGAGTTCCGGGAACCAAACCCTGGTCCTCTGAGAAAGCAATGTTCCTAATTGCTGAACCATCTCAGCTCTCCCGTCCCCATGATTTATTAAGGTCATATCTGTGGACTCAGCAATTCCTTATATCCACAGCAGAAGTTTCCTTCAAGCCCAACCTTAGCTGCTTGTCCCACCCACTCATGCCTAGGTTTGGGAAGGCTCTTATTCAATGACTGAATTATATAAATAACTACAGAATGTTTGATTAAAAAGCATTGGTTTTGAAATGCTGAAATGCTGGAAGTAGAGAGTAGAGGTATATCATCAAAGAATGACNTTGATGGAAAGAAGTTAAGAGCAAAAGAGGGAGGCTGGTTCCCTCCTAGCTCTGCCCATTGATTCACTCAGAGTCTTTGGTTAAATGGTGTCTGTCACCTTTTACTACTTAGATTTCTATTCCTTGCAAACCTAATGTGTAATACTCACGACTGCTCGCTTTCGGCTCCCACAGAACGCTTTTCAAAAATGAGGCCCATCCAAAGTCAATCAAAATGCAACTTTGTCTTAGTTTTCAATATAAACTCCAATCTCTGCGCCCACAGATCCTTAGAGACTTTATTCTCGTTTAAATAGTGTTGGCTATTACAAGGAGATCCAGTTCTTCCTTTTTAAAATTTGCTAACTTTGAAACTCATTAACATCTAAAGGCCGTTTGTTGTTAAAAAGTAAAACCATGTCTACTGCGAAGTGAAAGTCTGTAGTCCAGTTCTTCCATCTGTTCTGGCTGGTGGAGCACCGTTACAGCAGCACTAACGACGCCTTAGGAAAATCTTGTGTGCTCTAGTTATTACGGTATGGAAAAGGAGAAGAACCCTCCGACGGAACTCAGGAAAACCGGGAAAGCTGCACTAGGAGTCCACGCATCCCGGGTGGGTTCNTGACCTTGGCCCTGGTGTTGGAATGGCTGCGCTGTGTCAGTGGGGACCCTCCCTGAAGGCTTCTAACAAAGCCCCGGAGCCTTCCTGCAGCCCGAAGGCTAGCAGGCTCCACAGGTCCCTTTAAGGCGCCCTTATGCGCGGAAAAAGGGGAGCGCAGGGGGCGGGAGCAGGGTTCGCGATCGAATGCCACGTGACTCGGCTGCGAACTCAGCCAGAGAGTTTGACAGAAGTTTGAATCCGACTCGGGGGCTTTCTGCAGCCAGCGGGGCAGTGCGGCGGACACAGCCTCCGAGAGCGCGAGCAGCAGCGCCCCCCACGACCTAGCCCGCCAGCCAGCCTGGAGCCCGGCCTGCACACGGCCACGAGCCCGCCGTCCCCAGCGCCCCCGCGCGCCCCGCATCCTCCCGGCCAGGGAGCCGAAGCCCCACACTGCTCCCCGCTCCACCAGCATGTCCTCGACGGAGAGCCCCGGCCGCACGTCGGACAAGTCTCCGCGCCCGCAGGTATGCCCCAAGCACTCGGCTCCTGGACTCTCACCACCACCCCTTGTCCACCTAAATGTCCTGCCTGAGTCCGATTCCGCCTTCCCTGCCCCCCAGTGTGAGTAGAGGGGTACCCACGGCCGCTTCCCCCGCCCCGCGCACGCCTCCTTGACCGTCTGCTGGCTCTGTCTTGGCAGGTGGACCGATTGCTCGTGGGGTTGCGCTGGCGGCGCCTGGAGGAGCCACTGGGCTTCATCAAAGTTCTCCAGTGGGTGAGTCGGCCCTAGCCCTGGGCTATTTCGGGAGCCTGGATTGTGACGCCGACCCGGAGCAATGTGGCCCCGGAGGAGGCTGGGGAGATGCAGCGGGTACAGCTACTGCGGAAGGGTGGAGGGGTGGCGACAGGTGGGCGGGGGAGGGGAGGACCAGGGCTGCTTCTCCAGCAGTCGGTGGAAGGAGGGAGAGGAGCCAGGCCTGCCTAGTCCTGGATTCGGACCTTCTATGTGCAAGGCGCCTTTGCCCAGGGCGCTCACATTTCACTGGGGCGAGAGGACCCGGGTGTAACCTTTCCAGAACTCTGATCCTGCACATACCACTCTTCAGTGGCGGGAGGGGTGAGGAGGACAAGGGAGGGGGGGTAAGGTCCGCTTTGCAGTGAGAGCAAAGCCATGGAGGGCACCGGAGAGAAGGAAGAGGGTTACAGGAACCATTCTGCCCAGAACCCTCTAGGACCTAGATGATCCTGGGGGTGGACTCAGGGGACAGCTGAGGTCACTGGAGTAATTTGGGTACCTGTAACTAAGTAAAGAAGCGGATGAATGAATGAACAGTTTCCCAGTCCTACGATTAAATAAAACAATTAAGACACAAGAAGAATCACAGCATAACTAAAATGTGGCAGCTAGAGTAACAAAACACTGAGCTGGGAAGGTGAGATGGTAAGTTGCGGGCATAGATCTACCTTTCTCAGCTCTGTGACCTTGGGCAAGTCACTTCTCTGGACATCGGTTTCTGACATTAGTCAAATGTGGATCAAACCTGTCAGCATGCTAGACTATAGCTCAACATTAAATTACCCAGTGACCTTGAAACGTTCACCTGTCCAAGTCCTCAATTTCCCCTACTTTGGTCTAATAGAAATATTGTCTTGTTGCACTGGTACTTTAAAACGTTGGCAAGCCCTCTGTTCTTAGACTCAATGCCCAAGATCGTCATAAATTAGAAACGTGGACAGGTGCAGTCAGTGTTTCAAATCATAAAGACTTGGGGACATTTTGTGCATTCTTGCGGAGAGGATTTTGTTAGACAATCCATATACCAAATGCTATACGAAGTCCCCCCCCCCCTTTGGTTCTTCTATACAAGTTTTCTCTGTGTAGCCTTGGCTGTCCTGGAACTCCCTCTGTAGACAAACACACACACAGATTCACCTGCCTCTGCCTCCCTAGTACTGGGTTTAAAGGTGTTCACCACCACTGCCTGGCTTATATGAAGTTATTAATGTGCCTTCAGCAGTGGATTCAGCTAGGAAAGAACTTACCATTGAAACTTACCATTGAGCTTTGAATTCACCAGAGATAGGGATTAGCACGATGTCACCAAATCCTAAATAAGTGTGGTTTGGATGGGAGTCATCAAATTTGGAGTTCAGGGACAATAGTGCATTTGGGGTTGTCTCTGGGTATCTGAGACCTGACTGGCTACAGACCAGCCTGGGAGTCCCAAGTGTAAATAAACTCTGGGACTTTCCACTTTTCTCTGCTGCCTCAGGAGTGGGACCAATGTTGATTGAACTCTTTCACTTCTTGCCCTTTCCTGTTCTGACTTGAGCACCAGAGAGGACTGAGTAGGAAAAGTAAGGCTTAAAAGGAACTGGCATTCAGAAGTAAGGAGGCATTGTGAGCAACCTAGAGGAACAGGATGGGACATAAGTGCTGTCTAAACTAGACAAGTGGATCTAATAGAAAGTTGAGACAGACTATCAAGCGATGGAAACAATGAGGAAAGACCACGCATTTGTTTTCTCCGGGAAGATTCTGAAAAGCTTCCTTCTTTAATCTTGCCATCTTTCTCACTACCACCACTTCCTACAACATTCCTGCACACAGCAATTCCTAGCACAATGGTCCAATTGTCTTCTAACCCTAAGTCTTAGGTTCTCAACCTTCCTTATACTGTAACCCCTTGATACCATTCCACATGTTGTGGTGACCCCCCCCAACATAAAATTATTTTGTTGCTGCTTCATAACTGTAATTTTGCTGTAAATATCTGATATACAGGATATCTGATATGTGACCCCCCAAGGGGGTCATGACCCATAGGTTGAGTACTACTACCCTAAGAATTAAGACCTCTCTGATTTTATGATCTTTAACATTATAAAGAGAATTGTACAAAACAGGGACCTTCTTCCTCTCATACTGTAAATCAGGTCTCTGNGGAAAGACTTGGAACTGGCCTTCATTTACAGGGTAGCATCATAAGGAGCCATGATTTGCTTTCAGTGTTCTCCCAGGTAGCCTTAAACTTGGGGTGTGAGTTTGGCTTATTTGAATCATTGCAAATGAACAGAAAAGTACATAGGAACCAGTGTGAGAAATACTTTTTACCAGAGGAGAAACAGAAAGCACAGATCTTGTAGTTACTATAATGGTAATTGAAAACTTTATTATTACCTAAAGGCAAAGGTTTTACTGGAATCCTTGTGAGAAGAAAGTGATGTAATTCTTTTTTGATTCAGGACTTTGAGTGTCTTTAAGGTTTGGAAATTAAGCTGTCCGTACTGACACACATACCTTTAGTCCAAGCAGAAACAGGCAGATCTACCAACCCAACCCAAACCAAACTAAATAAACAAAAAGACTCAGAAACTAATCTGACCTCATTTCCTATTCAAGAATCTTATCAGGTCTATATCAAGCCAGCCAGCCAATTCTATCCATCCATCCATCCACCCATCTATCTATTATCTATCTATCTATCTTTTTTTTTTTGAGACAGTATCTTTCTACATATCCCTGGCTGTCCTGGAACTCACAGGATTAGGCTATCCTCCAACTCACAGAGATCTGCCTGCTTCTGCCTCCCAAGTGCAGTCAAATAACTTTGAAGTAGGTTTTAGGGTTTTTTTTTTAACTTTTATATTATCAAGAGTGTGTGTGTGTGAGAGAGAGACAGAGACAGAGACAGAGACAGAGAGACAAGTGCAAGTGCCTGGCATTCATATCAAAAGAGTTTATTTTCCCTTTTCATTTTTATATAGATTTTGGGGATGGAACTCCAAATCACCAGGGTTACATAGCAAGTGCCTTTGAGTNATCTCCCTTGCCCCAAAAACTAGCTTTAAAAGAAAAGAAAGGAAAAGGAAAAAAAAGACTAGGATTGGATGGACTTTGACTTAAATTCAGTCTCTTCTGTTCTCCATCCCTCAAAGCTTGGGTGAGTGATGAAATCTTTATGGGCCTCATCTTCTTCATCTGAGGCTAAACTGTATCATCTAGGTTTCCTGGGAGGACTATGGGAGGTAATGTCTACAATGCATGGAACAGTCTTGAAGATTATGGTGAACAGATTCCATAAATGTGTGTTCCCTTCTCTCCTTTCTTCCCTAACTTTCTNCCTTATGCAGGCTGCCCCATTAGAGTCATCCTTTGGTGAGGTTACTCAAATACCATCGCCAACCCTTCAGTTTGAATGTAAGGTACAAAAGAATCCAGGTGACTCAGTCATATGGGATTCCATTTCCTTAAAAATAATAGATCACATTAACTTTATCCAAGTATGCCCTTCTGATGAGGGCTGATGATTTGGGAGTGGGGGCGCTGGGCTTTGGTATCTATAATACGAAGAAGCTATTTCATTGGTGGAATTTGTTTTTGTTTGTTTGGTGCACTTTTTTTTTCTATTGGAGATTTTGAATGGACACTGTCAGAATCCACAGCACCAAGAGATNGTTGTGAAGTAGGACTGGGGAAAGAACCCATGTTCTCGTGCCTTGCGGTCCCTGGGGGTTAGTGTTCTTTGGGTTGACACTCAATTACAACCAGTAAGCCAGTCAGCCTCAGAGTGGAGCCCTAACCTTAAACTGGGAAGCTTATACTATCTTTTCAAAGAGACGCAAAGGTGGGGCGGGGGTGGGGAGCAGAAGAGGAGGTAGAGGGTAAAGTCCAACCATCACCATTCCCAGAATCAGAGCTCCAGAAATCCCCCTGCTCTCGGGTACTCCATCTTTGTTCTTTGTGATCAGTGTGCTATCTCATAGCCTTGTGTGTGTGAGAAGAGTGGCTTCAAGTTCTTCTCTTGTTCCTGGGGCTTAGTTCCCTACATGGTTATGGCAGGAAGCAATCTGGTACAGAAAAGTAGAGGGTTTGAAGCTATGAATGGGCTGGTATCTCTGCTCCTGCAGCCCAGAGCAGAGTGCCTGCCTTCCTCCTTGTAACATGCACTGTACAGAAGAGACCTCCTCTTCAGCCGCAGGAACCCTGCGGTGCAGGGTCTTACTCATCTCCATATCGCTGGNATCAGGGCACAAGGTAGATGCCTAGTTTCAGATGAATGAATGAAGTAGAAGGAGCTCAGAGCAGGAATTAGGAGTTGTGAATGTGAAACCCAGCTCTCACATTAGCTAAATATGATTTGAGAACATCACTTAATCAGAGGAAGGAGGGCTTCTGTTTCCAGAAGTGAAAGGAGACCACTGGTTCAATAATGTCTGAGGTCTTTTTGGTCCCGCTGCTCTGAGAACCTATCAGATTTTCCTGTTATCCATTAACTCTGCTATCTGGCACCACAGATTGTGGTGTTCTGTGTTTGAAGATACGGGTTTATAATAGAGTGCTTGTCTAGCATACTTAAGGCCCTTTGTTCAACACTGGACACCACAAAATGAATAAATAAACAAACATACACTCTGATAAGTAAAAAAAAAATCTACTGTAATGTTTAGATATTCCTAGCTTTCAGGGAATCAAAATAGAAAAAAATAAACAATGAACAGCAAAGTGATTATGAGTATATTTTGCTTTTTGAAGAATCAGAGCAGGGCTCATACTTTTCAGACCTGAACCTCATCATTTAGACTTAGAATTTTCATTGATGATGGGAATGGTCTGTAATCCATGCTGATCAGCAGAGTCGTGGTTCGCTGAATGTGACTACTGAGCACTTGCTATGTGGCTGCTATGACTGAGCAACTGAATCTTAGCTTTTGTTCCATTTTATTTGAAGTAATTTTAATAGCCACAGTTGGCTGGACACTACCTGTTGAATAGTATAGTTCTAAGGCATGAGCTCCATGAGGACAGCCCCCCCCCATCTCTCTCTCTCTCTCTCTCTCTCTCTCTCTCTCTCTCTCTCTCTCTCTCTGCTACAGTGACTGGTACAGGTACATACTTGAGAAATGCCATCTTTTGGCAGATGTTCACCAGTGCCCAGGGAAGAAAAGGTTCCATACTTGGTATTCACTGCCCCAAACCAGGAATCTGCACATTTCCTTCCAGTCACTGACTAACAGTGAATGAATAAAAATACAGCCAACTGTGCTGCCCTTCCTCAAATGTGACACCCTGATTGTGTCCTGTTCTAGGCACTAGAAACCAAGAGGAATAAGGACTTCTATGAGGAGTCCGAGAGTAAAGATAAGAAAATCCCTCAGAGGAAGAGCTAGAAAAAGTCCATTGTTTTGCTTGAGAGGCCAGCTTTGAGTATGTTAAGGGTAATGATAAAAAGGTGTCTAGTGACTTTTCTTTGTCCCTAGCTCTGTCGGGAAGATGAGCTAACAGTACTCTACTGCAGCTTTCGGAACTTAGTTCAGATATGGAAGTTATGCAGGCACTGCAGGCAGGTTACACTGTCTTCTTTCCTGGGTATCGCTACCTATATAGACAATTCCCACTCCTTTGGAACAAGTCTACTGAAAACAGGGGCACACATGACCTTTAGAGAGCAGTCGATGGCTCCAGTATTGAGCTCTGCGAGGCCAGGCCATGCAAGGCATGGTGGTAGCACTGGATACCACCCAGGGCAGAGCACAGCTGTTGGTAAACCCAGCCAAGAGCATGCTCTGCTGATAGTATTAACTTCAGATGGTGGAAGAATTCCAGAGCTGGAAGCAGCCTTTAAATAAACCCCAAGTCCTTCCTTTTAGAAATGAAGAAACTGGGACTCAGAGAGCCAAGCCACCCAGTGAATGAGTTACAGGGCCGAGACTAGAACCTGGGTTTCCTGACTTCTAATCTAGATCTTTTTTCACTTCAATCAGCATTAGAAAAATAATGCACAACTCTATTCTTGACTGGATGTAGGCCCAGAGTATAGATTTCTGTCTTCTTCTTGCTTAATGTCCAAAACACTGACTGAGTGACAGAGAAGCAGATAGAAGCAAACAATTAACAGAATATATTCATCATTTAATAAGAATACTAGTATCATGCCAAAGGTAGGTGCACAGGAAATGGGCTGAACAGACAATATGGGGGAACAAGAGGTTGCAGTTTCTTACTTTCTGTTCTAATCAACGTGTGTTCCTTCAGAAAGAAATGGAGAATCATAGGATGGGGACATTTCATATTACTCAAGACAGAAGGTGTAGTCAGCCATGGTGAAAGGTGGAAACGAAAACAATGCGAGTGGTCTGAAACACCCCTGCTTCTTGCCACTGGGAAATGGCAGCACCAGCAGATTACCAAGAGGAACAGCAACGGGAAATAGTAGAGGCTGATAAGGAAAGTGGATGATACTGTCCTCTGGGCTTGAGCCAGGTCTGTCAACATTCACCCAGCCGGCGCTGTTGCTGGCAGGGTATATGCTTTCGGGGAAGAAAAGTCAGGCTGGCAGTACCACGAAAGGGCTTGGGAGGAGCCTTCCCTTCACCATACCTCCAATGAGGCAAGAAACTACTAGAAGTTAGAAATAAAGTAAGGGGGGCTGGAGAGATGGCTCAGCGGTTAAGAGCACTGACTGCTCTTCCAGAGGTCCTGAGTTCAATTCCCAGCAACCACATGGTGGCTCACAACTGTCTGTAACTCCAGTTCCAAGGAGCTGACACCCTCATATAGACACACATGGAGGCAAAACACATAAAATAAAAATAAATAATTAAAAAAAAAGAAATAAAGTAAGGGCAAGAGTCCATGACTGGTCAAGGAGGAATGAAAATAAAGTTAAATGAAAAACATTCCAGGCATGCCTGATCTGGCTTGATCTATTTCTAATCGCTTGTTTGGAGNNAAAAAAAAGTCTAGCTTTGAAACAGACATTTCTAAAGCCAGTTTTGTGTCAGTCGTTATCTTAAAGAAGCTCTGTGTGGTCCCCAGTGCCATGCCCAATAGGGAGGTCTGGAAACTATTTCCTCTCACTTCCTCTCGCTTGAGATCACACTCAGAGTTGGTCCTTTTCACTTGGTCACTTGGCCCACTGCTGTGTTCAGAGAATATAATATTTGAAATTGAAAGAAGAACGGGAGCTGAGGGTCCCTCCCTACCAGGAGGAACTCAATAAAAGGAATCCTTATTCCCTGCCCACTAAGCGCCTGCACCCTCTGGAGTCAAAGGGTGGTTCTTTACCTTGGACAGGTGAGACCTTCCGACTCTCAAAGGGGCTTCACTTTCTCTTAGCTCTTTGCTATTTTCGCCTTCGGGTCCTGCGGCTCTTACAGCGGGGAGACGGGAGCCATGGTTCGCTGCAACAACGAAGCCAAGGACGTGAGCTCCATCATTGTTTTGTTCGGCTATCCCTTCAGGTGAGTAGGGATTGGTTCCAACTCAGTGCCCTCCTTTCACTAGGTGAGCAGGGCTTTCTTCCTCCACTGCTCCTACCAACCTCTCATCATTAATTTNCGATCACAGGACACACAATCTAAAGACCATTTACTGTGTGCTGCTCTAGATCAAAATAGAACAAGACTTGGATCATTTTGTCTTTCAGCCATTTCAGACACTCTGACCAGNGTGAAACACGGATATATCATTGTTACAATGTTCCAGTCCAAATTCAGGCAATGGCAGGTCACCACAGCTCAAACAGAGAGAATCCAGCCGTTGGGGCNAAGGGTAGTAGGGTTCTGGGCCAGTGACAGCTCTTTCTAACCCTCTGCAGATTCCTCTGTGCTTGAAGGAAGGAAACTTGTTAGAGTTTAGATATTAAACAATAGCTGTGAAATGCTCACCTGATGTCACCCAAATACAAGGAGGTACATCTTGACCAGGAAGTAGAAGAGGACACTAACCTCTGAGTATTTGGGAACCTAAGGAGGGAGATGAGTGTTCAGAAGAGGATGAAGGCAGAGCTCATCTTTTCAGAATGTCTGAAACCACTACAGCCTCCAACTTAGATTAAGTATCTCTTGTACACAATGAGCTGTATTTTCCACTTTATTTTGTTCAATGTGGCCAAATCAGGGAGGGCTACATCAAGTCTGTGAATGGGTAATTCAAACTTTAATTTGGCCACTGCTTAATACGGGCCTATGTGTTTCTAAGGGCAGAATGGATCTGATTTGTCTAGTGGTTTGGCTACCAGAAATAGTTGGGACTGTATATGCTATGACTTAAAGGTCCCTAGAGGTACTTAGAAATTCAGGGTGACCATTTCTGGCCAGATGGATGGGTATGGAGTGGCTGCTGATGGGGGACAAAGGGCTTGGATGGAATCTTGGACTAGGGCTGTAGCTCAGTAGTAAAGCACTTGCCTAGCATGTGTGAGATAGTACNTGTTCAACCCCCGGTACTATGAGAAAAAAAAATGAGTAGAATCTTGAGGCAGCTCCTGTTTTGACTACAAGATTTCCTCAGAAGTTCCTACCTATATGACTCCTTTCCCAGGGTGAGAACCAACACAGGGGCCCTTCTTGTGCAGGGCAAGAGAGGCTGGCCCTGGCTCAGCATGGCTTCCATTGCCACCTGCAGGTTGCACCGGGTCCAGTATGAGATGCCTCTCTGTGATGATGACTCCACCTCCAAAACTATGCACCTCATGGGAGACTTCTCTGCCCCCGCTGAGTTCTTTGTTACCCTGGGCATCTTTTCCTTCTTCTATACAATGGCTGCTCTAGTTCTCTACCTGCGCTTCCACAACCTCTACACAGAGAACAAACGCTTCCCACTGGTGGTGAGTGAGCACAGCCCAGAGGGATGGGAACAAGAAATGGAAGGGCCATTTGTTAAAAGGCTGAAGTCAGAGATGNAGGCGAGGTCAAAAGTGATGGCTTCTGAATCCTTGATACCTATGTGTGGAATGGAACCTCTGCCCTACCAACCTCTCTTGGTTTGTTTGCAGTCAGAGGAGGCAAAATAGTATCTTTATGAAGCAGAATCTAGAGCTAACCTAACTGGGTTCAAATCCTAGCACCTGCTCATAGTAGCTGTGTGACATTAGACAAATTACTCAGCCTCTCTACACATTAATTTCCTTGGCTATAAAATAAAGATGAAGTAATGAATACTTGTGTCAAGTGTTTTAGGAGGATAAAATGAGTGTATATGTACAGCATATAGCATATAGTTATTCTCAATGANAGCTATCTATTATTAGTATTATTTCCTCTGTATTTCAGACATTCAAGATGGGGAGTAGGCTTTAGAGACCTCAACTGTCTTCTGAATCTGCTTTCTTCATTACTTAGAGTTTGAACAGTGGGGGTCAAAGGGAAACTGGGAGGAAAGAGTAAGGAGTTTAAGTCATTTGGGTTGCAAGGAAGGAGGGTTACCAGTAGATACTGGTAGATACTTGGCAGCTCATTGCCTGACCTTAATTCTAAGGGCAGGGGTATGGCAGTCTGAGTGGCAGCATTCCTTTGGTGGCACTGAANAAAGTCTTCAGGTAGGATGGGAAGAGACAGCTGTCTTGGGACCTCAGGATTCTGGTATGACAAGAGGAAAGAAAAGTACCTGATGATCATGGAGCCATTCTGAATATGTCTTCTTCCCTCTGCTCCTTCTAGGATTTCTGTGTGACTGTCTCCTTCACCTTCTTCTGGCTGGTTGCTGCAGCTGCCTGGGGCAAGGGCTTGACTGATGTCAAAGGGGCCACACGGCCATCCAGCCTGACTGCAGCCATGTCTGTGTGTCATGGAGAGGATGCAGTGTGCAGTGCCGGGGCCACACCCTCGATGGGGCTAGCTAACATCTCTGTGGTGAGACCTGTGTCTGGGAAAGGCATACTAGCCCAGCTGTCCCAGCTAGCTGGTTCCGAGAAGACTAGAGAAGGTGTCCCCAGAGCCCATAGGCTCTGCATCTAGACTAATAACCCTGTATCGGATATTGACATGAGAAGATATTTTTGGCTGAGAAGAATCTGAGTCACTCCTTTACCATCTCCCCTCCCCACATTTAGCTGCCCTGGAGGTTACCCTTTCTTGCCTATTTGGCCACGTGTCACATGAGAGCATGTGCAGAGGGAGCTTAGGGCTGTGACTGGGCTCAATGGACCAGTGTGAGAGAGAAACTGCCGCTTGTCACTTAGCCTTCCCTACTGGAATGGGTTTGGGTGTTAGTGGTGGGTTACAATGTTGAGATATATCTAGATAAGCTGATAAATACCCATCCACAGCATTAAGCGTCTCAAATGCCTTCTGGTCATCGCAGCCACCCCATTCCCACTCAGAAAATGCTTCNAAGGGTAGTAGGGTTCTGGGCCAGTGACAGCTCTTTCTAACCCTCTGCAGATTCCTCTGTGCTTGAAGGAAGGAAACTTGTTAGAGTTTAGATATTAAACAATAGCTGTGAAATGCTCACCTGATGTCACCCAAATACAAGGAGGTACATCTTGACCAGGAAGTAGAAGAGGACACTAACCTCTGAGTATTTGGGAACCTAAGGAGGGAGATGAGTGTTCAGAAGAGGATGAAGGCAGAGCTCATCTTTTCAGAATGTCTGAAACCACTACAGCCTCCAACTTAGATTAAGTATCTCTTGTACACAATGAGCTGTATTTTCCACTTTATTTTGTTCAATGTGGCCAAATCAGGGAGGGCTACATCAAGTCTGTGAATGGGTAATTCAAACTTTAATTTGGCCACTGCTTAATACGGGCCTATGTGTTTCTAAGGGCAGAATGGATCTGATTTGTCTAGTGGTTTGGCTACCAGAAATAGTTGGGACTGTATATGCTATGACTTAAAGGTCCCTAGAGGTACTTAGAAATTCAGGGTGACCATTTCTGGCCAGATGGATGGGTATGGAGTGGCTGCTGATGGGGGACAAAGGGCTTGGATGGAATCTTGGACTAGGGCTGTAGCTCAGTAGTAAAGCACTTGCCTAGCATGTGTGAGATAGTACNTGTTCAACCCCCGGTACTATGAGAAAAAAAAATGAGTAGAATCTTGAGGCAGCTCCTGTTTTGACTACAAGATTTCCTCAGAAGTTCCTACCTATATGACTCCTTTCCCAGGGTGAGAACCAACACAGGGGCCCTTCTTGTGCAGGGCAAGAGAGGCTGGCCCTGGCTCAGCATGGCTTCCATTGCCACCTGCAGGTTGCACCGGGTCCAGTATGAGATGCCTCTCTGTGATGATGACTCCACCTCCAAAACTATGCACCTCATGGGAGACTTCTCTGCCCCCGCTGAGTTCTTTGTTACCCTGGGCATCTTTTCCTTCTTCTATACAATGGCTGCTCTAGTTCTCTACCTGCGCTTCCACAACCTCTACACAGAGAACAAACGCTTCCCACTGGTGGTGAGTGAGCACAGCCCAGAGGGATGGGAACAAGAAATGGAAGGGCCATTTGTTAAAAGGCTGAAGTCAGAGATGNAGGCGAGGTCAAAAGTGATGGCTTCTGAATCCTTGATACCTATGTGTGGAATGGAACCTCTGCCCTACCAACCTCTCTTGGTTTGTTTGCAGTCAGAGGAGGCAAAATAGTATCTTTATGAAGCAGAATCTAGAGCTAACCTAACTGGGTTCAAATCCTAGCACCTGCTCATAGTAGCTGTGTGACATTAGACAAATTACTCAGCCTCTCTACACATTAATTTCCTTGGCTATAAAATAAAGATGAAGTAATGAATACTTGTGTCAAGTGTTTTAGGAGGATAAAATGAGTGTATATGTACAGCATATAGCATATAGTTATTCTCAATGANAGCTATCTATTATTAGTATTATTTCCTCTGTATTTCAGACATTCAAGATGGGGAGTAGGCTTTAGAGACCTCAACTGTCTTCTGAATCTGCTTTCTTCATTACTTAGAGTTTGAACAGTGGGGGTCAAAGGGAAACTGGGAGGAAAGAGTAAGGAGTTTAAGTCATTTGGGTTGCAAGGAAGGAGGGTTACCAGTAGATACTGGTAGATACTTGGCAGCTCATTGCCTGACCTTAATTCTAAGGGCAGGGGTATGGCAGTCTGAGTGGCAGCATTCCTTTGGTGGCACTGAANAAAGTCTTCAGGTAGGATGGGAAGAGACAGCTGTCTTGGGACCTCAGGATTCTGGTATGACAAGAGGAAAGAAAAGTACCTGATGATCATGGAGCCATTCTGAATATGTCTTCTTCCCTCTGCTCCTTCTAGGATTTCTGTGTGACTGTCTCCTTCACCTTCTTCTGGCTGGTTGCTGCAGCTGCCTGGGGCAAGGGCTTGACTGATGTCAAAGGGGCCACACGGCCATCCAGCCTGACTGCAGCCATGTCTGTGTGTCATGGAGAGGATGCAGTGTGCAGTGCCGGGGCCACACCCTCGATGGGGCTAGCTAACATCTCTGTGGTGAGACCTGTGTCTGGGAAAGGCATACTAGCCCAGCTGTCCCAGCTAGCTGGTTCCGAGAAGACTAGAGAAGGTGTCCCCAGAGCCCATAGGCTCTGCATCTAGACTAATAACCCTGTATCGGATATTGACATGAGAAGATATTTTTGGCTGAGAAGAATCTGAGTCACTCCTTTACCATCTCCCCTCCCCACATTTAGCTGCCCTGGAGGTTACCCTTTCTTGCCTATTTGGCCACGTGTCACATGAGAGCATGTGCAGAGGGAGCTTAGGGCTGTGACTGGGCTCAATGGACCAGTGTGAGAGAGAAACTGCCGCTTGTCACTTAGCCTTCCCTACTGGAATGGGTTTGGGTGTTAGTGGTGGGTTACAATGTTGAGATATATCTAGATAAGCTGATAAATACCCATCCACAGCATTAAGCGTCTCAAATGCCTTCTGGTCATCGCAGCCACCCCATTCCCACTCAGAAAATGCTTCNGACCTCCCCAAGGCCACACAATTGAAATGTTTAATAGCTAGTGCATCAGGGAGCCTTCTGAAACCGTGAACATAAGTTTGTCTTCCAATATTCGTTAAAATTTTCACATATCCAGCAAAATTGAAAATATTTTACAGGGAAGGCCCACATAGTCACCACCTAAATTGTAACATTTCAGTGTACTTGTTTTATATGTATTTACTCATCTTTCCTTTTTTCCATCTATCATTTTTGTTTTGATTTTTGAGACAGGGTCTTGCTATATAATCCAAGTTGTCCTTGAATGTATATAGCCCAAGCTGCCTTTGAATTCATGATTCTCTTGCCTCAGACTTCTAAGTACCAGGATTACTGACTCATGCCACCACGCTCAGCTTTTCTTTTCATTTGTGTTTTGAGATACTATCTGTTGTGTAACTCAGACTGGTCTCAAATTCACAATCTTCCCTCCTTAATCTCCTAAACGTTAGGATTACACAAGTATAAGCCACCATGCCTAGTTTATTGATATTATTGATATTATTGATATTATTATTATTATTATTATTATTATTATTATTATTATTATTATTTTGAGACAGAGTCTTACTATATAACCCTGGCTGGCCTGTCTCTGCCTTACAAGTACTAAGACTAAAGGTGAGCACCACCATGGCTAACTCAATCCATTTGTGAAAATGTTTTTCAAAGTGAATTGCAAATATCGGTTCCTTTCTCCCTAACTACTCTTTTGTTAGTTTTTGTTTTGTGTGTGTGTTTTGAGGCAGGGTCTCTCAGTGTAGCCCTGGATGTCCTGGAACTGTCTTATGTATACCAGGCTGGCTTCAAAATCACAGAGATCCACCTACCTCTACCTCAGGAGTACTGGGATCAAAGATGTGTGCCACTACCCCTCGCTATGTCAGGTTTTCAAAACATTTAAAATAAATTTTTGAATAGAGCTGGTGTGGTGGCACACACCTGTAATATCAACAGCCTGTTAGGCAGAGACAGGAGAGTTACAGGTTCTAGAACAGCCTGGGTACACAGAGAAAACAAACAACAACAACAGCAAAACAACAGATGTTTGAACAAAGCCTTCACCGAGTCTCTCTCCTTGGAAGAGTACCTTGGACAGCTCCAGCCTCACACACCTCAAGCAGGCCAGCANGTGTTCCTTTGATTTACTTAGCATTCCTGGGACGAGATTCAGCTAGTGACCAAGCTACAGAACGGATGAGTACTCTGGATAAAGTTTAGCCATGTTCACCNGAGAATCCCTTAATAGACAGCGGCCTCGAACCCTAGTTCTCTGTGCACTTCCTCTTCCCGTTTCTCACGCAGCTCCTCCTTTTGACTGTTCTCACAAACTCTCCTGATTTCTTTTGTAGCTCTTCGGCTTTATCAACTTCTTCCTGTGGGCTGGAAACTGTTGGTTTGTGTTCAAAGAGACTCCGTGGCATGGACAGGGCCAGGACCAGGGCCAGGGCCCCAGCCAGGAGAGTGCAGCAGAACAGGGAGCGGTGGAGAAGCAGTAAACAGCTGGCTACTCCCGAACTGNACAGCACCTCCTCATCTCCTCCGGCTTCCACAGGACCCTTCCTTCTCCTCCAACCCCCTTNCCCCATTATTCTGGGCTTTGAGATTTGAGACGATGCATGGGTAGGCATCAGCTCTTGGTAACCTGGGCAACCCTCCACTGACTTCCTAATCCCTCATCCTGATGGAGCTGCAAATGGCAAGAACTCAGTACTTCTTGTCTACTGCCTGGCCTCAGGCATCTTACNGGGCTTTAATTTGTGTCCTCAAGTCTCTGAGAAAGAGCCTCTGCTTGTTTCAGGTGAGGGCAGGAAACTAGAGTCCTAATACTGGTCTCTAAAAGCTGCTCTGCTATCGCTTGTCCAGTCTCAGTGCAGTGAGGGAGGGGAAGTCAGCTGGCAGCCTTGCCCCGATTCCTGTGTGGAGGGCCCAGCAGTGGTTTGATGACAGCCCTCAACGGCTGTCATCTGGTCTCTGTATCTTATCTCTAGCCCTCCCAGAGCCCAATGTGCTCCCCAGTCTCCTCTCTGGCCTCTGTTTGTCCATAGCTCCCACCACGTGTGAAACAGGGAGACCCATTACCCTATCCAAGGGCCCTCTAAGGGTCCACATGAAGCCTGGGCTCAGTGGGAGCAGATAGATTTACCATCCTGTTGCAGCTTCAAGGAAGAAAGTCAGGAAAGTTGCTGGCANAATACATTTTCTGTACCCTCAGTTCTTCTCCCTCAGCTGGAACACTTTCAGTAGCTCCCTAAACNCCACTTACTCATGCAACCCCTAACTTCCCTCTCCTTCTTGGGCTTGGTTTTGTCTCACACTTAGGAAACAACATGAGAAGGCTAGGAATATTTCCACTTCATTCTCCGACCCCACCCCCCACCTGTCAGCCCATCTCCCTTCCCTAACCTTTTGGAGATGAGGCATTTAAGTTCTTTTTTTTTTTCCTGTGGGCGTAGGGAGGGCCTAAAGGACCATCATGAGGCTGAGGTGCCCAGGAGTCCCAGGACATGGATAGATGGCCTCATTTGTCCCTTACTCTCTGCTCATTTTCTCAAACCAGCACCTTTTCTAGGTCTTTCATACTTTTCCTTCCTCATTTTTACAAAGAGGTGTTCTCTCTCCTCATCTCTCAAAGTTCTCCAGATTCTACCCCTTCTCCAATCCTGGGCAGCCCGATGCTATTGGTGCTTCTTCACTTCAGAACCCAGGGACCCAGTTCCATATTTGTCTTTGATGTGTCTCCTCTTCCCGATACCTCCTTCCATCCCTCCTTGGGCCCCAAGGTCTGAGGGTACCAACTGGGTAAATACCATCTGCTTCCTATCCAGATCAAAACCCCTTGGTCTACCCTGGCAGTAGGGCTGCTCAGGAAAAGATAAAGAAGGAAGAATCCAGCCACTTCCCAATTTAGTGCCAATTGGCCCACTTAGTATCCCAAAGATGAATGTGTCCTGTGCTAACCTGTCCTCAAGACAGGGCCAAACCCTCTCCAACCTCCTCACCTTCCTCAATGCTACCCACATCAGGATGTGTATTATTTGGGTTCCCAGGGCTTAGAACCCTTAACTTTGGGCCATCCATTTCTTCTTTGAGTTATAATTCCCCACTTGACAAGGGAAGTATGATATTTACACACTTCTAGATGCTCCCGAGCCCTTCAGTAAAAGAATTTGGAATTTTTGTTTTCTGTTTTAGATTTTAGGGAAAGAATTTAAGGAGGGAAAAAGTTGATGAGGGTGAGAATGTTCCTAAATCTGAAACTGTCTATGCTAAGTTGTCCCCGTGGTTAAGGACAAGGGGGACAGTTTTGCCTACAGCTCCAGAGATACAAAGAACAAAGGTGTGACCTTTATTTTTCTTCAAGCAAGCCCCTGTGGGGATCTGTGAGCAGCTTCTATTCGAACTGTNTTTGGATTCTGCGTCTATATTTATAATTTATTTGAAACGTGATGGATAACGTGTTCTCATTTGGGGCCTGAGTTAGCCACTGGCCCACCAACTGCTTTAGAAAGGGAGATGTCCACGCCCACTGAGCACTCTCAGCCCACAGCTCTCTCTAGGACTGAGAAGGCTCTTCCTCACCAAGAGTCTGGCTGGTTCATGGCCTGACGAGCCTGGTTTAGGCTGTGACCTCTCTCGCCTGGTTTAGGCTGTGACCTCTCTCTCCATGGTCACCCTAAGAGGAAAGACCAGTTCACCTCATTACCTCTAGGGGGCTGAGCAGGGGTAAGTGCCAAAGGCAGGGCTGTCCTCACAGGACTCTCCAACCAGGGCNGGCACCACCACTTTGCCTAGTTAGGCCTGAAATAGGAGAAGGTGTCTGGTTTCTCTAGCTGTTGCAGGAGGCCAACAAACAGAGGACTTGCCCTTTGCCCTGGTAGACTCTGACCATGTGGAGATGCCCATCTTGGACCTTTTTTAGACATGAGTTCCCTTCAACCTCCTGACCATGGGTCTCCTAATTCTGAGATTGCAAATCAAGGATGGGGGAGAATGTTGCATGCTGTTTTCCGGTGCTTGTTATAACACATTTGAATAAACAGTGCTGCGAACATTTGCCACAAAGAAGCCAAGACCGGAGGACTTCTGGGAATTTCTTTCCTCTCCTTTTCCCTTGTTCTATGTTCTTGGACAAATATCAGCATTTCTACCAAGACATCACTTGACTCCTCTCTACTCTGCACCCTAGGCAATAGAGTCTCCTGGCTGAGCAATTGCTCTTGGCAAGNCCCAGTCTGGTGACATCGACTCTTTTGGTGGCACCCAATTAGTCCAAAGAAACTGAGACTCATTAGCAAATTTGGATCAAACTCAAAAGGCAAAAGATAGTGGCTTCCACAGTGCTGTCTCCATTTGCTCTCCTACCATCTGTGACCCAAAGGAGGAGTCGAGGGCCATATGCTTCCCTTTCTACTATAAGGTTCATGCTGTGCAAACTTGCACCTCCATCTCCTCAGTCACTGGTTNCATTCACATTCACTAGAGAAATGTACCTGGACACAGTTTTACATTTAATCTCATCAGGTTCCTGGGCCTCTTAGGGATCACCTATGGGTGAGTCTTTGGCTTACAACTTCTGCCCTTGGATATTATTCTTTATGTAGTTAAACTGTTCTTACAAAGAAGGCAGAAAATCTGCGGTCTTAAAGTCACAGACCTTGACTTATTTGCTCCCAAACTTGGTTTCTTTTAGGCAAAGGGATGCAATATGGCGTGAGGTGTGAGATATTGAAAGAAAAAGAGGATTAATATTTCATTTCCAACGAGAATGGGGAAGGAGGTGGAGGCAGACTTTTGTCCCTTGTGTGAGGGAAGAAATATTATCGGCCGAGAAGGTGGGTGATTAAGGTACTTTTCTGGACCTTAGAGGGGGGAAAAAAAGATAGATATGATGAGAAACCTCCCTATGCCAAGGCTTCAGTAGCAGCTTTTCCAGCGGTGAAAATATTCATTAGAAAAAGAAGCCGAAATGATGGATGGAATCAGGGTCCAGCCAGGATTTGGGAAGAGGCGGTGCAGGTTATCGATCGTAGTTCCCAGGAGGAGAGAGATGGATCAGCAGAGACACTGCAACACCAGAAGCCTCGGGGCCACCCTAGTTCCGGGGATGGTTCTGGCTCGGAGATAGCCTTCTGTCATACTGACAGGTGATCTTGGCAAGCTCAGCCAGGTCCTCCCAAACCCAGACAACAGCACCTCCAACCTCCGTTCTGCATCAAGGCAGCGTGGGTTTCCCACAGAGGAACAGCACAGGAGCTGGGGCCCTCCCCCACTCCAACCCCTGTGTCCTTCAGCACGTCCTGCAGACTCCCTCCCCTTGCCCTTCTGATTCACTGAGCCCACCTCCCTGCACCTACCCTATTCGATCTACAGGGGAGCAGAGTCGCTTCGTGGCCGCCAGCCCAGGAAGGGGCGCCAGCCAGCTGGCGGATGCACGGCTTTAGAGGGTATCTTGGGCAGAGAGAGGTTTGGGGCTCGGGTGTGCATAGTAAGGTTGGGAGAGTGGACTATTGGCGCAAAGGATGCGTGCAGAGGAGTTGGAAGAGGGTATCCCGAGGTTTTGATCTCTCCTTCCCCGCGTGCGATTGTGCATTTTGGAAGGGATCCCTCGCCTAGCTCCGTAGGCATCACCACCCCTCCGCAACTACACTTCCCAGAAAGCTGTGCGGGAGTGAGGAGGTGGTGGCAGGAGACCCAAACTGCGCTTGCGCACAGAGTGAACTGGCAAGGTAGGGGGAGAGGGAGGCGTGCCCCCGGTCGGGGGGCCGGGGCGGGCGCGCGTCCGCGGCGGTGATGGCGGTGCGTGAACGCGCGGTGGCAGCAATGGCCGCTCTGGAGCGGCGAGTGCCGAGTCTCGATGACTTCGCGGGACAGAGCTGGAGCTCGTGGGTGGAACGCGCCGACCTGCCTGCGGCAGATGGTGAGCACAGCCACACTGGAGTCCGGGGACCCCAGCACTCCCTCCCCTCCCCCTCAGGGCCCCCTCCAGCTGAGGGGAGCCGCCGACTAGAGCCGCCGTCCGGCTCCCGGCCCCCCAAACAAAGGACCCGCCGGGTCCTAGTGCCCGCCCGCTCAGCCACCTTCGCGCCTCCGGGTCCTAGCGCCGGCGCATCGCTTGCAGCCCACCCTGCCCACCTCTGTCTCTGCGGGTGCACAGTACCTGCCCCCCACTTTACTTGCCTTTATCTTTCTTCTTGTGCGCTGGCCTCCAGCTTCCATCCGTCCTGCACCTGCACCGGCTCTGCCCATCTGTAACAGTCCCCTCCACGTGTTTCCCACGCACCCCACTTCTGTGCCCCCCTCCTCACCCCCTTGATCCTTCCTCTTTTGCCCCGCACCTTAGCTGTTTTCCACGTTTCCCTGCCTGCTGCAGTATTTGTGAACCCCCGCCCCCCTCTGCTTTAGTTCATCCATCCTCCATCCATCCACCCATCCATCCTCCCTTCCTCCCTCCTTCAGTCCATCCATCCATGCCTCCAAGCCACCATCCTTTCCTGGGCCTCTTGCCCTGCCCCTTGGCTCTCTCCCTTGACCCCTATTTTCTGTAGGCCCTTGAGTGCCTTTGGTGAGCAGGCCTGCAGCCCCTTCTGATCTTTGTCTCCTGGGCCCCAGGGAGCACCTGGCCTCGTGGCCTTTCAGGGTGACAACAAGCATCACACCCCTGAAGAAGTTTGCAAGTGAGAAGAGGTGGAGGAGGAGATCTCATGGAGCAGTCTCGAATGACACTTGTTCTCTTTTGAGACAACTGACTTCCAGTTCTGTTCTGTCATTCTCCACACTCGCATTTAAGGGACTTAAAAGAGTGGGAGCTGCCCCTTGTCTTTTGCATGCCTAACCCACTACCACTCATGTCTGGATGTTACAATTGCCAATAATCTTCTCATCCTAGAAAGGGGCAACTCTGTTAGTGAGCATTAGAGAGCCGACCTAGAAGGGAGTACAGGCCACCCTTGCACTGCCCCAAGATGAGTGGGCTAAGGTGGGGCCCTTGTCAGGGTCTAGGTGCACTGAGAACCGGAAAGGGAGTCAGACGGATTTGGTGACTCAGAATTGATTTTTCCCCCCAAGGGACAGGGAGGGGGCTTAGAGGAGGGGGGTGAGGAATGAGGTAGGGGTGGGGAAAGAGCTGCTTTGCACAGCTGAGATGTTTTTGTCATTAACCCAGAAACTGAGGTACAAGGGCAACCCCTGGACAAAGCCCCCCTAAGAAGGGGAGGGGCTTGCGTAGCTGATCAAGGAGACTTTGAAGATGCCAAAGGGTCCAAAGACAGCAGTTTCTCTACTCTATGGCCATCCTATCAGTGCAGGACCTGAGAAGCTGAGTGTAACTTTGATGATACTATGGTAACTTGGGTGGAGCAAAATGAGTTTATGGGGGTGGGGACCTGGGAGGGGACTTGTCTGGGATGCCACAGAGTAGCAGAAAGGACCCATGTAAGCAGTCTCAAAAAGGGACTCAGGGACCTCTAGAAAAATTTCCCTTTTAAATGGGGGAAGCAAGACCCAGCAAAGAGGCATATACCCACAGCTCCCCACCCAGTCAGCAGTGGAACCCTGTACTGTACCTGGGAGTGAAGGGTCTTATAATGATCCTTCTTAATGGGGTCAGCTCATCTCAGAGGGGCACGTGAAGGAAAAATGGACACTTGTGAATGACCCATTGAAAGTTTCTCCAGGAATTCTGAGTGCTTGTCAGGAAGTGTGGGCTTCATACCACTGGGCTGCAGGCCCTGCTGGGTTCTGGGAAGGGGATGGGCCTTCTGAGCTGTGCTTCTCCTCCAGGGCCTGAACTGGAGGAGAGTAGCAAAAACATGAAGAAGTTGGACGCCATGACCCTCATTAAAGAAGGTGGGAGTGAACACATAGAGGACTGGGACTCAGTCCCCTTCCGATGGGGGAGGTAGCTTGCAGCAGCAGGACTGCTGGGGGGCCCCCTTTTGATAGGTCTCAGTCAGCCAGTTGCCCTGGCTCCTGTGACCTGTGTTGGAGATCCTAATCCTACGTGTTTGGTGCCCACTCACGTGAAAGCCCATACATACACTTTGGTTCTGGTTAGGTTGGACTTCGGAAGGTGGGAGCATCCAGCAGAAAACCCTGTCGTCTGTCAGTTGGAAGGCAGAGTGCATTCCAAGTGGTGGAGCCAGGGTGCTCTTTGTTCTAGAGAACTCTTGAGTCCTTAACCCCAGTGATAAAGGCTTCTGTCATTGCAGACATGTCCATCTTCGGGCACTGCCCTGCCCATGATGACTTCTATTTGGTTGTATGTAACCACTGCAGCCAGGTGGTGAAGCCTCAAGCCTTCCAGAAGCATTGCGGTGAGGGGCGCCCTAGGGAGGTGATGAGGGGACAGGAAGGTGGAACATGGAACTCATAGGACAGTGTCAGCTGGGAGGTCATGCAGGGAAAAGGAAGGTGGTGCAGGGGACAGATTGAGTTGTAGGTGCCAGGATTGTTGTTTGAGCAAACTTCCAGCATCCAGTAGAGTTGAGAGGGTCAAGAAGTTTGGTCTAGAATTTTGAATCTTGAAGGCTCAATTTTGAATGGGAAGAAGACAAACTCACAACCCAAGCTCTAGCAACAGATTCTGTAAAAGAATTGGCGGGCTGATTAGGAGATTGGGGGAGGAGGCGGTCATCACCACTTACCTCAGTTGCTCTCTCCACCTCCTGGTGACAGAAAGAAGACATGGGCCCCTCAGCAAGCTTTATGCCCGGGCCCCACCCCCACCTCCAGCCCCTGCCAGCTCTCAGAAATGCCATGTAGTGAATGGGCAGGGCCCAGCTTGTAGAGCCCCAGGTTCCACCAAAACCTCCTCCAGGGAGAAGGGCCAGGGGTCCCGGAGCCGTGGCCATCAGCCTCCTGAGAAGACCCAGAAGGACAACCTCTGGTAAGAGGCTGGCAACCCCCAGAGACCAGCTCTGACCCTGACCCAGGAAGGGTTGACAGCCCTGGGTTGCAGGATACTGCTCATAGCAAGAAATAGCTAACCCCATCTGCAGCTCCTTTCCATATATTCCAGGGAACATGGGCTCCCCTTTTTTCCACGCCTCTCTTGGAGCCCACCCAAGTTCCAGAGCTAGGGAGGAGATGGCTCTGGGCTAGAGTCCAGACCCCAGTCCCAGCCTCCCCACCTCCCAGCCCATCCCCTCTCTCCACGTGTAGCCTTTTCGTGCCTGTGGTGAATCTGGAGAAGATGTCCAGTCTCCCGAAGCCTGATGGACATGGAGTCAGGGTGGCTCCACCCTCTGCTTTCCTCAGTCAGCCAGGAGGCCTCCCCAAGGACTCCCCTGGAAAAGTCCCCACGGCCCCCTCTCCTAAAGAACCTCCTGGCAGAGAGAACATCGAGTTAATCCCTGGTGAGGGCTCCAGTCACCGGGCCGAAGGCAGCCCCCCGGAGAAGGAGCCCAGTGGAGCCAGGCTGCCTCCTAAAACCCACCGAAAGATGGCTCGTGAGTAGTTATAGACATGGGCTCAGAAAGGCAGAGTGGAGACTTCACTGGGCTTCTTTGTTCTTGGGCCAGAAAGGTTTGAGGTCAGGAAGGAGTGGACCTGGCCAGGTCTGGCCATTACAGCTTCCAGGGTACAGAAGTCCCATTACCTCCTGTCCTGCTTTTTCCCAGGAAGCTTTGCTGGTCTATGTCTCTGAGCTAGTCTGAGAGACCCTGTGCCCAAGCCAGCAGAGTCACTCATTCTCACCTTGGGCTATTTACCATTATCTCCTTCCTCACATCCCACAGCTGGTTTTCCTGGTATCTCAGATGCCTGTGGCTGCATTTGCTTCTTGGTATGGGCGGCCCTGCTTTGGGCTGCTAGTCTTCCAAGATTTCCTGGGCCAGGGATGGGGCTGGGAAAGTTCAAGCCCAGCAGGTAGCAAGATCTGAGGGTAAGGCTCTTCTGCCTTAGTCCTGCCGTTTCTTGGGCCCTTGGCAGGAAGAGGCCAGATTCTTCCTTGGACCACACACACACACACACACACACACACACACACACACACACAAACAAAATGGACTTGAATTCATTGGAACCTCTTTCCCCACAGGTAAAGAGTTTGACCTCAACAGGCAGTGTGGGGTCATAAATCCAGAGACCAAGAAGATCTGTACACGCCTGTTGACCTGCAAGGTAACCTCAGCCCTCTACATGGTGATGGGGGTTCAGCATAGACATGGAACCTTGGAAAGAATTCAGAGGTTATTGGAAACTCAGTTCAAGGGATAGGGCTAGGCGTATACCAGGAAAGGGGTGAAGAAGCTACCTGTAGTGAACACAAGGTAGGAGCAGTAGATAGGGAATACCTTCAGATCTCCTTACCCAGTGGAGAGTTTTAGCCCTGTGAGAGAGTAAAATGGACACACAAATACCCCCACGCACCACACACACACTCTCTGAGTCAGAGAAGACGGATACCCCTCAATCCTGCTCAAATTACACCTCCCTACTCCTCTACCCTGCTGTGTTCTAGATCCACTCAGTGCACCAACGCAGGGAGGTCCCAGGCAGGACCAAGGACTTTGACGTGCTAGTGGCTGAACTGAAAGCCAACTCTCGCAAAGGAGAGTCTCCCAAGGAGAAGAGCCCAGGACGGAAAGAACCAGCCCCTGAGCGCCCCTCCCAGGAACCTCCCTCTGCTGTCCAGGGTGTGGCAGCAGCAGTTGCCCCCAACAACACCTCTGCTCGTTCTAAGCAGGCCTACCCATACTGTGCACTTCCCAGGTATGTGCAGAATCCTAACTCCATCTAACTTGGGGATACTCAGCCCCTAAGGTACCAGGGAGCCCTGGAGACAGGCCCAGGGAATGTCCTGAAGATGTGCTCACTGCTCCTAAGCATGGTAAGATAACTAGAACTCTACCAGTGGTGTGAGGCAGGTGACTGCCCTGTTCCTGCCTAAGCACACAGCAGTACTCCAGCCTTTGTGAGGTGTGCCAGATACAATACCCGGAATAGGGACATATTTTTCAGCTACTTCCGTGAGTTAGCACTTGTCATCAGGGAGCTGAATGGATCAGGGTCTTGGGTAAAGCGGTGCTGCCACGTAATCATCCACTGGCCCCTTTGTGTGCAGAGGTTGGACTGGACTATGGGGGAGCCCCTTTGTGTGCAGAGGCTGGACTGGACTATGCAGGGAGCCCCTTTGTGTGCAGAGGCTGGACTGGACTATGGGGGAGCCCCTTTGTGTGCAGAGGCTGGACTGGACTATGGGGGGAGCCTGCCTTACTGAAGGAGACCCACATGCAGCTCCGTCTATAGTACGAGGGGTAGACATGAAGCACAGGCTCAGCTCCTAGACAAGCTCACAGGAGTGATGATGAAGAAGAGGGTTGGAGTTGATGAGGCTGAGCAGTGCTGGGTATATGTAGTTAAGCTGGGAAGACTTTCTGGAGGAAGTGAGTCTGAAGCAGTTTTCTCCCTGAAGAGGCAAGGCCTAGGAAGAGGCTGGGGGGAGAATCCCTTGGAAGCTGTGGCCCTTGGTTCTGTCTCTTACTTAGTGAGCGATGTTGTACTTTCCGGAACCCTTCCTCTTCCTCTGAGTACCCAGAAGGGTGTGTCTGCCCTGGCTATTTGAGCTTGGACACCCCCACTCTGACCCTCTATCATTCACATCATCCTCATATCCCTTTGGCCCTTCCAGGTCCCAGGCCTCCTCTGAGAGTGAGGTGGATGATGAAGGTCCCTGTGGTGGTGATGGGGATCCAGGCCTATTCCCCTTCCCTCTGCCCCGGGGTGGGGCCCAGGCCTCAAGCGAGGAGAGTGAGGAGGAGGGGACATCTGATGACCTCCACCTTTCCCCTGACTGCCATTATGCAACCCGGCCTCCTAGGCCACAGGCGGTAAGGACCCAGGACAGGGGGCTGGATGGAGGGTGGCTAAGTCTTGTAGGCAGATGCCTTCCTGTATCTCAGGCCCTATCAACCATGTTCTTTCCTCTGCCTCTAGTTTTGCACATTTGGAAGCCGGCTGGTGAGCCCAGGATGCTATGTGTTTAGCCGCCGGCTGGACCGGTTTTGCTCAGCACTCAGCTCCATGTTGGAACGGCACCTCAGCTCACACATGTGGAAGTGAGTGTTGTAGGCTCAGAATTTCCTTTCTCAGGCTTGAGTATACTTGGGCTTCAGAAGCCCTAGTCTGGCGAGCTTTGGCTGAATGTTAAGAACCCAAATTGGGTGTGGCATGAAGGGGTGAGACTTGGTACCCTGGAGGAGGGCATGGGTGGGTCGTAGGGGTGAATCTAGACTCTTACCCATCACTTCCAGTACCTATTAGGTAATGTAGGATGGGTCAATGCCCAAACTGAGACCAAAAATCAGGTGGTTAATGGGTCTACATGCTAGTTCATACATCTTGTACTGATAGGTCATTCCTTCTCTTGCGCCTTCTTCAGCTCTTAGTTCCAGTGTTTCCCAGCAGGGGGCAGCAGCTTTGGGGCTTTGCTGGCCATCTCAAGGTGCAGAGACTGGTGTATATTAGGGAGGCCCTGGAGTTTGCTGAGTATCACAGTGAAGCTCTCTCTTTGCTGCAGGAAGATCCCACCAGCGGCTGAACCTCCATCCCATCTTGTCAGCCCCTCCTTATCTGATCCCCTGAGTCCATCCTCTATGGGCAGCTGCCCCCGACTTCCAGGCCCAACCCCCCGACCTGCCTGCCCAGCCTCCATACCCCCCATAAAGGACAGCCTTGTCCCTAGCTATCCTGCAGGCTCCCCGAATGTAGCAGCTGCCTGCAGCCAGGCAGAGTGCATGGGCGGTAGCCAGGCTATTACCTCACCACTGCCTGCCAACACTCCATCTCCGTCCTTCAGCAAGCTGCCACCTTCCAAGGCCAGCAAGTCATCCAAAGGCAAGGAAGGGATGGAGATGGAGGCCCCTTCTCGAAAGCGGAAGTTATCCCCTGGCCCTACCACTTTCAAACGGACCTGCATCCTGGAGCCTCCTGGAAAAGGCAAACCCTCTGGCTGTCGAGGTCTCTCAGCCAAGACTAAAACAACCCTGAGCACGGGGCTAAATGGAACAGTGGGGCCAAGAGTGAAAAGAGCAGGTCCCCTGGACTGTCGGGGTTCCCCTCATCCATCCCCCTTACCAGTCAAGGCTTCTCAGCTAGAGAACCGGGGAGCGGCTGGACACCCAGCCAAGGTCCTGCCAACCAACTGCCTCTCTGAGGAGGAGGTAGCCAAGAAGCGGAAAAACCTGGCCACTTACTGCCGGCCAGTCAAGGCCAAGCACTGTCAGGCTGGTGTCCCTCCTGATGGGACCTGCTCTGTGCGTCGCAAGAAGCCAGGTCCAGCCCTGCCCTTTGAGGAGAAGTGCTCTACACTGAAGGTACCTGTCCAGCTTCCTGAAGAACATGGGCAGAGAGGGGTCAGGAGGGCTGAGGCTGGGGATCACAGTAGGTATGTGATGTGGAGAGGGTGCTAAGGAGATGACTCCAGAAAAGGGAATAAAGGGGAAATTGAGAGAACTCCTGGTCCATCGACTTTAGGAGAGCTTGGTCAGCTCTTTCCAAGGTGACCCGAGCTTTTGCCTGAGGGACCTTTCCTATGCCCAGTCTTCTCCTTTGGGCTTAGGACATGCTGTCCCATCCTGCCTTGTGCTCTAACCTAAGGACCACTTCTTTTGAACCGTCTGCGACCCTCCCTCTAGGACTTGGAGCTACTTTTCCTTAAAGGAAAGGGAGTTTGGTCCCAACATGCTGAGTAGCTGGATGGGTGGGCTGCTCTAGTTCTCTGGTTCTTCTGGCATTAGGACATCAAAAAGCAAGTACTCAACTTAAGGTCCACCTAGTCATTTCAGATTACAGCAGGGTCTCCAGGTTTCTAGTAAAGCTTGCAGTTAGGTTTATTTATCTTTTCTGTTGAAGCCTGCTTTGATCTATCCCTGTGACCTCTGTAAGGAGGGACTTCTGGGAGGAGAGGCAGGGTAATAGTCTCCTGATTTAGGCACGGAGTAGGTGCATGCCCACTGTCCTGGCATCTATAAGGGCAATCTGATAGTTGGTGAAGGGCCTGCCTGTGTGTGTACAGGTGTGTGCATGTGTATTTTCCAGTCACTACCCAGTCTGCCTCTGTTAGGCTGGCATTCATTTTCTCCTTGCTCAGTTGTATTTATCAGGCCAGCTGAAAGAATTCAAGGGTTAGCCCAGATGTTCACTGGGAAGGAGAATAGGTAGGCCCCTACCCTGACCCTGTCTCTTACCTCTTGTCTTCCTGCAGTCAAAAGCCCATTAACGAGAAAGTGCCTGCCCACTGCAACGGAGCCGCCAGCACCTCCTCCCCTCCAGATCCGGGCCCCAGGCTGCTGCCGCTTTTTATAACTTTATATTATTTTTTTTAAGAAAAAAAAACTCTTTAAAATACCTCAAGACTGTCTCCCTGTTCTGTTGCTGCTAAGAAAATATAAAAACAGAAACATAGAAAAGGATGAAAAATGATGTAGCCGAATGAGTGTCCTTACTCTCCCTATCCCCATCCCAAGAGGCTGAGACGATAAGCAGTACACACTTGAGCACACGCACACAGTGCACAAAACCTGGAGCTGGTGTCACTGGGAATCCTCTTCCAGAGAGGATGATACGGCACAGGACTCTGAATGAGCAAGGCACCCCAGAGTCTTAAGAGAGACAACTCTGGTTCCATTGGGACAGGAAATGAGAAAGGGAGGGGAGTCACACTTGTGACTCTACCCTGGGGTTTTTGTCCTGTGGGTTTGTGGGAGTTAGCTTCTGGCCCTTTTCTGTTTTTCTATTAACTCTGGGCTTCCATCCCTCTACAAATTATTTCTCTCAAACAGTCTCTCTGGCTGTTCTTGCCCTTCCCACTTCTAAAAGCAGCCTTAGTTTCTCAACCATGTAGAAGTTGAGCTTGGTGATCACTGATCTAGGGGTCCTGGCCAGCTTTTTGTATGTGTAGAGAGGCCTACTGTAGCTGTGTGTATCCTGAACAGGTACAGATGTTTTTCTTCTCATCATTAATTCCTAGAAACATTCATTTTTCATTTTAAAATTGTATGTGTGTGTCTGTGTGTGGGTATGTGCATGGGATGGCTGCAGAGGCCAGAAGTGTGGGATTCCCCCTGGAGCTAGTTACAGTAAGCTGTGAGACCCCTGATGTGGGTGTCCAGGTCCTGTGTAAGAGGAGTACGTGTTCTTAACCGCTGAGCCGTCTCCCCAGCCTCTGGACAGCCTGTTTTGGCCTCTTCTGTGAGTTTGCCCTGAAGAATGGGGTAAAGCTTCTCTCAGCTAGGCTGGACCATGCCTTTTTGGAAGTAATAGTGTTGCAGAACTTGGGGTTGAGGGAGGCCCTGTTTCCTCTGGATCACCTTGCTCTTCGAGGCTGTGCAGCTGTTGTGGAGGCGGCAAAGCCTGGACGTGCCCTAAGTCTTTGGGAGACAACTACATCTGTAAATAGGGATGAGATTACGTCTTTTGGTTCTCATACTTGAATCCACCAGGTTTGGGTCACTATGTTTTGGCTTTGTCTTTTCGTTTATATTTAGGTAGGGAGGAATCTTGGTCTCCCCAACAAGCCAGAAATATCTGGAGAGTGAGCAGCACTTCTGGAAAACTGCTCAAAACGCTGGGTCACGCTCTTGGGTCAGCGAACCAAGTGTGTGATTTGGGGTTTCGCTGATACCAGTTGCTACGGATGTAATTTTCACAGGCTGTTTGAGATATATATACCCTTGTAGATGCAAAGGTAGAAATGAAGGTGGGTTGGGAGCCAGGTTAGGTCAATGGAGGTTTCCGGGAGCCGCCCTTCGGGGCCGAGGCGCTTCCCCCCCAGCCTGCAGGGGGCGCTGTGGGCGCCTCCTCCACACGGCCCCGCAGCCTCCCCGGGGAGGAGCCTCTCCTGTAGCCGCCGCCGCCGCCACCGCCTCCGCGGTCGCAAACCCGGAAGAAGCCTCTGGTTGCTGGACTGTACCGGCGGCTTGGCAGTGCCATGCAGCCCGAGGAGGTAGGTCTGGTTCCTGCTCCAGCGAGGGAGCCGAGACTGACCCGCTGGCTGCGGAGAGGCAGTGGGATCTTGGCGCACCTGATAGCTTTGGGCTTCACCATCTTTCTGATTGTGCTGTCCCGGCCAGGAACCAGTGAGTGTGCGGGAAGGGGGCGGAGCCTAGGTGCTGGAGGGGCCGCTTTGGGCGCGCTGGGAAACGAGAAACCCAGACCCTCAGCGGAGGAGGGGCGGGTCGAAGAGTGTTGTAAAGGCCCAGTGGGCGGGGCCTCGGAAGTCCTGGGAGGGTGGGACTTGAAAAGACAAAACTGACACTTCCTTAGAATGAGGCCCCTTACGGAAAAGCGTGAGGAGGGTCCTGGGGAGACTAAGGTCTACTCTAGGACTGGGCTGGCAGCATATGCAGAACCCAGGCCAACGTGGTGTAAGGGCCCCTTTGTGATGAGTTCCTGATTCTTGCTTAGGCTTGAGACGGTATGCTGACCTTTCCCTTGTGGCCAGGTCTTTGCAGTATCAGTGATGCCCAGCCGTCAGCCTGTTCTCTTTGATTCTTACTTAGGTCTTTTCTCCTGGCACCCTGTGTTCATGGCCTTGGCGGTGAGTTTGGATATACTTAGCTTAACCCTTGAGGAAGCATTCAGTCTTTNGGCCTTTCTAAGGATCAGAAAGATGGGAGAAAGAGGGCTTCATCTTTCCCTAAAACCTATAGGATTGGGGGAAATGGAGTAAACTGGGGGTTGAGGTTGGGGCGGGGGTATTTCTCCTCTAGGCCCTGAAAGGAAGAAGTGAGAGGGATGTCATCAAGGCCTTTTCCTTAGAATTGAGACGAAAGTTGAATGTTTGTTGTTCTATGGTCCAGAAAGGGCATGTGTGAGGCTAGAAGTCCGTTAAGCTTCCCTATGTTTTCTGGATGTGTGATAACACCTCCTTTTTCTCAGGCTCCATGCAGACTAGAGGCTCACTGGCCTTTTCCTGTGTTTACAGTTCTGTCTCTGCATGGCTGAAGCCATCCTACTCTTCTCTCCTGAGCACTCCCTGTTCTTCTTCTGCTCTCGAAAGACCCGGATTCGACTCCACTGGGCAGGGCAGACCATGGCCATCCTCTGTGCCATCCTGGGCTTGGGCTTCATTATATCCAGCAAGATCCGCAGTGAGCTGCCCCATCTGGTGTCCTGGCACAGCTGGATAGGAGCTCTGACACTGTTGGCCACTGGGGGACAAGCACTGTGTGGGCTCGGCCTCCTCTGTCCACGGGCAGCCCGGGTCTCCAAGGTGGCTCGCCTCAAGCTCTACCATCTGACATGTGGCCTGGTTGTCTACTTGATGGCTACAGTAACGGTGCTCTTGGGCATGTACTCAGTGTGGTTCCAGGCCCAGATTAAAGGTGCAGCCTGGTACCTGTGCCTGGCACTACCAGTGTACCCGGCCCTGGTGATCATGCACCAGATCTCCAGCGCCTACTTGCCACGGAAGAAAGTGGAAATGTGAATGCCTCAGAATGCTGAACCTAGGTGAGATTCCTGCCTTGGACTTCAGCAGTTCCTTGGTCTTCACGGGACCCACTTCAGAAGCAGACGAATTTGTGCACTTCATGGCTGAGCCATAGGGTGCAGAAACCCTAGCTGCTACTGCTGAGGGATGATCTGGTGGGCTCCAATGGGGACATGTACTACTGGGTGCAAGTGGAAGGTTCTGGAGAACCTGAAGCCTCACTTTGGATGGGCTACAGAAGCATTAGGTGGTGGTGGTGACGGGGACGGTGGTGATTACTTATGTGCCTGATGAAGGTTGACTTCCTGTTGGCTATGAATGACAGTCACAGGTATTGGGGTCCCTTTTGGAAAAGCAGTACTGTGGAGAGCCTATGGTCTCTTAGGCTGTGTTGTACAATCAACCTTAGACAAGTTTCATTGTCTAAGTTCCTCAGGGCCTCAGTTTCCCCATCTGAAAGTCTCTAACATTCAGTGTCTGGCAGATTGATGTCACTGAATACCCTCTTAGCTCTTGGCCAGGTGGACAGCTCAGGATGTAATTCTTTCATCCATTCTTCCTTGTACCCTTCAGAAGTCTGTGCTGACTTGACTCCTAAACCAAGGAACAAGGGCCATGAACTGTGGAAAGAAGGGACCAAGGTGAGGGTCCCCTGGACAATCAGATAGTNAAGGCACTAAAGTCACTTTAAAGTTCTTTGGAGGAACAGGAGGGCATTGCCTTAGCCAAGCCCTGGACTCTTAGACTCCTTAGCTCAGAAAGGACTTCCTTCAGGCTACCTCTGGGTCTAGATTGTAGAATCTGGGTATGCCCCGACATCATTCTCAGGGCAGAGTAGTTCTGGGCATCTTACACTTTGCCCTTAGGGCTTAGAGTATTTACTTAGCACACTGCTCCAGGGAACTATTCTGAAGCTTTTAGAACAAAATAAAAACCAGGGAGTGGGCCCCTCTTGATCCAAGGAACATAGTGTCTCCCTGGTTGCCNGTCTCTCCTTGTCATTTAAGTTCTCCTTAGTTGCCTCCTGACAGCCCCTTGGCTTAAGAGTGGGATGATTTCNGTATCAAACTGGGCTCTCTTCCCTGCCAAGATACCTCCTTGGTCCAGCTGAGTTCCCCAGCGCATTCTTGGTGGTCAGGACTGGATGTCAAACTAGTTAGCTATGGTGTGGGTCCATCCAGGAAATGGGTCCTCTGTGGATCCTAATAAGGACTGGATACTGCTGAGCCAGGAAAGGTACCGTGCAGCTTTCTACTTGGGAGACAGAGCCCATCAGAAACTCTGGGAGGCCTGCAGTATAGGGGCGGGCACTCCAGGTCCAGAGACAAAGGAAAAGTGTCCACTGCATGTCTCAGATCCTCTGAAGATTTAAGACCTCTTCTCCAGGTGGCTCAGAAACAAGGCAGGTGGGCTTCAATAGTTCAGGAATGGGGACTGTAGGGCAGAAGTATCCTCTCAGTGGACCTCACCATGCTTTTCCTCAGGGAGATGGCATCTCTCATAAGCTCTCTAAATACAGCTTACTGAACAGCGGCTCCTGCAGTGCTGAGGGGAACCATTCTTGTCTTTTTCAATGCCCTGTCCCCCTCTCAAGCTATCCAATGTGCTGTGAGATTGGAAGAAATGGTTAGTGGGCCACATGAAAGAGATTCTCACTAGGGTCACTTTGATGTATGGCTCCATCTCCTCCCCTCATCAAGGCCAGTGCTGGGGGCTCCCTAGGGTGGGCCAGGTAAGGTTCAGCAGCTTGTTCTCAGAGCACAGAGGCAATGCCGGAAAGCCTGAGCCTGCCTGAGGTGTTGCCTCCTCCCAGGTGGTGCGGGGGCTGGTGGGCGGGCGGGCAGGCGTGCTGACAGCCGGCAGTTTGCGTGGGCTGTGCCATCTGATGTCTATTCCCAGCCCTGGGAGGAAGGGGAGTCATTTATATTCTGCAGGAAGAAGGGACCCAGCTGTCGCTTCCTCTGACCAGTGGGCCTGGAGGGCATCGGTGCGGAGCAGAGAGGAGGACACAGGTAGCAGTGGTCTCCTGCTTAGGGATCTGACCACAGTATAGATAGCAGGTCACCAGGATGAGCCCTTTTTGCTGGTAGGCCAGATTGGGGGGAGGGGGACTTCCCTCCTCTCCTGTCTTTCCATTTCTCCATCACCACCTGCCCTCACATCCTGGGGCAGCAGCTGGACAACCATTAGACCTCAGTGCCAGAGTACTCCTCTTTCCATCTGGGATCTGTGGCTGCNGGCTGCATATGCCTCCTGGCTGTGTGCTTCCTCTGTCCCCAACACCGTCTGCCCCCTCCTCTTTGTATCTTCCAGTGTCTGGATACTACCTGGGTTTCTCGGCAGCAAGGCAGGGACCACAGAGGGACACATGGCTGTCCTTTGCCAGTGTTCCTTGACTAGGGGAAGCTGCTAGTAGTCAGCCTGTTTTGCTTTTTCAAGTGGGGCGGGGGATGACACTCAGGATGCTCAAGATTTAAAAGTCGCCCATCATTTGCACAAATTTCCATATCGTGCTAAGTCCTGATCCCATACTTGATTGTGTTCCAAGCTTGATGATACTCAGACTCAACCTTGAGGGCATTAGAAGGATAGTTTTGTGTCAAACCCAAAGGGTAATGGGCATACCATTCAGGCCTGGAGTCCTCTCAGGGGCCCCTTTGTTCCTGTCCCCTCCCTCTTCTTGGAGTCCCGTTNGGGTTGGGGGTAGCAGTGAATGGATGACAGGAGCTCGGCATCTGAGAACTCTTGCTTCCTTCTCTGGCTGTCATCCCCATCCAAGATCGGCTGCTCTCACTTGCCAGCCTGTGCNTGTTCTCCCCCTCCCAAGGCAGGCCACCCTTCCTCCATGACACTGGCCTGCCCCGTCTCTCACTGTCCCCACCTTTCCACCCCCATGCATGGCTGCTGTGGGTCTTGTTTTTCAAACCTCACTGTGGGAGATCCAGGCATCCCCCCCGAGCCAGCTGGCTGCTGTGCCAAGGCCTGTTCAGAGTTAATAATAATCATTAGTTGAATGGTGCTGGGGCCTTTCAGCTTCAGATCTCTAAGCACTTGCAGGCTGAGTCAGCCAGCCCTCACCTTCCCCCTCTTCCTGGGCTTTGGCGTGTAACAGCATAGGAAGACACTGTGAGAGAGAATCAGGATTCTTGTTGCCTGACCATCCTGAGGTTTTTCTCTGAGAGTAAGTAGTGAGGCCAAGGTACACAGAGAATACAGTATGCTCAACTGAGACCACCANGGCTGTGGTAGCTGATAACCCCAAAGCTCTAGTACTACTGTGTGCTTGTCTTGGCCTCTGCNGGGCATTCCACCTGAATGCCCTTAAACAAGTTTAGAGAGCAAGAAAGTTTCTGGGCTAGTACCCCCCAATACCCTTGTCTGTGACTGGCACAAAGAACCTGTGTGTCATGAACTGAAAGGTGTGTGAGCCTGGACACCAGGAAAGCTGCTGTATGAGTGTCTCAGCTCCTAACACTGGGTGGCATAGGCAAACCATTTGCTTCTCATCCTACCTCACAGGGATGTTGTGAGGTCAGACAAGAGAACAAGGTTCAAAGCATTAAACAAATGGAAAGCAGATGGGATGTTCTGTCCTTTCCTCTCCCTGAGCCTGGCTCTGAGCTTTATGCATCTTAAGGAGGCAATAAACTGTGGGAGATGATGCTCAGGGGGACCCAAGTCTCAGAGGGGCTTTGGGGGCCATATAACAGTCACATTTCTTACTTTTGGATGCAAGGTCATCTCCTTTCTATTCCTGCAAGAGAGGCCACCGAGATCATGGTTACTGAGGTTTGTCTTACATACTGCTTACCCAGTGTGGTCAAGCCACAGGGCTGATCGCAGATCTGGGTCAATACAGCTTCCTTCAGGTCTAATGGAAGGGTAAGGTCTCAGCCGGGAACTTTGGTCATAACTTATCTAAATCTCTCCTTCCTACTCTGCCCTTCTAAAGGAAGAGTGCAGCACAGAGAAAAGGGGGACCAATAGTGATCACTGCAGCCGGACGTGGTGGCACACACCTTTAATCCCAGCACTCAGGAGGCAGAGGCAGGCGGATCTCTGTGAGTTCGAGGGCAGCCTGGTCTACAAAGCAAGTTCTAGGACAGCCAGGGCTACACAGAGAAACCCTGTCTTGGAAAAAAACAAAAAAAGGAGTGATCACTGCACCACTACCCTGACTCCGCTTCCCCTCTGTAGCCTCAGGCCTATATTCTAAGTACTAGGGATGTGGTACTGTGAGGCACATGTCTTCTGACTTCCAGGGGTCCACAGTTTTCCTGTTTTAGGCTCTTGGAGTTAAGACCATAGTCTCCTCTCCTCCTGAAAATGCTTTGCTGGAATTATCACACAAGCACTCATGTACATGTACACACACACACACACACACACACACACACACACACACACGTGTCATCTAGGGTCAGTCCCATTGACCTGGGGCAGCAATCTCCTTATGTGGGGTCCTTCAGTTAAGAGGAAGGATATTTTCCATTCCATTGTCTGAGGGCAGGCAGCATTTGGCCCAAAGTAGAAGGCGGCAAGCAGAACCAACAGTAGCACTCAGACTTGAACATTGGTCTTTTTTTATCTTAATTGTTCTTTCTGTCCTGGGATCCAGGAATGAAACACTAGTCTAGCCTCAGCCATTCTTGCCAGAAGCTGAAGGTGGGAGGACAGTGCCCCAGAACTGCCTTGGAGAGGGNTTGGANGTAGATGTGACCACTGGGCAGGACTTAACGCAAACAAATTACCTCTGGTGGGACTACCTTATCCCAGAAAGCTTGGCTAGTCACAGATGTGGTCAGAGAACAGCAGTCCCTTATTAATCAGCCAGCTATTGTCAGAAGTTCCCAAAGAGGTTTTCAGCCTGCCTTTGAAGCAGATGAAGGCTAGTCTATGGAATCTGAGGGGTTGGTTTTGTGTCACTGGTGACATGAGTGGCTCCTAGAACCCTATCTTTGAATAGGTTCCCAGTTATCTCCCAGTGTGTCCTGGCAGTGACACTTAGACCCACATCTAAGGTAGACAACCAAACCAAGGGAGGGAGCAGTGGAAGGGAAGGGAAGAGAGGTGCAAAGCACTACCTCACCCCAGTACCTCACCCCAGTACCTCACCCCAGTCCTCTCCAGCCTGTGTGCAATCACCTTCTCTAGGCCAGGGCAGAAGTCGTCCAGTAAGACTGCATGTTCTGGTTCACTGAAAGATGGCTCTCATAGTTCTATGTCCTCTGTGCTCCAGGGACAGTAACCAGGCTGGCACACCCTGGAAGGGAAGGCCTCAGGGCAGTTCTAAGGATCTTGGCCATTTGATATCTTCTACCCNTCAGTGTCTGAGCCTGATGAAAGTGCTTGACTGGCAGCTTTAGCCTTCTCTTTCAAAGCCCTGGGAGAGGAAGCAGCCAGCATAGACTCCCTGTGGCCTGACCAAAAAAGCCAACTGTCCTTACTGCAGGGCCTGAGCTTTTTTTGCCATGTGGGTGGGGAAAGTACAGCATCACCATTGGTTGCCTAGGAGACAAGATAAGTGGTACAAATACAGAAAGGGGAGGAGCTGAGAGACCAGGTGAAGGAAGACTAGGCTAGCCCATGCACTGGACTCTCATTCTGTCACATCGGCCTTCTCTGTTCCCCCTGAAGCGCTGCCTGAGGGGAATGGGAGAAAAAGTCTTATGAAACCTGACAGACAAACTGCATATTCTGACCACAATCCAGGGAGCTTGTGGCTTAGGAGAGGGATGAACAGAAAAGGCAGAAGAGATACCGGTTTGGGAGGTGAGAGAGCTCAGAAAACACAAAGGGGAGAACTCTAAGCAATCTTCCCAGCCTGTTCTCTATCAGCACCGTCCTCTCAACCAGGGGGTCAGCCATAGCAAAAGCAACTTTGTAAAGATGAGAAAATACACAGATGTGGACTATGGGAGAGCTCTGACCTCAACATCTGTATTTCCCTTACTGACTTGATGTGACTGGCGGTGGAGTGGCTCCACTGTTCCTCCCAAAATGAGAAAGACAACTTCCCAGACAGAAGAGGGCTGCAGTGGCTCAATTTCATACACATAAGGGGTTAGGGTAATTATCTATGTTCTCCCTCTTTGGTCTCCCATCCAAGTACAAACCAGGATTGATCCTACTTAGCTTCTAAGATCAGCTGAGATCTGGCACATGTAGAGTGGTATAGGCCTAGACCTCACCCTCTTTGGATCTACTAGGACAGTCCCTTCCAGAAGCCCCAAGAGCCTAGTCAGAGTATAGTGTAGTCCAGTTTCTGGTAGGGTATGTCTATAAGAAAAAGTAAAAATTCCAATTATTTTCTATTCTGCAGAATACTCACTGTACATGAAACAGTCACTGAGTAGTAATATACCCATTAGATGAATATGCTTTTAGCTCAAGATGAAAATATCCTGGTAGTAATCAAAATTTTATGAAAGTGAGCTGTTTCCCACCATT
>LZPO01096791.1:1035515-1049009 GCA_001675575.1 Neotoma lepida
GATCTGACACCTTCTGGCTTCCACAGACAATGTATACGTGTGGTGCACAGACATACATGCAAGGAAAACACCCACACACATAAAATGAAGAAAAAAAATTTTTAAGAAGGATTGGGAGGTAATGAGGAAGCCACAGTAGAGGCTGAACAAGCAAGAAGGATCTGGAGTCAGTAGCCAGTCCTGGCAGCACCTAAGAGGGCTCTTGCCACTCCAACAGGTCCAGCCCCCAGCACAAAGAACAGTTCCTTTAAGACTACAGGAGCTCTGCTGTACTCAGTTTGGGTCAGACTATANCTGCAGTATCCAGATCAGTTCTGGGAAGCTCATTTACAGCCTGGAGCACAGCCAGAGGTTGCTGATGGAGCTGTGCNCAGTCCAGTAATCATATATGCATTTGTTCACAAACATCTGTTGAGTCCCTAGGGCAGAGCACTATGTTACAGGCCTCAGAGTGAGGCTGGGTAAAGTGAGNTGTAAATATGCTTTGGAAATAGTTCTTCCTCTGTCTGGGGCCTAGAAAGTATGATACATGGATTGTATTCAATTTAGCAAGTACCTATCAACTGCCTGCTAAGTTCAGGATTCCCTGTAAGTGGTATGGCTTTTGGGGTCTGCTAGAAAGATCATTGAATTTACTTCAAAACAACTGCACTTTAGTTCCACCCCTGTCAACTAGCTNTGAGACTATGAAGACATTACCCTGAGTTTCAGTTTTCTCACACAGAAAGTAGAAGTTATAAGGCCTTCTTTATTAACAGCTCAAACTGGGGCTGGAGGGATGGCTCAGTGGTTAAGAGAACTGGCTGCCCTTGCAGAGGACCTGGTTTCTATTTCTAACACCTACATAGAGGTTCATAACCATCTGTAACTCCAGTTCTAGTGCCCTCTTCTGGCCTCCTTGGGCACTGCATACACACGGTGCACATACTTATATTCAGGCAAAAGACCCAGATACATAAAATAGGAATAAATCTTGAAAAAGTGCAAACTGCAGAGCTGCAGACTTACTGAATGAGATTCTTCATAATTAAGATCATGGGTCTTCATAATTTGATCAGAGAAGTTGGGGAATGCTACCCTAGGGCAACATTCTCTAGATGTGGGCTTCACACTGCCTACCCCAGAGTGTCAAAGGAACCTGGAAAGAAGGTTCCAAAGCCCATCTCCAGACTTCCTNAGAATTCTGGAGTGTGGGGCCTATAAATTTTCATTTAACNTGATTCTAAGTGGTTCTTTGCACCCTTAGATTTGAGTCATTATTATAGAATTTGGGCAGGACTAAATGAAGACATTTGGGGAAAATTGATAGCTCATGCACAGAGGATGGTGGGGCATGGGAAGAAGTCATCATAAGCACTTCTGGACGATGTAGAATAGGGCATCTTTTGGGATCTTCAGAGCTGCAAAGAAGAGTCTTACGCAGCCTGGATGTGGCAGTGCATGCCTTTAATCCCAGCACTTGGGATACAGAGACAGGCTGATCTATTTGAATCNGAGGCAAGTTTGGTCTACATAGTGAGCTCCAGGCCAGCCAGAGATACACAGAGAGACCCTATCTCCTCCTCCTCCTCCTCGTCATCATCATCATCATCATCACCTTCATCGCAACAACAAATATCTTACATAGCAGGCTTTGGGAACAGACATTTGCTGCAGGATCCCAAAGGGTAGCCAGGGTACTAGCTGCAGAAACCATGGACCCAGGGCCTCCACAAGTTAGAGAATTGAGATAGTGTTCTGAAATGGTAGAAAGAGGCTTCCAGGGGCTGGAGAGTTGGCTTGGTGGTTAAAAGCACTTGTTCTTGTGAAGGACCTGGGTTCAATTTCCGGTACCCACATGGTGACTCACCACTTCCTCAAGCACCGGGCATGCATGTGGTGCACTGACATACATGCAGGCAAAGCACTCATATGAATAAAATTTTAAAAATCTAAAAAAAGTTGAAAGAAAGAGAGAGACTTGGCCATCCAAAAGTCACTTACTTTTTTGGTTTCCACAAGGACATACTTCACCTCCAAAAAAAGGTCTTGAATAAATCAAATTGCTACCATCCAATGTGGAGAGCTCATTGAGTAGAATTTTTATCAAGTACTTTCCTTTGGCTTCTGTGTGCCCCAACCATTCATGTTTAATTTTAGTATGTTGACCAATCTTCATCTAATTACTGTGATTAGTGGAGCAGAGTTAGTTTTGTTCAGGGTGCATAANACCTGGGGTCTGCTATCTTTTCAGGAAAGTTAGCAGGAAAAATCTTAAAAAGTAAGCATAGAGCTGACAAGATGGCTCAGCCNTTAAGAGCAAATTCTGCTTTCCAAAGACCCGCCTTCTGTTCCCGGCACTCACACCAAGTGGCTCACAACCACCTATAACTCCAGCTCCAGGAGATCTGGTGCCCTCTTCTGGCCTCTATGGACACTGCACTCGTGTGCACAACCCCTTCCCACCCCCATACATGCAATTAAAAATAAATAATAAAATCTGAATAACTAACAAACAAAAAAAGGAAGCCCTTTGCTCATCTAGTATAGATGTTTATGAGAAAGAGGGAGGAAAGAAATGAAGTGTGTTTCAGAAATTTGGTAATACAGTTCCCTTTGTAAAACTAGCAGATTCCCTCCCACTAAGCACATAGGCAGACATACATGCAATTTCATATTCTTTTTTTAGAAGCATAGACTTCATGCATTGCTAGATTGAGAACATCTATTCTTCTTGGCCTTTAAATGACACAACTGTATTACTGGCTAGTAAAAGAATCAGACAAACAGATTTCTACTCCATGTTCTGAAATATCCTCTGACATTTCAGTGATGAATCGTCTCCATCTTGAGGTAGTGAGCTTCCCATCACAGGAAGTGATCATGTGCATGACCAGTTTGCACAGATGTCCATTCATTATTTTTTTTCATTCATTCTTTCATACACACCCCCATTCACACATGGTAAGAACTCTTGTGAGTGCTTAGGAGTACAAGAGTGGAATATAAAGATAGACACAAGAGAAACTGACTCTGTTCTTAATGTTACAATTAAATAAAGGAAACCAAGACACAGGTGGTCGTGAGACATGGTGACAACAAGAGCTCATGTATAAAAGGCNCAGAAAGCCAGAGAAGAGAAAGAAATGAATCTACAGATGGGTCCTGAATAGTACCAGGGAGTGACTGATGACCTCTAGTCTTCTTCCAACTCTGATGTCCAGTGCAACAGCAGGGCCAAAGGTTAACTGAGGTAGGAAGAAAGGGATCCCACTACATCCTGCCTTTACTTTACTGTTAAAATAAAACAACAACAATGCACTTTCTGTAATGCCCGTTCTGTACCAATAAACTTCAGGACAAATCATCTAATCTTCCACCCTCACCTCCTGCTTTCAACCAATTGGCAACCTCTTAGCCTGTCCTGTGCGGAAGTTCTGTAACCGCCACTGACCCTATGTCCTGACCCCATCATGGTGATTAGTATTGGGATGATGGAGCATCTTCAATTTGCTGTTGAAATGAAAGGCAAGGACAGCCTGCGAGAATGGNCNGGTGAGGATGCTGAAGTGGACAGAGGGAGCGTACTGAGCACAGACTGGCTATGCCCAAACCCAGGGCCATCTCCCCATAATTGTTCCAACAACTCTGAGGTTTGAAAGCATTTCCTTCCCTGCAGGTTTTCTTCATTTTCTGTGCCTGCTTCCACAGACAGTACACCCGCCCTTTCTCCCTCCCACCAAGGTCACCACTCAGCAGGCTTTGATAAATGTCATCTTTTTTTGAAAGTCGCCTTGGAAAAAGGCAATTTGACTGCAGTGAGGCAGAACAGGGAACTGAACACCAGCCGCCCTTTATCGACCAGAGCCCAGCCCAAGAACAAAATGAAGAAGAGTGTGGCATGGCCCTGAGCTCCTGGTGATGCTTGGACTGGCTCTCCCTAGGGACCTGTGTACTGGGCAGAAAGCCTTGCAGAGGAGCCCGGGCCTGAGGTCCAGGTCTCCTCCCTCTGTCCCTCTCCTCAGCCCTTTGTCTTCTGCTGCTTGTTTTCTGGCTGGTAACTAGAGGTCCCCGTGAACCCCCATAGCTCTGGGGGCGGGAGCCCTCTCCACTGTGCAAGCAGTGGGCTGCTGATTAGCGCAGGGAATAAATAACAGCAAGCTAATTATCTCCCTGATTGCGGCTTGCCTCACTAACAAGGCTGGGCTGGAGTGGTGATGCGGCAGTTGATACTATTCCAAGCATGCTTCTGGGCTCAGGGAAATTTCCATGCCTTTCCAGTCTGTTGGTGCTCTCCCTTCCCAGATGCCCTGGAGCTAGCTCTAAGTGGAAATGTTCACTCTTCTGCTTCACCTTGGAATTGAGAGACTCACCCCAGACAGACTGTTTAGGACATTCCCTAGTGGGTGCTGGAGCCAGCTTCTCAAAGAAGCAGGCAGAGGCTTTCAGAGGGAGGCTAGAGGTTGGCCAAGGGCATGGAAGGATGGGCCCTTAGCGACCACATACTCCAGTACTTAGTATCCTAATTACATCTGCTACTCTGACTCCTAACACTGAGTGGTTTCCATTGGGCTAGCAGATAAAGGAAGAAAAGTGCAAAGAAGAATGTTGTTCTGGACTCTGGTCGGACCATGACTACCTCTGTGACCTTGGACGTGTTCCTTAATCACTTTGGACCCTCTTTCCTCTTTATGAAATGAGGTATAACAACTTTGGAACTTTGTTTCGGTCTGGAAACACAATTTTGTGACTATAAGTCTGAAATCTGATTGCAGTGTTGTCTTGGACTTCCGTGCTGAAAAAGCTGTTTGTGCCTCTTATGGCCACATCTCCAGAGTGCATTTCCCCTTCTGTGCCACCACACTGCTCCTCCTCTCACTGGGTCTTGAAAACCAAGGGTGAGAGCGACACCTGCCTTAGGAAGAGTTTCTTTTTTTAAGGTTTATTTTTATTATTTTGTAATTATGTGTGTATATGGGTGTATCAGGGGTATGTGCACATGAGTGCAGATACCTGATGAGTCCAGAAGAAAGTGTTGGGTACTCTGCAGCTGGAGTTACAGGTAGTTGTGAGCCTCCATATGTGGACACTGAGAATGGAGCTCATCTCCTCCACAAAAGCAGTACACGCTCTAACTGCTAAACCGTCTCTCCAGCCCCGGAAGAGTTCTAGCAGCTAGACTGTGCTAACTGCAGAGTGAGTAGCTAGCAGCTTGCAAAAAGACAGGATGTGGAGGTGCCTTCCACCTGAGCAGAACTGCTCCTGGCTTACTGTGACAGAGGAAGAAATCGGTTTGCCTGACAGGCATTTTGGACCGTTCCTGGCTATAGGGCCTATTGCACCAATTGCAAGACCCACTTGCAGGAAACTGAAGGGCCATCCCCTTCCCCTCAACAAAGAGACTCTCTATAGCAGAGGTTAAACCTACCTCTACTGGAAGGCAGATCCTAGACAAACCAGATGTTTTCATCAGCTAAAGACAAATCTAGGAAAGCAAACCTGGGAAAAGGGTGAGGAACAACATCTGGGTCACAAACCCCTTTCAAAGGGGGGGACGAGAAAGGGGCAAGACTAATGTTATACTTGGATCAAAGAGGAAAATGTTGTTTGGGGATAGTCAAAGATAGGCTTGGAGCCTCCCCAGGTACCAAGTCTATATTACCTGGCCTGATCTGATGGGAATATTAGACTTTAGCACTCTTAACGTTGTATCTGGAGAATTTTACTTTCTATATTGGATAGCACGAGCTAATCATGACCACCAACATCACCCGCTTATATCACTCGAAGGTGCAGTGTAGGTTTCAGGTAGGTATGCAGTGAATGGCCCACCTGGTGATACTGGGAAGCAGCACTAACCATTAAAGCTTCTGCTCACTGTACAGGCTCTAGAATTCTCTTCTGGACCCTCTTCATTTAGTTGGCAGATGCAGGAAGAAACAGGGAGCATGAACAATTATATGGAAGGTTTTACAGATTAAGTCTAACTGGCATTCATCATTTCTGCCACATTCCCCTGACCAAGATTTGGTCATATGAGCACATCTGACCACAGGGTACCTAGGGAAATATAGTCAAGCTATGTACACAGGAGGTAAAAGGAAACAGTTTGGTAAACAACTAATCAATCTCTGATATACATTGCCTGAAATTCTATTTCTGCATGGCAAAGAGCCTGTATTTTGTCATCTGAGTGGGCAAGATATAAAGTAGGACAAGGTGCATGAACTTCACAAATGCAGAGTGCATAAACAAGCGTGTACTTCCCAGATTAACATATAATTAACTAGTCTAGACCCTAGATTACGTAATACATGCCAGGCCATCCAGAGCTGCATAGTGAGACCCTGTCTCAAATTTTTTTCTTTNAATTAATCTAGCATTAACTTTAAAATTGCTGGCTCTATTAGAACCATTAAAGCTCTCTGTAGTTGGAATAATTTATTTGAACAATATGACAAGTGCTGGAATAATGAAGGAACTGATTTCATGGTGTGACAAAAACTAACTCTTCAATACATTTAACCTACAAAGTTGTAGAACTTGTCCTTCCCCGCCCCTCAGCCAGGGGAGGACTCAGCCAGCATAGCTGATGTGGACAGTGTGGCTGGAATCATGATTTGGCTGCCCCAACCTGCATACTGGATGAGCCCATGGTCAAGACGATAGCCTGTGTGGTCAGCAAATTGATTTTGATCAGGGAGATTGACAAATAAATGATGTATTGAGGATAGAAGCAATGTTTTCTCCTGGTTACTAATCTTGGAGTTATCTGTGTGGAAGGGCACAAATATAAAGGTTCATTGGTAAGAAGTAGATTATTAGTTCCACCTTCAGCTTTGCAATATAAATAGGTGTAGCTGTGTGTGTGTGTGTGTGTGTGTGTGTGTGTGTGTACAAGCATATCTCTTTTTGTGTATGGTGTAGGTGTGGTGTATGTGTATCTGTTTGTGCACTTGTGGAGGTCAGAGGCAAACATCATGTGTCTTCTTCAGTTACTCACCTCCTTCGTTTTTGAGACAGGGCTCTCACCGAGCCTGGAGCTCACTGATTCAGCTGTGCTGACTGGGCAGTGAGGTCCAGTCTCTGACTCCTCGGTTTAGGGATCACAGGTATGCACTACCAAGCCTGACTTTTACATGGATGCTGGGGATCCAAGCTGAGGTCCTCACACTTGTGTGGCCAACTTTACCAGCTAAGCCACTTTCTCAGCACTTGTACAATTATTTTTCTATTGGAATCTAAGAACTCATTTGTGTGTCCTGAAAGATATGAAAAGCAATAGCAGCAAGCACCCCAGCCACCCAGATCTTGGTTTCTAACTATCATTTTGAACACACACACACACACACACACACACACACACGGCTAATCAGCCTATAAATTACTAGTAAACTTGGAATATCTTACACTAGAAAGGAAGGAATATCAAAGAATGGTCAAAAGGATAAAAATCGGCTTAAAGGGGGCTCACAAGTCAAATCTGAGACCAGTTACACAGCAAGACAAACCATTTTAATATTAGGTTTTATATAACCCATTGAGTAAAATATGACTGGATTGGTACATACATTAATAAATAAAGGGGAAAGGGAAGTGTTTATCTTACAATAGAATGCCAGTTGATACATATAAAAAAGGATAAAGTTAGAAAAATCACCACTTGGCAACAATCATCCTAGTAATAAATAATTTAGGCAAGATTTATTTGTGGATGTTAAAACCACTGGGTGAAATTTTGATGAGAAAGAAGATGTACACAACCTCGAAATGTCTCCCCACAAATACTTACTAATTGATAAGTTCACAATACTTACTGGCTTATTGTTGAACAACTTGGCTGACCTCAGCCTAACCAAGGGACAAAAGCTGATATCCAGAGAATGCGGCAAATTAGCATGGTGCACCTCTGGGTGAAATGACATGAAAACAACAGCCAATGCCATTGCTTCTGTATTCCCGTCAGAACTATAGAACCTGAATCCACTCACTAAGACAGCATCAGTCAAGCCCAAACTGAGAGACATTCTACAAGGTAACAGGAGAGGTATTCTTAAGGAGAGAGAGAGAGAGAGAGAGAGAGAGAGAGAGAGAGAGAGAGAGAGAGAGAATGAATACACAGATTTATATTGTTCCAGACTGAAAGAGACTAAAAGACAATTCTAAATGCGACACACATGACTCGGGATCTGAATTGAAACCTAGATCTGAAGCAATGTCATTAGGACAGTCAGTGAAATTTGAATTGAACATTGTTCTGTATCAAGGTTAGTTTCTCAGCTGCAATGTTGTGCTGTGATTGTGTAGGAAAATGTCTCTTTTTTATCAAGTATATACTAAAATATTAAGTGGTAAAAGGACATGTCTGCAATTTACTGTTCAATGTATCAGAAATTTTATATATATATGTATATATATATATACATAATGCACGTGCACACACACACACGAGGGAGAGAGACAGAAGCACAGGGAAAATGGAAAAACTGAAATGTAAAACAAACTGAATGAAAGGTATGTAAGAGTTCTTTGAAACTTTTCTATAAATTCAAAACTATTTCAAAAATAAAAAGTTGGAGCTGGAGAGGTGGCTCAGTGGTTAAGAGTGTTGCTGTTCTTCCAGAGGACCCAGGTTCCGTTTCTAGTGCCCACATGGTGGCTAAGGACCTTCTGCCACTCCAGTTCCAGAGAATTCAANGCCATCTTCTGGCCACCTGGGCACTTCATGCACATAGTGCACAGACATACATGCAGGCAAAACACTCACACATAAAATAAAAATAAATAAAATTGTAAAGTAAATAATAAAAAGCTCATACAGTGGAGAGAGTGCTTTTGAAGTCTGGCAGAAGAGACGCATAAGTGGTAGAGTTAAGAGCGGTGAGAAAGAAGTGGTAGTGTCAGAGAGATTGGATGGATTTGGTATCAATGATCTAGATTAGATTCTGATCTTGTCTCCTGCCAGTTAGAGCAGATCTGGAAGAAGCCATTTCATCTTGTTGAGCCTCAGTTAATAGTACTGAGCCCCACAAGAGTATNGTGTGGCTTTAAATATTAATAAAACAATAATATATGTGACAGATCTCTGTAAGTCATGAAATGTGGCAGCAGGGATGTGTGTCACGGTAGCATGTATCCTCTTTCTCTCAGGAAACCACACCCAATGAATGCTGAGCTGCCTCCTTAGCCCCCATGTCTCTCAGCTTTTCATCTAGGTACCATCTCAGTACTGTTACTTTCAAAGAGATGACTCTTTTATGCACTGAGAGCTAAGGACACCCGGCTCCCAGAAAGAAGCGCTGTTGGCACAGACACCAGGACTTGGCAATGGTGTGTGTGTTTGTGTTCATGTGTGCAGGTGTGTGAGTGCACATGGCTTGGAAGCCTTGGTTTCCAGCACTCTCTGTGTATGCAGAGATGCTGTGGGGAATGATGCATGTTGTTACAGATTCATAAACATCTGCTCAAGTGGCCTGGGCAGTCCCTTCTAGAAGGAAAGCCCTCTGCTTTTGTCACAAGTGACGGAAATACTTGTGCACACAGTGTTAGGATGCAAGCTACTCCAACAGCTTAGGAAGCAGGGTCCTAATGCTGCCCACCTGCCCACTGGTAGACAGCAGCATGGGCTAATGAAAATCATTGCTGAGGTCGGAACACTTCCCAAAGCCTTTCACCTACATTCCTTCATGTAAACCTCAAAGCCACAGCAACCTGGGTGGCAAGAACTGCTCGATGTATTTCTTACAGATCACAACTTGCCCTGATCAGGTCTGGGATTTGCCATAGGCCACAGTGCTAATAAATGGCATCCAAGGGAACAAAGTCGGGACTTTAGCAATGCTTCTCACCACAGACATTTTCATCTCCCTCTGTTCCCTTTCGTGGGCCCCTTTCCCCACCTGGAGAGGGGGTTCTCTTTCTNGTGCCCTTGGCTTCTTGGTGCTCTCCTTTCCAAACACAAGACATGCACTGCTAGATCTCCGACCCTGAAGTACCCTGCTCCTGCTCCAGCTGGTCCAGCCAACCCTTCCCCCAAGAGAAGAAAATGAAGAGGATGCCTGCCAGTGGCTCCAGAACTCACTTCCATGCCTCGCCCCCTGCTTCTCCATCCTGTTGCTATGTCATCTTCTAGCTCCTGTAGATGTCCCCTTCCCTTCCAATGGTTTCTAGTCCCTCAACCTCCATTTCCGTGTACCTGACTGGAGGGAGTTCAGCTGAGGCCAACTTCTCACCAGGCTCTGTCTGCCCTGAGCACTGCCTGGCTGCAGATAGACAGATGGCTCCACACCAGACAGAGCAGAGCCCAGTGGTCTCTGCTACGCCTCTTGAGTAGTAGCTTCTTCCTTTACTGACGCTCATCTGATAGATGACTCTGGCAGTGCTGAGAATAGTCTCCTCACTGTTCTAAGAGCCCAGAGCAAGGATGGGGGTGATTGGTGAGGGTGGGTGCGTGGGGTGGCGAGTGGGGCTGGCTTGGGGTTGGGGGTTGGTTTGCTGGTTTGTTGGAGAAGATCTCAGAGCTAGGCCATGTGATGAAACCTACCAACACTGACCCAGTTGGAATTGGGAAATCTGGTCTCCAGGCGGCCTGTGGATGTCCTTGAGCAAAGCCTTTTCACTGGGACACAGCCTCCTCCTCTGTAACACAAATTCCAAATGCCCTTTTCCTTTCATGGGCTTCTACTTAGAGCCAAGTGCTGGTTTCTAAGGTCTGGAGCTGGGCCTGGATGGAGCTCCAGTCTAGAATTCAGACCACAGTCTANGCTTCATTCACTGCTGAGTCTGGAGGAACCATCATAGGTGTCCAGGTGTAGCCCAGCCTCTGTTCAGTGGGGTGGGGTCACAGTCTGGCAATTCAGCTGGGGTTGTGAGAAGTTCAGGAACTGGTGCTATTTCTCATGGTGATGCTGAGCAGGATGGACAAGAGCGGATAGATCCACTCCTCTCCTGCTCTGTGCCAGAAACCCGAGGACGTGTGCCCTGGAGACGTCCGGGCTACATAAACATTCAATATGGGATGCTTGCAAGAAGNGAAAGAGGCAGGAGCACCTGGTAGAAGAACCAGTGAGGCACAGCAGAACTCAAAGCTTAGGCTAGCCATCTCTCTCACCTAATCAAATGAGAGAGAAGCCCGTGAACTTTCGGAGTGTTCTTCTAGGTTTGACACTTTAAAAGTCTGGAAGTAAAGATCCAGTTTACTAAGTAATGCTGGCCTCTGTCAGACTCCTGAGGTCAGGCAGCATAGACACCTGCCTCAGGTGCCACCCAGCTGAGCCTCAAGGCAGGGATGGGGACCGATAGAGAGCCATCACCTCTCCCCTCCCTTCTTCCAGCACCCCTACTCCCCAAGGATCAGAAGATCTCCTGCCGTTTCCTCATCCCACAGGAAACCAAACCCAACTGAGCCCAGAGGCACACTGAAGTGGCTGGGGGCCAAGAGAAACAGCTGCCTTGGGTGTCATCTTCCTACAGAGTAGAGAGGACCTGGACTTTTAAGGTCTCCTTTGAGACTGGGTAGGTAATGTGAGCCTTTCCCCTCCCAATGCCCTGGGAGAAGATTGGAAAGGTCCCCAGAACCAGGCCAGCTCTGACCTCAAAGTGAGTCTATTCCTCTAGGCTCCCGGATGGTCAGAGCTGAGTTCCCACATGTGAACTGAAAGCTTGTGAGCAGGAGGCAGCCTTTGAGAGAAACACAGCCCAGAGTGCCAGGGGAGGCAACCACCAAGCTGCTTCCCCCACACACAGACAGGGTATTGATCCTGCTTGCTCACCCCCGCCTCTTCTCCACTTCATGGCGCAGCTAATGGCCTGGAAAAGACTGGCCAGCTGTTCCCCAGCTGTGACATAATGAGCTCAGGGACGATCAATGCCGTTCCGGTCTCTAATTAGGCCGGGAACTGGCTGGGGTGAAAGTGTGGCCTGTTTCCTGAGGGCGCAGTCCCCAGCTGCAGTCTGCTGGCGGCCACCTGGGCCCCTGAGTCTGTGCCCTGCAGGAATAGGCAGGGCCCTCCAGTGGCCGTTGGGAGGGTTTCTGGCTGAGTTCCTTCTCCAGGGGCTGAAGTTGGGGCTATAGAATCATTCTCTCTCTCTCTCTCTCTCTCTCTCTCTCTCTGTGTGTCTGTGTGTGTGTGTGTGTGTGTGTGTGTGTGATACTCTTGTGAATCCATACTGTGTGCATGTGCCATACCAGTGCATGTGGAGGTCAATGAAAACTTATGGGAGTTGATTCTCTTCTTCCCTCGTGCGGGTCCCAGGGATTGAACTCAGGTTGTCAGGCTTGGTAGTAAGCACCTTTCACCTGCCAAACTCTGTTACCAGGCCTAGATTTATTACTTGTCATCGAAGCATTTTGTCTGTTCTTTGTAAGGAGATCATATTAGTGAGGCTTGTGCCAAAGAAACCACATCACAGTGTGAATTATATTCTTATTACTAAGTCTGTATTCAAATTAAATGAAATACCTGATCCCCTCCCCAACATGAATTATACGTTATTTGGAGATAGTCCTAAAAACAGAGAACTTTTCCATCCCTGTCTAGGGGTTGCGTCATAACATCCCTGTATCAAAATAGCCCTACTCTATGTGTTCACTTAAAAGTCAAAGACAACCACCCAAGTGACCCAGAAAAGAAAAAGCATTCTAAAAGGGAAGTAGAACATTGGCCTACACCACAACTCCCAGCAAACTAGCAAAAGACATGCCTATTTTCAGATATTAGCCAATCATATGGTTGTAATCTTTGCTCTGTAATGATACAAGTCTAAACATTTAAATTCAAAACAGTGGTGACCATGAAAGAGATAGACGTGATAATCCTTACCCTGTCTTAAAACTGGGTTGAGAGCTGTCCCCCTATATCTGTGTGTATTTTGTGTCTCAGATGGAGCATGGCTAGTAACAGACCCAGCTAGTCTGTGACTATCTGGGTTTAATCAACTATTTCTCAATTTCACAAGAGCCAGTAAGACAATGGTATTCTAAATATTGATGGTGCCAATGCATTTTGAGCAGAAACAAAGCAGAGGCATCTGCTGGAGGCACAGCTGTGACTGATTCAAATGAGACCTTCACCAAAGGACATATAAGGAGGGAAGGCTGGGCTTCTCTCAGTGACTCAATTGCAGCATAGATACTGTTGCTCTGGAAGTTGTTGTTGCTGTGTGCCAGGCCCTGTACAGAGAACAGAACTGGTCCTAAGCAGTGGGAATAACCACACTTAACTCACTTAACTTGGGAAACATTCTTTAGCTCTATCTATAAGGAAATATCAGGCTGGTGGATCCGCATTTGCCTGTGCCTAGCTAATAACAGATGAAACTATTCAAGAAACGGAGGAAGGCAAACTAAGAGGGGCTTCTGCTGAGTAGAGACAGCATTTTCTTGATTTCTCTGCCCACTGACATGTGTGAGCTCAGACTGATTATTTTGGGAACTGGTAAGGAATCTTTCTAGACGGTTAAATTTTTGTGACCCTGAGAGCATTTGAAGTGTGACTCTAAGTAGTCTATTTTCCC
>LZPO01096791.1:1123662-1133672 GCA_001675575.1 Neotoma lepida
ATTGGTGATGTTACAGTCTTCAAAGTCAAGACTGAAAGAGGCAAAGGGTCTCCCCCTAAGTCACACAGCTAACCTGGTGACAGAAGCAGGACTGGAGTGCACGACACTGAATCCAGGATCATGCAAACGCTTGTGTACTTAGGAAGCAAGAGGGCAGAGGACCACATCCTCATGAGAGAGGACCACATCCACATGAGGCCAGTGTTTGTCCTCCTAAGCCTTTCAAAACCCTTGACTAAGACTTGTTTAAATATGTGTCCAAAGTTTCATCAAGAGACAGGAGTAGATTGAGAGAGACTTGGAAGACACCAGACAAGGCCGTGTGTGGACCTTCTTTCCTGAGTCAAACTGAGGAAAAGGAACACTTTGGCATCTGGAGGTATTAAGGAGTTATTAAACATTTAGGTATGATGATATGATTTCTTCTTTCCATTTTAAATACATAATGAAATTGTTAGGATGAAGTGATAGCTGCAGAGTACTTTAAACTAATCCAGTGGGAGGGACTGTAAAGAGAACTAAGAGTGGCCATGAATCACCTGCAAACTAGATGGTTCACTGTGTGTTCCACTTCTATATGTTTAGAAGTTTTCATAAGAACATGAGGAAGTTCACGAAGGGTAGAAAGAGGGCAGGTGTGAAATAAAATGACTTAAAATGGAGAGGGAAGGAAAATTGATGTGAATACCTAATGTACATAATGTATTTTCATATTTAAATTCTCACTAAATCTTAGAAGACTTTGAGATTCATGTCCCCACTTTACAGATAAAGGAAAACTTCAGAGGGATTACTTGGGAGACTGAGGCAGGAGGACTGAGTTTGTAGCCAGCTTTGGCTACAAAGTGAGACCCTGTCTCAACCCAGAACAAAAAAGCACTGTGGCATACTATAAAACTCAGCTTTGCAGTCGTACTGATCTGGACCCAAGTGCAGCCTCTGCTGTTCATGCATAGTCTGTGCCAAGTTAACTGACTTCACTGGACTACAGGTTTTCTACTAGAAAATGGGGCCAGTGTACCTTGAAGGCTAGTGTATAAACAAGGGATATAGTGGATGTTGTACAGTTAGCAGGGACAAAACCTTACTAAGGGAGGATTCCAGAAACTAAATGGTAACATTATTTCAAGATGAGGTGACAGGGAGTGAACCCAGGTCTGTTTGGTCTTACAGCTCATGCCCACTTCTGATACTGTACTGTTGGGGGCTGATAACTGTGTCCCTTATCTTTTTGGAGCCAGCTTTGCAAAGTTGATGGTCTCCTAGTGTCTGACCATCTTTCTTTGGTTTGCCTCTTGAGATAGGGCCAAGGGCTGCTAAGCAGAGCCCCTGTTTTGAATTTTGTGTCTTTAGCTTCATAGGCTGCAGGGAGGCTGTGGAAAGGACTGCAAAACAGCGGGAACTGGCAGATGTCTCCATAGCCTTAAGTTCAGTTTGTGTGGGTCTGCAGCTCCCACTGCCTGGAGCTTAAGGCTGGGTGAGGTTTCTCCTGAGCATCATCCCCTCGCCTTCTCCCCAGAGTCTTACTAAGATGCCGAGTCATTGAGCTGGAACTCTGCAGCTCTGTCAAAGCAGGCTTGAACTCCACTGTCCTTCCACAACTTCCTGATGACCTCCACCAGCTCAGGAGGCATGGTCCCCTCCTCAGTGGAGTCGGCCAGGTTGTTGAGCTGTCGACCAGCATCCTGTGTAACCCAGAAAGGTGGCTGAGAATGAACTAGGAGGAAGGAGTTAGTGACTTGCCAGGAGATTTCTGGGAATTGACTGAATGGAAAACATGTTGCATTGCTACCAAAGCCTAAGGTAGAAGAGTCTCAGGGAAGCTGCAGTTTACGGAAACGTGTTAATTTACTGAGCATGCTCTCCAGATGTAGCCAGCCCTGGGATGCCTAGAGGATATCCCAGATGATCCTTCAGGTTTCAGACTTCAGATTAGGCTGAAAGTGGATGGCTAGAAGATACAGGTTCTTTACTGCAAGGACTCGAAATTTAAAAGCTACATTGGCCCTGAAATACACAACCTAGTATATTTCAGTGTATAAAGGCTATTGTATTAGCTTATAAAAGTCCCATGGCGAAGGCAAGAAGCTCAGAGAATTTAAATGATAAAATATGATTAAAAGGTAAGAAGATGGTAGGAGTCGATTTTGTAAGCATTTGTTATAAGGGTAGAGGTTGTTTACTCTCCTAGGACTAAGATGATTTGAGTTACACAGAACTTTCTCTTACCCGACTTTCCTTGTGGTTTGTTGGCCTCTTGTCTATTTCTTCTCCTGCTTCTACCCTGAACCAGATAACATTAATCACGTACCGCACAACTTGGTTCAGCATAGTCAATGCCTAGTGTGGACATGGCTCTGATGATAGCCAGGATGGACTGCAACACGTTCCCATAGATGACAGATTTGAACTCTAGGCATTCTTCTGGTGAGTATCCATCCTGGTGAATGATCCTTCAAGGAACAGACACTAAACTTTTAGCGGGACCTGAGGAACCAGACCTAAGGGATTGGGATTCTGGGGGATATAAGGGTCAGAGGAAAACACCTGTATTTCTACTACTGTCTCTAAGTGCAGGGTGGTGGGAAGGACATTGAAAGTCGGGTCCTTTAGTCCAGGCTTCCTTGGAGCTAAGGACCCCTCTGCTCACATCAACTCTGCCTCCACTGCTCCCCCACCTCAGTCCTCCCAGGGTTCTCTTGCCACTCACTTCATCTGTTTGACGATAGTGCTCTTTCCTGACTCGCCAGCACCTGGAAGGGAAATGGCCATGCCGTCAGTTTCCACCAGTTCTCCCCACTGGTCCAGAAGATGGTGTGTGAACAGTGCTGTCTGGGAGACTTAATTGAGAGACACCATGAGCTCAGGCCATTCGACCTGGACTTAGAGCAGTTTGTCCCCCTTAGCACTATTTACAATGAGGGCTGGATTTTCTTTTTTATGGCTGCCCTATACATTGTAAGCTGTTTAGAACCATTCCTGGTCTCTACCCACTAGGGGCCACTAGCATCCCACTCTTAGTTGTGACAACCAAGTATCTCCACACATATCCTGTGCCCCCTGGACTCAATCTCCCCATTGGGAACCACTGATAGGCTCATAGAAATTCCTTTAAAATATTCACACTGCCTACTTTTGACATAGTCAAGTAGTCTTGGTTAGGACTGGAAAGAGCTGGGGCTCTTTGTTGAGATACTGTTTTCCCCTACCATGATGGTGTCTGTTATTAGCTAAAACTTCTAATGTCCGTATTCAGGCTATCCTCTTGCCCATCAAGAACTCACAGCCCTTCCAGGCCTCTCTACTAACCTGATCCCTCAATCTCCTCCCACCTTGCCTGTGCCGTTTCCTCTAAGCTGCTTACCCTGAACCTAGACAATCTGTTTAGGCTTAAAAGATCTGTTCCTGCAGTCTTGAATTCCCCGGAGCCTTGGTCTTTCAGCCTCTGTTCGTGTATAACTCCTGAATTCCTCGGAGCCTGGGTCCAGCTTACAAATAGGCCCCTTTAGTGTGCCTTTGGTCTTTACCGCTCTAGTCCTCAGGTTCTTTGTGGAAACCTGGCCCCACAGCCAGCTTTCTGCTCCATAGATCCAGCAATCCAGCAATCCACTTCAGTAGTACCATTGGTGTTTTTCGTGAGCCAGGTATCAGTTTCTTATTTTCTATTTGAAGCCATGATCAGTTTCCATGATTGACCCATGGAGGTGCTTTTTCATCTGTGCACCAACCAGATGTATTCTGCTTAGAATACATCAAGTTGACGAGCCTTCCAGATGCCAGGGGCTTTAGAGCAATTACTTAATAGAAAGCCAGCAGGGCATTTCTGTTAGACTCCATCTTCCCTGCGGCTCTTCCCTCCCTGCTAGGTTCTCCCAACATTTATTTTGAGAGCAAGGAGAAGGATCCAGTCTACTTAGCAAAAACTAGTAGGCTTCTCCTTGAGACTGTGTATTGGGACCGTGTGGTGGTGCTTTATGAATCCATTGCTGAGAGTGAGTCCTGTTTACTTATTGTATGCCACAGTTCTCTGACTGGAGATTTGGTGTGTGCCTGCCTGCATGGCCAGGGTTCTGGGTAGCTGTTGAACCAAAAAAAGGTGTTGTTGCAGGTAGGCAGCCCAGCTTTGTCCTTGCACTATTCATAGTTCAAGGAAAAGTAAAACAATTCCAGTGACCCTGACATGCTGGGTCCTCTTGTGGTGACTGTGCAGGCTCCATATTAACCTAGCTATAAGCTCTGCTTGGTTTCTTAGCTTGAGACTGGACCAGGATAAGAACATGCTTGGCCCTCCCCTTCCCGTGGGGTTGCCAGACCCCATCAACCCGGCAGAAAAGCAAAGAGAGTGTTCATCTTCCCCTCCGCTAGTTCACCTGCTCATATCACTCACCAAGCAACAGCAGCTTGACAGTCTTGGCTTCCTTCTCAGCATCCTCCTGCAGCTTCCTTTCCAGCTCCTTGGACCTCTTGGCAAGTTCTTTGTCCTCAGCACTGATTCCACTTCCCATCTCTGCCGTCTCCTCAGAGAAGAACCACTTTCTCCAGCTCTTAAAAGGTTCCAGTAAGGTTCCTGTTTGTGCGATAGAGAAAAGGAAAAACTAGGTTGGGATAAAGGGACATTCTCTCGCTCCCATAAAAGTTGGGTGAGTGCGGACTGGTGGTTCTTGCACCCTGCCTACCTTTTGAGACTCCCTACTCCAGCTTACTGCTTAAGCTAGGGATGTCCCCTTTATGTCACAGTATGACAGGGCAAGCCAATTAAAAGCTTTGCCAGTCAAAGGGCAGACTCGAACGTTCTGATGAAGGAGATGACCTGGGTTCTGACATAGCAGGGTAGGTAGAATGCAGGTATGGAGCTCTGGGAGGAAATGGCTGCCTCCTCCCTTCTGAAGAGCTCATCCCTTGAAGTCTCTATTCCCGTGGATTCACTTGCATTGGAGAGCTGAAGGTTAAGGGTATTCCCCAAGTTGAGTCTTCAGATTACAAGGTCTTGGTTTTAGGGAATCAAAGGAATAGTCCTGGCAAAGACTTGTCTGCTCCGGGGCTATTATTGTTCCTTTTTGCTGACTCATTTCTCAGGATTCCTAGCACTTGTGAGTGTGTGTGTGTGTATGTGTGTGTGTGTGTGTGTGTGTGTGTGTTTCTTTTGTTGTTGTTGTTTTTCGAGACAGGGTTTCTTTGTGTATCCCTGGCTGTCCTGGAACTCACTAAGTAGACCAGGCTGATCTCAAACTCAGAGATCCATCTGCTTCTGCCTCCCTTGTGCTGGGATTAAAGACGTGCGCCACCACCTCCTGACTCTTTTTCTTTTTGGGGGACGGGCTCTTACTATGTATCCCTAGCTTGCTCAGACCAGGCTAACCTCAAACTCAGAGATCCACCTGCCTCTGCCACCTGAGTGAATGCTGATACCAAAGGCGTGTGCCATCACATCAGGCTCAAGCACTTACATTTCATATTGTTCTTTGTTTTCCTAGTTTATTTACCACCGTACATTTCTTCCATTCACAGACTGAATCTGATTTACCTTAGAATTTGTGGCTTACTAGTAGATCCTCATCAACTGTGTGATAAATGAAGATGTTAAGGAAAGGGAGTATGTGGTAGAGAAATTTTGTTTGCTTTCCCTAGCCCCACACCAGCTTCACTTGGTCAAGTGGACTTCACTGGTATTTTGTGTGGGTAGTATGTCACTGTCACCTTACACGACAAACTTCTTCCTTGGGCAGTTGGACTCTGCCTATGGAGAGGTGGGATAGCTCTGCCCCCCTTGCTCTCATCTTGGCTGTCCTGTGGGAGTAAGNGTGCAACCTAGCATTTGCCTCACAGACACTGAACACACCTGATTAGCCAGAGTTCTCAGGGCCAGGAGTTTAATTTAAATGAGTCTTCCCAGTGCAATCCCCTCACCTAGAGATACTTTAGAACAGTGGTTCTCAACCTTCCTAATGCTGCGACCCTTTAATACAGTTCCTCATGTTGTGGTGACCCCAACCATAAAATTATTTTTGGTGCTACTTCATAACTGTAATTTTACTACTGTTATGAATTGTAATGTAAATATCTGATATGTGGGATATCTGATATGTTACCCCTGTGGAAAGGCTATTCAACCCCTTGGAGGGGTCGAGACCCACTGGTTGAGAACCACTGCTTTAGACCGTTGCTACCCATATGTAATGTAAGGAGCAAGCACATCAGATGCCCTAGAAGTTTGTTAGAAAGGCAGTCTCAGACCTCAGCTCAGAAAGTCCAACAAACAATTTGCATTTTAACAATACCTTAAGTGACCCACAGGGCATTAAACGTTGGGAAGAACTGCCCTAAGGAACTGGTTCTTCCCAAACTTGCCTACTTATGTCTGTTTCTTGAAATATGGTTGTAAGGTCACCTGGCTTTTCAAAAACAGTTTAGAATATTTGTAAAGGGTGTGTTTTAGAACCTATAAAATTCAGTTACTATTAATTTTGGAGCCTGAAATGAAGCTATATAAGTGGTTATTATCATCTGGCAATTTTGAAAACTGCCCTACAAAAGTACAATTTGGGATGTGTACATTGGCATTTACTAGAAAGATTTTTTTTTTAAGCTATGTCTCATGTAGCCTAAGGTAGCCTTGGACCTGAGTACTGAAGGATGACCTTGAAATTCTGATCCTCCTGCTTCCAAGCACCGTAATTACAGTTCTGTGTCCCCACGTCTGGTTTATTTGGTACTGGAGATCAAACCCAGGCCCATGTGCATGTGCATGCAGGTTCTCTATCAACTGAGCCACATCCCCAGCCCCCAAGTGTTTTTTGTTCCCTTGTTTTTAAAGATTGACTAAATTGGTGTGGAGTAGAGTCCAGGCAGGAGATTTACCTTTTTCCCCAGGTGACTCCCAGGAAGAGCCAAGGTGGAAAAGAACCCTTAAGATAAACAGACTGAATTTTCACTTTTAGAGCCCAAATCGTGTGACAGTGGGGTGAGGAAAGAGGAGGAGCTAGGTCCCCCACTAACCGAACACTTGGAACCATGGCTTATCACCTTCCTTGGCCCTCCTCTCTGTTAGTATCTGGAAGACCAGACTTTTGAGACTGAGGAGAGAGAAATAGCTGCTGAGGTTCCTGCCTGGCATAGCAATCCTGCTTTCCCAATCAAAAATTGGCAAGTGCTTAGTGACTTAAGAACAAACAAGAGTCCCTTAGAAATTGTGACTGTTTTGGAATGCTGGCTAGGAAGTTCCAGTAATTATACCACCAGTGCTGCCCTTGCCCTGCCCACAGTATTGGTAACTTACACCCAAGACTAGACCTGTGCTGAAGGCCAGACTGTTCAAAAGAAGGGACAGCAGAGGATTGTGCTGGACCCTTTCTGTGTCTTTGCTGCAGATGGTTCTACAGCTTATTCCAGGTCACAGAGTTTAGTAAATAGAGAAGTCTTCCTTTCCTAACCGCCATCCCACTGGGTGAGAAAAAGAACCGTTGAACAAATGGGGAAACCCTGGACAGCGGGCCTGTGCTGGAGAGAAACCCCCAGCTTGATTCACACATGGAGAAACACTTGCACCCTTTCTCGTCCCAGTTGCTGTTGCTACAGATTCCGGTGTTGCTTCTGCTTGGGCTGTAGCTGTAGGAGGAAGCTCCCCATTCTCACGCTTGAGCTGAAAGACTCTCAGCCCTCCTGCCTGCCCTATGGTTGTCACATTTGATTATTACATTTAGGGACAGTCTCCTGATGGAGAAGGCAGGGCGTAGGAAGTACAGTGCCTGTCTTAGAGGTGAGTGAAGCATAAGGTAGTAATCCCCCTCTGCATGAGGGTGTGTGGACAGAACGGGTATTTGGTTCACAGCCCTAGATGGCCATATCATTTTTAGTGGAAGCAGTCACTGTTTCCCGAGGAATTTGGGCATGTTTCCTTAGTGAAGGAGATCTCAGGATCTGCCTCACATTTAGTAAGAAGCTGTGCCCCAGATGGAGTGTGGGACACTAACACGAGAAGAATTGCCTTTGGGAACTCGCAGTCCACATGAGGAGGCTGGGGAAAGCAGGGTAACAATTAAAGGGCTGATGCTAATGCTGGGGGATTCAGAGCTGTTGAAAGCCTTGCTTCCACCCCCTGGCAGGAGAGGCAATTATACACACATCTATTGTGATGTAAAAAAAAAAAATTGTGTGTATCTAAGCCAGCAGTTCATGCCCTTAACGAGCATGCAGTAAATTGAGGTAGAAGAATTCTGAGCTACAGAATGACCACATTTTAAATAATATTGAAAGCAAGGGGTGATTGTGAACTGGACAGACTTTCTATAGGGAAGCCAGGTCAGCAGAAATGGAGGATGTGAGTCTGGGGAGAGGAAAGGATGAAAGAGAAAAGGTCTGAGGTAAATACGAGCTTAGGTTGGAAAGCTGATGTAACAGGACGCAAAAGGATGGGAGAGCTGGGAGGTGAGGACTGGAAAGGGAAACTGAGACCAGCTAGTGCGGGGCCTTTGACCTGCAGACAAGCAGAGACCACCACATGGTGCTAGTAATGCAGTGTTGGGTGACTGAGGTCAGGGAGTGAGAAGAGTTGATGCTGGGTCAAGCTTGATTCTAGAAAGGTCTGGGAATAGGATGGGGCGTAGGAAATTGCCCTGGGCAAGTATCCTTTGGAAGCTTCAGCTATTTTCTCCCAAGTCTAGCATCTGCTAGTAGAGGTCTGTGCCTAGCCAGGCTGGCATTACCAGGGAGCTGAAGGTCAGAGAAGCAGAGAAGCTGTTCAGAAAAACCGGAGTGTGCTCACTTTGGGAGGGGTTCAGGAAGGTCCAGCTGAGAAGCCATGGTGGAAATCGGTTAGGAGGAGGAAGCTGTGTTTAGAGGCAGGGAAGTCCCAGAGACTGAAGCAACATTAAGGCTTCAATACCAGAAAGTCCCAGGCCACAGGATGACCCACTCCTTCATTCCCCAAGCTCTGCTCTGCATAGACAATGAAACTCCGCTGAAATTCGGCCGGTGTTGAGTAGGTGGACACTGATGCTTAACTGGAAGTGGAGCAGACTCCGTAACAACCACTACAGACCCCGTGACCTGGAAGTGAGGGGGTGGGGGAGAGTTATATAGTCAAGGTGTGTTGTTGTTGGTAGGACTTCAAGATGAAGGCGCTCATGAACTGGTTTGCCTGAGTTGGGTGGAGAACAGGATTGCCACCTATTGGCCGGGTAGGTAGGTAGATATGGATTAGGGATCCACATAGGCCTGGCCCAGTAGAAGGCTGTGACCCTTTAAATTATGTCAAAATCCGCATCTTACCAGAATATAAATGAGCATCTATATGGTCACATGGTACTTGATTGTTAATTTGGGGATTTATTTTGTTCATTCTTGGAAGCCAACCTTCTCACAATGTCTAAGGACCATATTCAGAGTAGCCCACTTTCTAAGTCTGGGGGAGATTGGTGATTAGAGTTCTGTAGGACTTTTGTTGATTTCTATCTTCTTGATTAGACTGTAACTCTCTGTGTGTGTCATATATGTCACACAATTGGGACCATTCTATTTGTGGAGTTCTTTGCCTCCATTCTGTCACCTAACTTTATGTTGTAAGCATTTTCACATGATAAAAACTTCTTCAAGACCAGTACTAATGGTTGGATTTCATTGTGTTCATTTAAACACTCCGGTTTAGCCAGGGGGTGATGAGGAGGCAGAGGCGAGTCTCTGAGTTTGAGGCCAGTTTGTACAGAGTTCCAGAACAGCCAGGACTACATAGAGAAATCCTGTCTTGAAAAAGCAAAAACCAACCAACCAAAAACCATTCCCTTGTTGTTGGGCCTTTATGTTTCCAAATTTTCTGTGGTAAACATTGCAATATTGAACAACTTTGTGGGTATTTTTCAGACAACCCTTTATTTTATTACTATTATTATTAGTTTGTTTGTTTTGGTTCTTTGAGACAGGGTTTCTCTGTGTAGCCCTGGCTGTCCTGGAACTCACTCTGTAGACCAGGCTGGCCTCTGGCCTCGAACTCAGATCCTCCTGCATCTGCCTCCTGA
>LZPO01096791.1:1133812-1150280 GCA_001675575.1 Neotoma lepida
CTATAGCCCAGGCTGGCCTCGAACACAGAGATCCAACTGCCTCTGCCTCCCATGTGGTGGGATTAAAGGTATGCGCTGCCGCCGCCANCCGGCTCCAGATAACCCCCCTTTTTTTTTTGGTGTGATTCCCATCCCCTAAAGAAATCCCTGAAAGCTGCCATGAGATTTGCTGGGTCTGCCCGTCTTCCTGAGTCCTGCTTGAGAAAGGTGCAACTTTTCTCTTTTTTCTTTCTTTTAAACATGTCTTCCGTTATCGCTCCTCTTCCAGGCAGCTTCGGAGAGTCACAAGTTGTGTGACCTGGGCCTTTAAACNCTAATAAAATTATTTTTTGATCTTAAATAAAAAAATAGACTTGTTAGAAATGGATTACTGGTTAAACAGTAAAACGAGACCCTTGATTATATTTTGCTAAAGGGTTCTTAGATTATATTAGTGTTTATGGCCACATAACAGTGTGTCCAAGTTCAATGCACCCTCACCTGTACTGGGAAGCTTTTAATGGCTCCTGTTTAGATATTTAAACATAACGAAGTAAGAACAAGGTTATCTCTTGTTCTGTTTTAGTCTTTGATTCTCTGTGAGCTGGATTTCCCCCACTGCTCTCCCAAGTTTATGGAGGCCAGCCTAGGGGGTTTCTTGTTTGTGTTTTTGTCTTTCTGCAGTGCTGGGCATTGCCTCCCACATAGAAGGCAGAAGGATACTACTACTGAGCCCTCACCTCCCAGCCCAAGGCAATAGTTTTTAAAGTTTAGGAAGAGTGGACAGGAGACACCCTGGAGGCTGCCTCAGATATAGATAGAGAATGGAGCTCAGGACCTGGAGTTCAGGGTGGGGACAGGAGGGAAGGGATGTAGTGTGGGAGTGGAGAGATCTTTAGAACAGCTGGGTGTGAGGGCAAAGGACTCCCCCAAGGGCAAGGATAGGGAAGGGACCAATTGCTGCTCATAAGATAATTGCTTTTAGTGAGGGGACTTTACATGTAGTTTTACTTTAGGTAGGACTGGCCCTTGGAGATGGGAATGCTGGTTTGTGAGGCGTCTGCAACCCTATTCAAACAGCCCAATTTCACTTAACCCACAAGGGAAGTCAATGAGTTGGCAATAAGGATCCAGGCCAAAGCAATGTTACATGAACACTGATTAGGTAGTAACTTACAGGCCAGACACAGGTCTAAGCACTTATAATTAACTTGTTTATCTTCACCAGCATCCTATAGAGCAGATACTCATTTTACAGAAATAGGACAGAGAAGTTCAGTGTCAGTCAGGAAGTAGGTGGAGATGCCTGAATTTGAACCTAGACATTCTGGCTAGTCTAACGTCAACACAGAAACTAATGTGGGATGGGGAGCCAGCCTTGAAGGGCACACCCTGCTTACCAATGCCCAGTAGAAAGAAACAGATTCAGGTGGGAATGCGGAGAATGCAAGGGCTTCTGCTTAAAATGGATTCTGGGACCCTAATAATAGCTACCTGCCTTTGTGCCAGGCATTGTGCAAAGGGGCTTCCTCAGTAACTCCTTTGGATGAGATGCTGTCATTACCTCATCTCACTGATGAGGAAGCTGACGCACAGAAATCGCCCAAGGCCAAAGGGCCAAGCCAGGCCAACCCTGGCCGGGTGGCTGACCACGTGGCGTTAGGGAAACAGGGAAAATGGTGGGGCCGTGGCCAGGAGGCCGGAGGCGTGGCCGAACGGGGCGTGGCCACAGACTTGGCGGGGGCCTGGGGCAGGCGAGGTTGGCGCGCAGCCGGGAAGGTTTAGGCGGGGTCGCACCTGTTGCGTGACAGCCCCGCAGGCCGGCCACGGGGTTCGGGTCTCTAATTGATACCTAGAAAGTAGTGAAAGAACCCTAGGCGAATTCCGGGTCCGGTTTTCTGTGGAGCACGTGGCCTGCTTCCTCTTGGGTGCGGGCTGGGGGTCGCGGCTCCAGGGTTTCCTGAGGTTCAGTCTGGCCGCTGAAGTCGGTGGGAGTCCGCCTTGGGCCAACTGGCCATTTTGAAAAACTGTCTTCTTCCCGCTTCCCAGTGCGGGTGCAGGGGCCAGTGGCGCGACTTCGCCCCCTTGGGGGCCCTCTCACCTCCTCAGCCGTGCTTCCCCGCTGTGCAGACTTTCGTAGGCAGCCTCCCTGGTACCACTTGGGACTCGGGCAGTATGGCCTCAGGTAAGCGTGTGGCGCGTGTGTTGACGATAGAGGGATCCCAGGACAGAGGTGCCTTGGCCCGGGTGACAAGAGGGTGGGGGTCTTGGCACAACCTGCAAGACCTAGAGGATGTGAGCAGATCCTAGAAGGGTCTCGAGAAGCAGACCTTGAGTGTGCAGGCAGATGGACAAGTCAGAGGAGGCTGGGGTCTTTCCCACAGATCTCAGACAAGACCCTGCCTCCTACTCTTCCCGACAAGACCCTGCCTCCTACTCTTCCCGTCTTCCTAGGAGGCAGCTTCTGCCGGGCAGTGGAATTTTCCCAAGACAGGCCCCTCCCTCCTGGGCTCGAATTGTCAGTTCAGCCTCCTTCTCCCAGAGCTGGACTGTCCCTAGAGCAGGGGTCAGATGGAGAAGAAAAGAGTGAGCTCTGCCCCAGAGGCGCTGGCTTTTCATGAGTCCGCTTGCCCGGTCCCTGGAGGAAATGGGTTTTGAGGTTGGAGAAGCTCAGGCTGTATTCCTGCTTATTATTTTTCTCTCTAGCTGGCTGGACCAGCCTAGCCTGGACTTTGGCTTCTTTGCCTTGAAGCTTTGGCAACGGATGAGGGTTCCCGAGGAGGGGTGAGGGGGGTGCAGAGCTGAGAGCTGGCGGTGCTCCATCTGTTTTCTTTGCACCCCCACCCCCACCCCAGTCCCAGCCACCGTCAGTCACGTCACTCTAGGGACTGGAGTGGGAAGGGAGGGATAAGGGGCAGGATGGAGGCCCCACTCCCCGAGGTTGCCTAGACAACATCAGAAATCGTGGCCAGGGCCTCTTCCGCCTGCGGGGCGCTGCTTCCTGCATCAGTCACTCCCGCCGGGGGCGGGGCGGAGGAAGGGGTTGGATGTAAGAGAGCTTGGCCCCAGCCGGTGAGGTTCCTCCGCTGTCGCCTTGGCCCCAGCCATGGCATCCTATCCTGGCCCAGGCAAGTCCAAGGCCAAATATCCCTTTAAGAAGCGGGCCGCCCTGCAAGCTTCCGCTGCTGTTCCAGGTAAGTGTTCTTGGCTTCAGGCATGGGCTCCTCCACCTCCTGTCCAGGCCACCTAGTGCCTCAGAGAGGGGCCCTGCTTCTGCAGCATCCTCACTGCAATGATGCCTCTCTACCTCGGTTCTACCTCGGTTCAAGGGCTGACTGGCTGGTTTGGTGGCGCAGGGANGGAGGTGGGAGGGGACGCCTGAGGATTCCATGTCAGGGATGCTGCCCTCCGTAACAAGGAGTGGGTGTGCATGTGGGTGCAGAAGAGGCGTATATGCACACGTGTCTGCTTGTGCAGATGCTAAGACTGTGTGTGAAGTGTATGTGAATGGAGTGGGGAGGGTGTGGGACTGATTGCTTTGTGGACTGGCTACCGTGTTTGGTGCTTGTGCCTATACCAGGCAGGCTCAGGTTGTTACTCTTTCCAAGACCCTAGATCTAGAACTCTGAGTGAGAGTGGTGGGGTTAGACATCTGGGGCCATGCATTGCTGGCACGTGCACCAGAGCTAGGACTCAGTTGCTACTGGCTTTGCTGTTGGCTTGTTCCTGGTCTGTGTTGTGGGTCTCTTCAGGAGAGTGGGCAGTCTTTGAGATAGCTGTTGTACCTTGCACCCTTGGGTTTGGTTCCTACTGTGGGCATCTCTCTGCACCATGTGCAGCTGGTTGTGTGGTGGCGACTGTTCATCCTGGTGAGGATTCAGCTACTACAGTTTGTGCTTGCAGGGGTGTGGGTGGCTGCAGCTCTCAAGTGTTCTGGCTAAAGAAAGACCTTTTGGTGACTGGGTGTTGTTAACCCCTNGTAGCTGTATTTGCNCCCTGACTGCCCTCCTCTAGGTTGTTCTTAGGCTGCCGAAGATGCCTGGCTAGGGTTTTGTGCTGTGCTGAGCTGTGTNCTTGTGTCTGTGTCCCAGGCTGTGTGTGAATCTGTGTCTTCCAGGTGTATGCCCTGGGGCTAGCTCTGTGCTGGTTACTCTGTTGCTGAATCAGAGAGCCTTCGCTGGTTAGACCCTGAGAGCATCTTGTCCCTGGGGTCAAGGCCTAGTGAGGCAGTCTTGATAATGAGTGANGGGGCTCCTAGTCAAGAGGAGGGACTAAGCACCAAAATCTTGGAGCTGATGGGGTGGTCCCCCCTTGACTTTGGGCTGTATAGGTGATGTTGTGATGCCAACTTTTGGCACGGGGCCAGGGAGACGGCACCTGGCCTGAGGGGGTGTGGAGGTAGTTGCCGGTGTATCGCCTCTGCTGAGTCTAGTAGTCTTCTGCAGTTGTGTGGCAGGCTGGGAAGATGACTCTGGCTACTGGAACCCTTCCTGCTTGCCCATCACTGCTGTGTAGGCCCAGGGTTACCTGACAGGAAAGAGTTTAAAATGGGGGCTTTTGACTTTATTCTGCAGCTCTTTGATCTGCTTTCAGGGACTTAGAAGTGGTTGGTGGCTGGATGTAGTGATGCACACTTGTAATTAGCTACTTGGAAGCTGAGGCAGGAGGATCATGAGTTCCAGCTATGCTTGGACACTTAGTAAGANCCTGCCTAAAAGTAAAAATAGAAAAGGGTGAGGATATGGCTCAGTAGTAGACTTCCTTAGCACACGTAAGGCCTCAGGTGTGGTCCCAGGAAAGCAAAAGACAGAGCTGTGTTTGAGAGGATGGATAGGACCTGGGTTCATTTTTGTTTGTTTGTTTGGGGTTTTTTGTTTCTGTTTTTGTTTGTTTTTTTGAGACAGGGTTTCTCTGTGTAGCCTTGGCTGTCCTGGAACTCACTCTGTAGACAGACTATCCTCGAAAGCAGAGATCNGCCTGTCTCTGCCTCCCGAGGGCTGGGATTAAAGGCATGTGCTACCACTGCCTGGCCTAGGATCTGGGTTCTTGATAATCAAAGACTTGAAACCCTGAGTTGGGTGGGTAGGTGTTGATCTTTGCCTCTTCCTCCTGGTCTGCTCTCTTGTAAGGGAGAAATGGTATCACCTCGTCACCTGTACAAAGTTCCTTTCTCTACATTGCTCTTGTCTACTTAGCAGCCTTGTCCCTGCACTGGGCTCAGAGAACCTCTCGCCCTCCTCACTGAAGGGTCTCCATGTGGGAAGTGTTTGGATCGTCCCAGGAATTTCTGACTGCAGTCCCATGGGATCAGAGCCCTAAGCTTTACAGAACGCTTGTAGGACATTCCCATGTGAGTACTGGGGCTCTGGCCAGGTAGGACAAGGCCACTTCTTACCCATTTATGGCCTGTGTCCAGAGTCCTATNTGTCTTCCAAATGCTGCTCCCATATTCCAAGGTACTCTTCCTGAATAGCTTGTCCCTACCCTGATAGTGGGCTTGGGACTGGCGTGTAGGCTAAGAAGCCTCTGTAACTAGCTCCTATCCAGATTAGGCCAGTGGTCCAACTGCCAGCGAGCTTCTGTGTATAGCAAAGCTTNTCTCTCTGAAGAGCCTGTAGTCAGGGCCCAAAAGACAGTGGTGGGCAGAGGAAGCTGGCCAGAGGCACAGGGCTCAGGGGAGGATGGCCGGTCTTCTTCTTTGTCTCTCCTCCTACCCTTTGGCCAGCCAGGCTGTGTCCACTTTCTGTCCCCTAAGGCTGTGGTTTTAAGGAGAGTTNGCCCCTCCCTTCCAGGCTGCCTTGACCATATCAGCCTGCCTTGTTTCTCCCTGTTGAGATCCCTGGATCTGGGTGTGCCTCACTGGCACTGAAGAGGTTAAGGTCCTGTTAGAGTTCTTCTCATTTCCCAGCTCCTGCTCCTTCTCTGGATTTCTGAACTCCCCTGAACTCTCCCAGCCCCCTACTTGGGGCCATCCCAGGGTCTCCCCTGCTTATAGCTGCACTTGGTACAGCCCATGCCAGCCCCTGAGCTGTCCTGGGGGACTGGCTGCAGCTTCACAAGGCAAACAGGCAGGCAAGGGGCACAGGGCTGCTGACCAGAGAGAGCACTCTTGAACTCTGCAGGTAGGGTTCCAGTAGGGACCAAGGCAAGTCGGTAGCTGGGTCCTGATCTAGGTTAAGCTTCTTTGTCCAGCTTTGGGACTGTACTTGGAATATTAGGACGTGGGTACAGAGACTTTAAGGCATAATGCCTAGACAGAGCGTCTGAGTTCTTTTCTGAGACAGAGTGGAGGTGGGGGAGAGGGTTCTGGAGGGATGTGTCTCCTCCAGCTGGTTGGGAGAACCAAATGGTCTGTGGACAGCTTCCTGCAGGAGGAGGCTAAGACTGTTGAAGGACCCAAAAGGGTCCTGCCTGGTAGGCTGGGAGCTTAGGCAGTCCAGGAGACTAGCAGCTTCAGACTGTCAGTGTTAGCTTTGTGGTGAGGCCCATGAAGAGTTGCTCTGCCCTTGTTGGAGTAGAAAGACATCTGGCTTCCAATTCTGCCTTTCCCAGGGCCTTCCAAGGGTCTTCCAGCCCAGATCCTAGGGCCTCCAAGTGGCATGGACTGTGGTAGCTCCCTTTGGAGGGGCAGCCAGCAGTGGGAGGGGTAGCCTAGGATCAGCCCTCATCTTGGCAGCTCTGGGGTCCTAGAGAAGAGGACAGGCCTCCAGGGGGAGAGAGGGTTCCTTGCCAACCAGGTCCTCTTCCTTGTCAGTTGCTTCTCAGGTCAGAGCTGAGTGCTGCTGTACTTTGCCTGTGCCTTGCAGGTCTAGGAGAGTAGATGCTGTTCTGTTCTTCTCAGTGAAGGATCTGTTAGGCCAGGGGNGGATCTGACCCTGGGTTAGCGCCCTGGAAGCTGACGGTCCTTAGTGTGGTCACTGGTCCTAAATGAGTGCCTAGTGTGTGTGTGTGTGTGTGTGTGTGTGTGTGTGTGTGTGTGTGTGTACATGTGCATCCCTTTCAGGAAAATAGTCTCCTGATCTAAGGGAGGGGGCACCCCCACCTCAAGTTCTTACTACAGAATTTAATTCATTTGCTCCACAGGCAGGCACAGGACCTCATCCCTGAGCATGGTGTAGTAAAGGGCCTCTGTGTAGATGTGGATGAATTGTTNCCTTTGGAGCCCCACATGGCTGGCTCTTCTGTCTCAGTGGAAGTATTGCCCAGTGTCTAGGCCCTGACTTTTAATAGGTTCTGGCCCCAGGGTGGGAAGGGGCTCCTCTTGGCTTCCAGAGGCATCCAGGCCCTGCCCCTCCTCCCCTTGACCCTGGCATCACTGTCTCTGCAGAGGCTCGGGGTGGTCTGGGGGCCTCTCCGCTGCAGTCTACCCGATCTCTGCCGGGCACTGCCCCCTGCCTCAAGCACTTCCCACTGGACCTTCGCACGTCTATGGATGGCAAATGCAAGGAGATTGCCGAGGTATCACCTGGCACCCCCACACCTCCTTACCTCCAACTGCGTCTGTTGTTAGACCCCTCTACCTCAGCCACCTCTCATCTCATGCTTGGCTGTCCCTGATCCTAAGCCTTTCCCAGGAACCCTGGCTCCTGNGCACACCCCTTGCCCAGGCTCTGCAGAGAGCTTGAAAGCATGGCCACCTGACCTTCCCTCCTTCCCTCCTTGGTACCAGGAGTTGTTCAGCCGCTCANTGGCTGAGAGTGAGCTCCGCAGCGCCCCTTATGAGTTCCCAGAGGCAAGCCCCATCGAGCAGCTAGAAGAGCGGAGGCAGCGGCTGGAGCGGCAGATCAGCCAGGATGTCAAGTGAGCCCACTACTGCCCCTTCCCTGTCCCTTTGTCTCTTTGAAGTCCACCGGGGAGGCAGCATAGAGCACATTCTTTGGATCCAGGCCACTGCTGCTTCTGTCTTCTGAGAGTCTACTGTATAAACTTCTGGGATTACTTCCTCATCTCTGAAATGGGGTGAGGACAGCCCAGGGTCCACAGCCCTGCCCGTGAGGACCACGTGTGACAGTCTGTGCACAGCAGCTGGCACAGTGCTGGGACCTGGTTGCTGAGGCCACTGTTCTGCCTCTACCAGACCTTACTCTTCTCACNTCTAGGCTGGAACCGGATATTCTGCTTCGGGCCAAACAAGATTTCCTGAAGACAGACAGTGACTCGGACTTACAGTGAGGAGGGAAAGGGGGCATGCGCAGGGCATGTGGAGCTGGGGTCTGTGCTGCGGCTGTCTCCAATCCTTTTTGTCTCCCTGTCCTATAGGCTCTACAAGGAACAAGGAGAGGGACAGGGTGACAGGGGTCTTTGGGAGCGTGATGCGGTACTGGAACGGGAATTTCAGCGGGTCACCATCTCTGGGGAGGAGAAGTGTGGGGTGAGTATGGTGTGAAGCCTTGGATCCTAGAGTGTTCTGGCCTGGGGAACTGGTGGGAGCTAGAGAGGGTATTTTTCTTCTGGTGCCTGGAGTGACAGAGGTACNAGGCTCACTGATATGCTGGGGCTAGAGAGGGCTAAGCACTCTAGGGTTTGAGGCCTTTGCAGCAGGGCGTGGGAGTAAAGGCCTGGGGATGGCCACAGGGAGGAGGTGAGTATGAGCCTGAGTGTGGACAGAGAGCAAAGAAAGTGACTGCTTGTTCTTGTCTTCAGGTGCCATTCACAGACCTGTTGGACGCAGCCAAAAGTGTGGTGCGGGCCCTTTTCATCCGGGAGAAGTACATGGCCCTGTCACTGCAGAGCTTCTGCGCCACCACCCGCCGTCACCTGCAGCAGCTGGCTGAGAAGCCCCTGGAGACTCGAACCTATGAGCAGAGCCCTGATACCCCTGTGTCTGCTGGTGGGAGCTCCCATCCCTCCCCAAACCCCAACTGCCCTGAGTATCTAGGCTTGGAGCCTAGGCGCTTCTGCCCTGCCTGCATCTCCCTACACCCAGGCTCTTTCTAGCTTCTTGACATCCAGGAGGGTGGAGGTTGGGGACCATAGCTNCTCTGACATTGGGAGCCTTTGACCCTCTGTGGAGCCTGTAGACTGGGCAGCTGCAGGCCCTGAAGCTCCCTGGCCCTGACTCTTCCCTCTCCCTTTTGCAGATGCCCCAGTGCATCCCCCTGCGTTGGAGCAGCACCCATATGAGCACTGTGAGCCAAGCACCATGCCTGGGGACCTGGGCTTGGGTCTGCGCATGGTGCGTGGTGTGGTGCATGTCTACACCCGCAGGGACCCTGATGAGCAGTAAGAGGGGTGTGGTGTGTGTTGGGGTACACTGTATGGAATAATGCATTGGCTTGGGAGGGGCCAGAGGGCTTGACTTGCTCCCCTCACCTGAGCTTCCTGCATGCCAGCTGTCCAGAGGTGGAGCTGCCGTACCCTGACCTGCAGGAATTTGTAGCTGACGTCAATGTGCTGATGGCCCTGATTATCAATGGCCCCATGTAAGTTTGCACCTTGGCCCATTCAGCTCACCTCACAGCCCCAGCCCTGCCCTGCCCTGCCCTCCCTGCCCTGCCCCAGACAACTGTCACTTTGTCTCCTGCCACTCCCTTGTCACCTACTCTGCTGCCCTTACTCTGTGTGCTCCTGCCCCCTGCCTTCACCCTTGCCAGGAACCTCCATCAGGATCTGAGTCGCTCTCTGTTCTTTCTTTGTGCCCAGAAAGTCATTCTGCTACCGCCGACTACAGTACCTGAGCTCCAAATTCCAGATGCACGTTCTGCTCAATGAGATGAAAGAGCTGGCCGCTCAGAAGAAAGTGCCACACCGGGACTTCTACAATATCCGTAAGGTAGGCCCTCAGCTTGTGGCTTCCGGGCCCTGCCTGACCCACATCTCCCCTCCCAAGACTGGGGTCCTCCTAGCACTCAATATGGAGAGCCCTCTTTTACCCACTNTTTTGGTCATGGACCTTTCCTTTAAAAAAATTACTACATTTTAATTATGTAATTTGTGGGTGTGCATGGGTGTGGGTATGTGGAGGCAGAGGAAAGCTTCCCAGGAATCCCTTCTCCTCTTCCGCAATGTGGGTCCTGGGGATTGGGTCATGTTGTCAGGTTTGGTGGCAGGTGCCTTCACCTGCTGTATGTGTGTATTTGTATGTGTGTATGCATATGTATATGCGTGTTTGCAAGTATGTGGTCGTGTGTGTGTGTGTGTGTGTGTGTGTGTGTGTTTGTGTGTCTGTCTGTCTGTCTGTCTGTGTGTCTGTGTGTAGTGGGGAGGCCAAAGTTGACATTGGGTGTCTTCTACCTTATATATTGAGACAGAGTTTCTCACTTTAACGCAGAGTTTGTTGCTTCAGTTAGTCTAGCTAGCCAGCTTCTCTTGTGTTTGCTTTGCCTCTGCCTTCCTCATGTTAGGATTATAGGTGGGCTGCTGCATATACCTGGCATTTGTGTGGCTTCAGGGGATCCCAACTGTAGTCCTCATGTTTGTACATAAACAAACACTTCCTGGCTGAAGTCCCAAGGCCCCACCCAGCCTTTGGTGGACCCAGCAGCCCTTCTCCCCTGCAGGTGGACACGCACATCCATGCCTCGTCCTGTATGAATCAGAAACATCTGCTGCGCTTCATCAAGCGGGCGATGAAGCGACATCTGGAGGAGATTGTGCATGTTGAGCAAGGCCGTGAGCAGACACTGCGAGAGGTCTTCGAGAGCATGAATCTCACTGCCTATGACTTAAGTGTGGACACACTGGACGTGCATGCGGTCTGTTCCATGGGATGGGNTGGGCTGTTGGGTCAGCACTAGGGCCAGGGATCAGGGATGACCTCGGCCTTCCCATNTCCTCCAGGACAGGAATACCTTTCATCGATTTGACAAATTCAATGCCAAATACAACCCTATCGGGGAGTCTGTCCTCCGAGAGATCTTCATCAAAACCGACAACAAGATTTCTGGGAAGTACTTTGCTCACATCATCAAGGTATGGAGGCACCTCTCCCCAGCCGAGCCAGAGCCCATGTGTAGGAGGGCTCAAGAGACAGGAGGAGGGAGGTGAGAGGTCTGATGAGCGCATGTGGGTTACATGGGGTAGGGAGGCACCCAGATGTGATTGCTTCTGGTGTCTAGGAGGTGATGTCAGACCTGGAGGAGAGCAAGTACCAGAACGCAGAGCTCCGGCTGTCCATCTACGGGCGTTCGAGGGACGAGTGGGACAAGCTGGCACGCTGGGCAGTGATGCATAGAGTACACTCTCCCAATGTGCGCTGGCTGGTGCAGGTGCCCCGCCTCTTGTGAGTGTCCCTTAGAGTGGGAGGAAGCTCCGTGGCTGTGGACAAGGGGCCAGGGCCTGCCTCCTCTTCTATTGGAATGGCTAAGCCTTCCTGAGTGCCAGGAAGGGCCTCCCAAACCAACCCACAGTCTGTCTAGCCTGGTCTCTCTGAATNTCCCACTTTCCCACTGTGGTTCAAACACACTTTGGCGCTTCTCATGACAGCTCTGACTCTTCCAGGCCTGCTGCTGGCCTTGACCTGCATGTTTGTGTCCTGTCTTCCCTGCAGTGACGTGTACCGCACCAAAGGCCAGCTGGCCAACTTCCAAGAGATGCTGGAGAATATCTTTCTGCCACTGTTTGAGGCTACTGTGCACCCTGCCAGCCACCCAGAGCTGCACCTCTTTCTGGAGCACGTGAGCAGTGACATGGGCTGGGTGAGGTCAGGCTAGCCGGGCTCGGGTCCAGCTGTGGCTCTAGGACTGACCACCAGCTCTTTGTCAGGTGGATGGTTTTGACAGTGTGGATGATGAGTCCAAGCCAGAGAACCATGTCTTCAACCTGGAGAGCCCCCTCCCAGAAGCTTGGATGGAGGAGGACAACCCACCCTACGCCTACTACCTGTATTACACCTTCGCTAACATGGCNATGTTGAACCATCTACGCAGGTACTTATTCCAGGAGTGCCAGACCTCTGCTTGCCTTGCTCTGAGCACCCTGGCCTGAGGCCGCTAGTGCCCCCACTCTCACATTGCTGGTGTCCAGACTGACGAGGCTCTTAAGGCTTCATTTNTCCTCCTTTCCAGTCAAGAGTCTGCCCCAGTCCTCCATCCTAGGTCCTCGTAGTCACTAGCTGGAGGGCATATGTGTGCTGGTGGTGTGGGGTCTGGAGTCAGGTGAGCTTAGGTGTGCCCAGGCTCTGGAGCTGACTCTGTCTTCATGCCCCTCAGGCAGAGGGGTTTCCACACGTTTGTGCTGAGGCCGCACTGCGGGGAGGCTGGGCCCATCCACCACCTGGTGTCAGCCTTCATGCTGGCCGAGAACATCTCCCACGGTCTGCTTCTGCGCAAGGTCAGGGTCTACACCCCCAGCCTCCACATGCAGCCGTTTGCCTTCCTGATCCTCCTCCTTACCCAGCCATGGGATCACATTCCTCCCTCCCAGTAGAATTAGCTCTTCCCACCCATTCTCTAGTGGAGGAGAGCCCATCTTGGATTCACCGTTCTTGTGAGACCTAGCCTGGAGCCCCCTTCCCCTATGCCCCCGAAGCAGTATGCCCTCCCAGCCTTGAGGCCCCCTGACAAGTCCTCCATTCCTCCTGACCAGGCCCCCGTCCTGCAGTACCTCTATTACCTGGCGCAGATTGGCATTGCCATGTCCCCGCTCAGTAACAACAGCCTGTTCCTGAGCTACCACCGGAACCCTCTACCCGAGTACTTGTCCCGTGGCCTCATGGTCTCGCTGTCCACAGATGATCCCCTGCAGTTCCACTTCACCAAGGTCAGACTCAGCCCAGCAGGTGGCCAAGGGCNTGTGTTTAGGGGGTCCTGGGGTNTCTCTGGGTCTGTGCTGCCCTTTGCTGGTGGACCAAAGCATCTGTCCTTAAAGGTGGGAGGGACTGCANGGGCCTGATGCCTCTCTCAAGGAACCTGGCCTGTGCAGGAACCCCTCATGGAGGAGTACAGCATTGCCACTCAGGTGTGGAAGCTCAGCTCCTGTGACATGTGTGAACTAGCCCGNAACAGTGTGCTCATGAGTGGCTTCTCCCACAAGGTATGATACTCAGCCTGCCTGGGGCTGGGCATCACCTCTTTCCCTTCCTTTGCGTTTGGGGTCCTGGCCTTGTCCCTGTGGTGTTTGGATCTTCCTGCAGCTCAGCCCNTTACCTACACCCTCTNCAGGTAAAAAGCCACTGGCTGGGACCCAACTATACCAAGGAGGGCCCTGAGGGCAATGACATCCGCCGCACCAATGTGCCAGACATCCGAGTGGGCTACCGCCATGAGACCCTGTGCCAGGAGCTGGCACTTATCACACAGGCCGTCCAGAGTGAGATGCTGGAGACCATCCCAGAGGAAGTGGGCCTTGTCATGAGCCCGGGGCCTTAATGAACCTGGTCCATGCAGTGCTTGCCCCATCTCAGCAACTTGATTGTGTCTATGATTGGACCCCTCCCCACCTGGTGTGGTCCCTGCATGTCTCTGTTCTTGGTTTCTGTCCTGCATGTCTTTGACCATGTCTTGCCTCTGGGCCACCTCAGTGAGAGCAAGTCCAGGAATCTGCTTCACTGTTGTCTTGTCTCGGGTGGTACTTGAGGGCTGAGATTTAAGGGCTGGCCCTGCTAGTGACCCGTCCCAGGATTGTCAGAAGCCTGGCTGTCCTATGGTGTCTTCAGTGTCCACAGGGGCTTGGGATAGTTGTGTGGGGCTGGCCCCATTAGCCTCTGGAGCCCTACCTCGGCAAATCCAGGCTTTGGCTAGAGTTCAAGTTGAGTTCCCTTCTTGTTTATGTGGCCGTGGGGCAGTCAGGAGGGGCTCAGTATCNCTCTGTTGTGGTACTGGCTNCTCAGTCTCTGTGGCCNGTCTGTGCTGGGCAGAGCAGGACTTGGGCTTGCTCATGGCCCTGGAGGCCTGGCCTAAGGGGCTGGAGCACTGCCCCTGCCAAGTCACTGCCNGTCAGCCTCCTGTCTTCCTCCCCGGTCCACACGTTCCTTTGTTACCAGCTCCCTTGTACCCCTGTGGGAGGGGGCAGCTGCCCTGATCTGTGTCTACAATTGGAGGCTACTGCAGTTGTAGGGTGCTGGGTCTGCTGTTAGCCCTGGGGGTGGTACCACCTTCAAGGGTTTCCAGATCTCTGACCAGATCCAGATCTCAGCTAGCCTCTTGTGTTATGTTCTAGACCAAGGCCTTTGCTATGAAGAACGGTGTTTCATATGACCCATTTTCCTAGTGCATGAGAAATAAAGATTATTTAAGTAATGAGGCACGTGAAGGTCTCTGTTGGGAGAGGTAGGTGGGGGGGTAAGCAGCAAGGTACTCTGGGTGGAGTGCTGTGAACTGCTGTATAACAAAGGCTGGTGGCAGTCCTGCCAACACTTCTGAGTGCTTGGACCACGGGTGTATACTGTCACAGCTATGACGTACGACACATGCTGAGGCTCANGGCATGGATGAAGTGGATTAGTGCATTTGCACACGGATTGGGGTATCTGTAGGGGAGAGGAGATGCCCACTGAGCCCTCATCCAGTTTGCCCCTTCTGAAGGGGACAGGTGGCTCCAGGTCCATGTATTCCTGTCACACCAGCTTGGAAGGATTGCACCCTTCTACCTTGTGCCTCCTGTGCAGCCTCTTAGGACAGCATGGTAGGTGGGAACATATGCCCCTGCATGTCTGCTTGAGGCCTGTGGTTCNAAAACTGCGGGACCTTCTAGGTAGCCTGTTTAAATTACTCTCTCCAGATCTCTTTCTCGGGGATTCTGACACAAAGGTGGCAGATGTGGTGACAGACATAACTGTCAGATTGTGTTGCAAGGAGCTGGAGCTGCTTGTATTTGAATCCATCTCTAGCAATTTCACTTTCCACCTCAAGTCTATGGTGCAATTTACAGAGCATCTCTTTGCCACTGAGGTGGCTAGAGTCTGCTGTGCATGTAAAGAAGGGAAGTAGATCGGGCCCTGGACAGCACGGGGTACTTCCTGCATAGACAACCGACGCTTGCCACAGCTGCTGCTGGGTGTGGAGAGACTAGGGCCTTCCTGCCTCAAAATTGCAAGCCTGTGTGATGGAAGGCCTGGCTGGGAGCCCATGGAGGCTGGCAGCAGCCCCCGCTCCCTAACCCTGACTCTGAGCAGGTAGGAGGGCCCATCTGCATCTGGTCTCAGACTGAAGCAGGTACCTCAGAGACCCTAAGCAGCGCTACTTACCCCCCTGACTCCCACTGGCTCCCAGCCAATTCATTTAGTCATTTACGTATCTGAACTGAATGCTGGAGTTAGGGCATGAGCAGAAGGCTGTACAAAAAAACAACAAAACCACACCANAAAAACTGATTTTTGCCTAGAGAAATGGGCTGTGGAGAAAGAAATGGCCAGTGATAGAATGGAGACAAGCGCCATGTCTAAGGTTCTCCATGCCTCACTGGGCCTTGTCTGCACTCCCCCAAAAACAATGCTTTTGAAGGGTGAGGGGAGCTAACTTTTGGAAATCAGGCAAGCAGGATTAGTGGATTTAGACCATCCCTTGAAGGCCTGCATTGCCTGTCCCATGCCAGCACTGAGGACTCCATATTCATTTGCTGAATTTGTCNTTAAGTCAAATCCTTTCCTTTTCTTGCCCAGCTGTTCTCAGTTTGTGCTGAGACCCAGCCCGCAGCACATCACTAACCAACAAAATGTNTCTTAGCAACCTCTCCAGTTTCCTATCAATTAGACTTTGGTTTTCAGTTTTGCAGAAATTTCTCTTTTCAAACATTTTTCATGAGTGTATCTTTTCCCCTTTTTAAATTTGATNTTGTGGTGCCAGGGATTGAANGCCGGCGTATACTAGGTTAGTGAGCTGTACATGCAGCCCAGGAGCAACTATCTTTAAAAGGTAAGGAAGGTTTTGCTAGCTAAAAAGAAAAGGAAACTTTCTGTACTACCATAATGGGTTACATGAATTTCCTGGCTGATGCTCTCAAGAGTGTGAAGGATGCTGAGGAGACACACATCCCATCCTTATCAGCCTGTGCTCTGGAGTAGTCACCTGCTTCCTCACTGTGAGGATGAAGCATGGGTATGCTGGCAATCACTGATGATCACAGAGCTGGGAAAATGAGCCTCACTGCCAGGCTAAACAAGTGTGGCATGGTCAGTCCCAGATTTGATGTGCAGCTCAGAGACTTAGGAAAAATGGGCAAGAGCAATCCATCCCACCCCCTCAGCCTGGTTCCATTGTACTGACAGCCTCTGATGGCGNGTGAACCATGAAGAATTAAGATGAAAATACACAGGAGGGAAGATCCTGGGGTTCTTTTTATAGGGGCATAAAACAAAAACATACATGTAAATAAAATGCCCGAGTAGAAAAAAAAACCTTTGAAGATACAAGAAAACAGCAAGTAAAAGTCCTATTCTTACCTACCAGTTTTATCAAATGTTTGCATATAACCTGCATACTTGAGCTATATGTATGCATGAATATATTTTATATATTTATGTTTTCCTTCTAGTTCTTTTTTTCAAAAAGAATTTTTATTACATTTATTTCGTGTGTGTGTGTGTGTGTGTGTGTGTGTGTACACAAATGCA
>LZPO01096791.1:1173007-1218942 GCA_001675575.1 Neotoma lepida
TACAAATTCTTATCCTAATAGTGAAATGTTTCACTAAAGCATGCCCAGTGACTGGGCAAAACCCAAACTTATTTTATGCTACAGTCATCCTAGGGTCCTTCCTGCTAGGTAGCCTCCCTGGATCTGTGGGTTGCNGAGTGATTGTCCTTTGGTTTATATCTAGTATGATCATGGCAAGTCTTATAAAGGAAAACATTTAATTGGGGTGGCTCACTTACAGTTCAGAGGTGCAGTCCATTATCATCATGGTGGGACATGACTGTGTGCAGGCAGACATGGTGCTGGAGAAGTGGCTAAGAGTCTTACTTCTTGCAGGCAACCAGAAGTGGTCTCAAATACTGTGTATGGCTTGAGCATATATGAGACCTCAAAGCCCACCTCCACAATGACACACTTCCTCCAACAAGGCCATACCTACTCCAACAAAGCCACACACCCAATAGTGCCACTCCCTTTGTGGGCCATTTTCTTTCAAACCACCACACCAGCCATCCATGGATATCTTNAAATGAGATTCCTAGGAATCTTCCAGAAGATGCTGAGTCACAGGTGAACAGCTTCTGTGCCCGCCTTTGATAAAGATTAACCTTTGGATTCAAAGCCCTTTCCTAACTGTTAGGCCTCTTCATTCCACTCTGAAGCCCTCTAAAGTCTAAAGCATTATTTCTCCTATCTTCATTCTTCTATGTCCGACCCCANGGACCCTCCACCTGTCACTTAAGAGACCATAACACTTCCCTGCATTCTCCCAGATCACTGCTGCTGTTCTGCAGCTGATGACTGCTGACGTAATGACTCTNACCTGACCCTGACAAAAATTTCACAGCTGCTTTTCTAANAACTGCAGANGGAAAGTTCCTCTTCAGNGGCCCCTTGGTAGTTGCTCNCTCTCACATCATCGATTCCAATCTCCAGTGTTGCAAAACTTACGCTCCTCCTGAGGTCATTGTAAGCCTATCAGCAAGGCCAATCAATTTTAATTTATATTGGGGTTACTCTGGCTGCTTTGCTTTCCTCGGGACTACCTGGACCTGTTTTGCAGGAACTATTTAATTCCACTCAATATAATGTCTATCTTGCACAGAGTTATTAAATAATCAAAAATAAAAATTTTAAAAAGCAACAAGACAAAACAAAAACCCAACCCCCTGAGCTTTGTCCATCTTGAGACACAAAGTAACTCACTCTTAAGATAACAAAGATGCTCACTCCTCAGAAGTCATCTGTGTTCCACTGTCTCTCATGTGACACGAGGCTGACCTGTCTCCTGCACATTAACTTACTCTGATTCCAACCAGTCCTTAGANTGTTCCAGANAATTAAAACTATCATCTACCAAGAAATCATGCTTATGTAAGGATAACCAGAAACCTTCCAAAATGAGACAAGCACAGATAATTTAGGAGAAACCCCAGGAGGAATGAGGGATTCCTTTCCATAAAGGTTGACTTCCANAGTGGGACTGNAACAAAATACACACAGCAAAAATTTGCAGAATGTAGATCTCTGTGAGTTTGAGGGCACCCTGGTCTGCATAATGAGTTCCAGGCCAGCCAGGTCTACATAGTGGAGCCCTGCTCAAAAAACAAAAATCAAACAGACAAAAACACTGGGAGACCTGGAAAAATAGTTCTACCCTTGATAATGGGTAGGGGAAACAGAAGATAAGAAAAACGACAGCTTAAACAAGACAATCAACCAACATGCAGGATGCTTTCTTCTGAGTTGTCTTGGTCACGGTGCCTTTTCACAGCAGAAGATAAGTAGATAAGACAAGTACACAATTTAAGATAATAGTGCCAGGTATGGCGGCTAACACCTTTAATTTCAACACTCAGGAGGCAGAGGCAGGCAGACTTCTGTGAGTTCGAGGTCAGCCTGGTCTACAGAGTGAGTTCCAGGACAGCCAGGAGTGTGTAGAGAGACCCTGTCCCTGTTTCAAAACAAAAACAAAAATAAAAAATAACAAAGACAAAACAAAAAACCCAAACAAACAAACAAAAACCCGATTATAGGTATGTGTTAGCTTAGTTCACAAACAGGCTGAATGCACAGTAGAATAGCAGTCTTAAGTGACTTCAAGGTGTATTATTAACTCTGGTTGTGAGGTCCAGCAAAAGTCTCAGTCTCAGAATATGAGAGATAGTTTTGTCATAACGCATTGCCATAGTACACTCTTAACATTAGTAAGAATTTTAGGGATAGTCACCTGCCATTTTAGCACAGTTTGGTTAAAGTTGGACCCTATATACTTAGGAAGTCCCATAGAATTCTAATGGAGCTTAAAATTCTTCATATTTGATGACCCTGTAGGAGTCTTAAAGCCATAACNCATGTGAGTATGTGATGCCTGCTGTACAAAAGGACAGACCACTTTCCTCGCCCCCAGACAGAGTCTTTGTACACATACAAAAACTAGTGTTGTGAAACAGGAAACCTGCTATGAGCAGCTCCTATAGACATCTCAGCATCTCTTTCTTGATTGCATTTGCTGGATGCTGACCCTGAGCTCCTCACGCACTGGCCCTGTGCACCCTCTGACATTTCAGGAAGTCTTAGGTCTGTGTAAGTACTCTCGGGTGTTCACAAAATAGAGAAAGCTGCTACACTTGTTAGGAGACACGTGGCTCGTTTTAACTCCCTGAATAATATGAGCAGACATCCTGACCATGTATGAACATTCAAAATTTCCATTTCCCACTTTTTTGAATCAGAGGTCTATCTGTGATAAAAATAATCTCTTTGAATTCAGATGTACTTCTGAATAGAGGCTGCTCTCTGCCAGGCGGAGAAACATCGCCTCCGGATAACTATCATCGGCAGAGCCCTGCAGGAGTCGGCCTTGTTTGACAACAGGGATGAAGTGCCTAATCAACGCTTTCGGATTGGGGACTCCCTTGTGGCCGGATCCTACTACACTCTGAGGGCAGCAGGGCGAGCAGCCAGAGCTGTCTGGCAAAGACAGCGGCTTGGCCAGTGCTCTGCTTCTGCGCACTCGGCGGGAGGATGGGGGTGGGATTGCAGGCGGAACCGCATCTTACGCTTTCCGGCCTCATGGGGGCGGAACTCAGTACTTTCGCTTCTGCAGGTGACGCTATTAGGGGAAGAGCGGGAGAGTGGATTTTGTGTTGCCAGGCAGAACCCGAAAGGGCAGGACTACACCAGGCGCCAGCCCCGCCCAGCTATTCTAGAGCAGGAGGATAAGGTCAAAGCTGCTCACCCCGGAGGACAGCGGACTCAGCCCCTGGCACCAGTACCATGCCTATGACTCTGGGTTACTGGGACATCCGTGGGGTGAGCGACCACCTGATGGGTGGAAAGGATCAAGGGGCTAGGGATGAGGGAAACGGTGAAGGGGAGAGGTCTAGAGGAATCCCTTCGCTTGTCTAGCTCAGATTATTGTACACATGCATGATGGTGTGTGTGTCTGTGTGTACTCACTTGGAGGAAGCGAAGTCACATAGAAATCCCCAGTTCCCATTCCTGACCTATCTCTCCAGCTGGCTCACGCTATTCGCCTGCTCCTGGAATACACAGACTCAAGCTATGAGGAGAAGAGATACACTATGGGCGATGGTAATGACATTCTTCTGGTCAGACTCTTCCCTACCCCTGTCCATTGGTGCCTAGCAACCCATTTCTGACCTATACTACATTACAGGGCTCCTCCAGGTGGACTTAGGATCTGCCTCTTCCAGAAACCTCTAGAGGGTGGGCTTGATCTTTCAGCATGGAACCCTGGAGGTGGAGGGGTGGGTGCCCCCCACTCCTGTTGAAATTAGATCACATTCTCCATGAAGACTTGCCTAAACCTTTTGTAAGTCTTAGAGATGTAGGGCCCACAGTCCCAAGCACAATTCATTCCCAAACCTTAGATTGTGAGACTCAGTGTGTGAGGTTGCAAATCTCATGCTTTAGGTGTTGGGTTCCTGGAATAGGCGTGGTGGACACTAGACAGATTTCTTTTTATGTAATCTTTTCCACCACAGCTCCTGACTATGATAGAAGCCAATGGCTGAGTGAGAAGTTCAAGCTGGGCCTGGACTTTCCCAATGTAGGTACAGGGAAGGGGAGGTTTGGGGAAGGCATGCTGTTCTCACCTCATCTCCTTGCCTGGCTGAGGGAGTTTGGAGTTAGTGCTTCTGCTCTCCTGCTCCCATTCCTGGTGGCTGCACAGTGTTTCTGTGATGGGCTGTGTCCCAGCTCTAACACTTAGTGTGCAGTGTGTTCATGGAGGGCTTCCCATGCTAGGCACACTGAATGCCAGGCCACAGGACCACATATCTCTCCTAACTTAGGAAAGTGAGGCTGGGACCTCATATCCCATCTGACTGTCCTTGCTTGTCCAAATAGCTGCCCTACTTAATTGATGGGTCACACAAGATCACCCAGAGCAACGCCATCCTGCGCTACATTGCCCGCAAGCACAACCTGTGTGAGTGGGGCTGCAGGGTGGGGGGATGGGGGACATCCTCCTTGTCTTGGCTGGGGTGGGATGCTGAGGGTGAGTGTGCTGTGTGCTGCAGGTGGAGAGACAGAGGAGGAGAGGATTCGTGTGGACATTTTGGAGAACCAGGCCATGGATGTCTCCAATCAGCTGGCTAGAGTCTGTTACAGCCCAGACTTTGTGAGTCTCATCCAACTCCCACACTGGGCTGAACCAGCCAGTGTTTGGGTCAGGAGTCAGCTCTCTCAGATTCCCATCTGCACAGGTCTTATTTACTTTGGAATTTCTTAGCCACTTGTCCTCCAGGATGTTTCCTGTGTTGTCCCCANTAGTCCCCAGAACACTGAACTATCAAATGAACACTCTTACTTAGGCCCTACCTATCTTAGGGTACAGTACTTCCAGAGTGGACACTAAGTTCCTAGGTAGTGAAGACATGTTTTCCAAGTGTTCCCCTGTGCCCTCTGCCGTAGGCCCTCCATCAGGTAGTTCACACCATTGCTGTTCATGAAATACATGTATACTCAATGGATTAGAAAAAGAAGTCCAAGATGAAGGACTCTCACAGAACCCTTTCCAACCTCTCAAAGTGCTTAGCTTCACACCCATGAGTCAGCATATTTTTATATCAGTAGCTCAGGAAAAGCCTGAAGGACTTTCTCTCCTTTCCTTCCAGCCTCAAATACTCCTCAATTTATGGGGGAAACTCAAGTATATGTCATTCTTCTGGAACCTATTATGTGGACCTCTCATCTTCTCCTCCAAGTACTTTTAGTTCTCGCTTCTTTGATGCTGCCTGGCATCAGACCCAGTGCCTGCCACGTGCTCTGAGCACTCATAGGTTTAGCATCAGGAGTGATGCTGTTCCGTTGTGGACAGTGTCTTATTCTTCTCTGGCTTTCCATTGCATTTGCAGGGTGGGGTGAGTTACCATGGAATCTAATAAGTAAGTGTTGATACGTTAAATCAAAGCCTGGACAGTGACTCAGTCTCCATCTTAGTGGAGATGGCTGCCCACCCCTGGCCATTTAGGGCCATGCACAATACTGTTGGACCTGGTCACTCTGTCAGGGAACTTCCATGGTGACAGCTGTTTTTGCTTCAGGAGAAACTGAAGGCAGAATACTTGGAGCAGCTCCCTGGAATGATGAAGCTCTTCTCACAGTTCCTGGGGAAGCAGACTTGGTGTGTTGGTGAAAAGGTAAAAGAGGGGACATTGGGGTTGTCATTCTTCCCAGGGGACAGAATTTCATGCTACCTCATTCTTGGCCTTTTGCAGATTACTTTCGTGGATTTCCTTGCTTATGATATCCTAGACCTACACCTTATATTTGAACCCAAGTGTCTGGATGCGTTCCCAAACCTGAAGGACTTTGTGGCCCGCTTTGAGGTGATGCCCTGATCCTTCTTCCTCTTGGCTGTCAACTTTTCCCTGATGTTTTCTTGGGCTTGGAGATGGAGTGAAGAAAAAGTAGCATGAATTGAGCACTTGCTTTCTGCCAGAATCTGTGCTCAGCACCTTCTGTCTATTGATCAAGTTTATCATTACAGCGTTTCTCGAGGGTGTGTAGAATTATCAGTCCCACTGCTCAGATAAGGAAATGTGAAACTATAGAGANGGTGGCTTANCCGCTCAAGGATTCAGCACTAGTAGAACTGCTGGGGTCCCTGTTGACTTCCTGCTTCTCAGGNCAGCAGGTCNGGGCTGCAGCCTGGGTTAGGAGGGCAAGTCAAAGGAAGATGTTTCGAAGCACCAGGATGTAAGGAATACTTGTACTTGATCTGCTGAATGCTTTGCTGAGACCNGTGTGGGGCCTCTGTTAGAGAATTTTATCCTGAAGTGTGTGTCGTGGGCTTTCCTCTCTCTCCTTTCATTTTTTTCCTTTTAAGTGTCCAAGTGTTCCTTTTGTGAGNTGTCACCATATACTTATTTTTGCTTGTATTTCCTGATTTCTGTATGAAGCACATGTTATGCCCAGTAAAAAAGGAAAAGGTAGTCCTGAGACCCACCTTGGGACCAAGTTATCGGCTAACATCAGGCATACCAGACTGGGAGGTGCGTGTGGTACCACCTGGGTGCCGGCGAGTCCCGATTCACCAGAGACTACTTGTTTGATACCTATATCACCTAATTCATTAGAAATTTGGGGGTTGGAGACCTTAGTCCAATGGGCTTTTCAGTCTGGAACTCATTTTCCTGTCCCATTCCTTATCGAGTGATGTGCTTTTTCAGCTAGTTCTCATCNTTTGGTCCAAACTGGGTGGCTTTGAGAAGGAAGAGGCTGGGGAGAGATGAAGGCTGAAGCTTTAGGCTAAATGTGAACTTGGTCCCTTGGATACAGGCAGCTCTGNACTTTGTTGAACTCTTTAGAGATTTTCTGGGGGCTTGCTCTCCTGGTAGAAGGCCAGTAACATATATGACTGTCATTGAGCCTGGTCCCTGTATCAACGCTGGAGACGGGATTGGTTAAGGCTCTGTACCAGGTGCAGAAGTTTGGCTNTCTCCTTAGGGAATGATTAGGGCGAGCCTGGCTTTTCTTTTCTAGTCTACCTTTATCTATAAACTTTGACCCCNNTTTTGCTGAGTCACTGGATGAGATAGGGGTTATCTGCCAACATGCCCCTTTGTCCTGATAGATTCCNACTTNATGTGCAAACCCAGGCAATATGGAGTTTATGTGTACAGGAGGAGCATGTCTGTATAGACAGGGTGACAAGGCCTCTTAGGGAGGGCAGAAAGGGAGTGCCAAGAGAGAGTACAACATTGGAGAGACAGAGGCCAGGCTGATCCCAGATGTGTGCCACTTAATAGCAGTGTGAGGAAGAGGAAGATGGTTGTCCTCTCTGGCCCTGAGCAAACCTACATTCTTGATTTTCTTTTTCTTTTCTGACTCTCAGGGACTGAAGAAGATCTCTGCCTACATGAAGAGTAGCCGCTTCCTCCGAACGCCTCTGTACACAAGGGTGGCCACGTGGGGCAATAAGTAGGGTCTTGACAGGCCAGGAGATGGGAATGAGGAACCTGGGGCTCTGGGAACAGTTGAACTTCCTGTAGCCCTGGCACTCCTTCTTTCTGTCCCCTTTCTGATCCCAGAATGCCATGGATCCCCTTTTCCTTCACCCAGCCCCTGCCCTCTCAAGCCCTTTAAAGTCTAAGCTCCTAGTTTTCCTTCAGCAAGTGCCCTTCTAGCATGACTGTCCTGCACCCACTTGATGATCCTGCCTGTCAGTTCCTGTGATGTGAAGAGTTGAGATTCCTCTCAGAGCTCAGCCTGGGTTCTCCATGTCTGTCAGGAGTCTAGAGATGCCTGATGTATGAGGGCACTGCCTGGTACCTACTGTTAGGCCTGAACCACACTAGCCCTGGCTGCTTCACTGCCAGCTTTCACTGCTTCCTCTGAAGACTGCCTCGTGACCTGGCAGAGGCTGAGTTCACAGGGATTTTGGTTGGATAAGCAGGGGTTTGGGACTTCCTGACCCNACCTGATAGCCTCACAGCAGGCAGCTGCAGGAGACTCTGTGGAACTTAAAGGGAGCCTTTTGGGGCTTGGGATCTCCTGTACTCCAGCATTACTGAGGCTTATCATACAGATCTCAGGGGTGAGGACCCAGGCTGGTAGGAGTCCGCAGCAGTAAACCAGAATCCTCTCTGCCTCCCAGTAGTATGGCTGCATTATATCTATGTGTCTCCAGGATCCTGTCTCCTCGGTCCCTGATGCCTTTTGAGTATCCTGTCTTGGTCACCAGGGATGGGGACCAACTTGGTTAATCCCTTCTTTCTGTGAGACCNTGTGAAATAAATTTCTTCATGCTTTCATNATTTCAGATGTCTTTTCCTACCGTTTATATCGGCAATACTTTGGATAGGCATAGAATCGTAGCATGAACTTTTGGTTTCAGATGCCAAACCNACCCCCAGAAATGGAGTGTTTCTGGTAAGAAGAATCCAGTCACTCTGACTAGGATTCTTTTGTCCATGCTCTACTTCGATACTTCAGATGGCCACCTTTGTCTTGAGATCTCCAAGTCAAAGCCTTTGTAGGAATCCGTGCCTGGACTGCTGCTGCTTCTTCACACCCTTCACAACTTGCCTGGCATAGGCTTCTCCCATGTAGATTTAAAATAAAGTTGCTCTGGGCAGACAGTGCTGCCTCCAAGAACCAAAGGCCATTGAACAAAAGCCACACCAGTCATGAGCAACCTTCTTTTTGAGTTATTGGTCCGGGTTGTCCAAGAGAATCCCAGAATAGTACAGGCTATAACATTTGCATTGGTTGCCCCCTTCAAGAAGTGGAAGTTAAGCCCCTATGACTGAAAATACTATGCACTTCAGACACAGGGCCCAGAGGCCTCTAAGCTGGTTCTGACTTGAAACCCTCCTCCCTGAGGACTAACTTTCATGGTGCCAGAAGGTACCATGCAAGTTTCCAAAGGAGGGAGGCAGCCAGGAGTCCTCAGCTGGTTCATAATGCCTATGAACCAGAGCAATGGCCAACATGTTATGATAATCCTTAGGGTGCAGTAATGGCATACATACCTTGATAGTAACCAACAGCCTGTTCAAAAGAGGAACAACATGCCTGGAATAGGAAATCTAGTCTAGTGCCCACAGCTAGTGAAGTCATGAATATTAGAGGAGAATCTACCACTGCCACTTTTCTAAACCAGCATAATCCCTATTTACACTCTAAATATCTGTCCTTATAACTACAGAGAAGTGTAGTCTTCACTCCTNATCAAGAAACTTATCTTTGCAATAGATGGAGAGCATTACAGAAAACCATAACCAATCAAAATGCAGAGTTGTGGAGCCCAGTCCAATTGATGCTATCTACAGATCAAATCCTATACCAAAGGCTCAGGGACCACTGCAGAAGAGTGGATGGAAAGGTTAAGAACCAAATGAATGGAGTTTGCTCTGAGACTGTGTCTCCTAGGAATGTCAGAAGCTACGCCTGTGGCATCCCACCAGNGTGGTTGCCTAGATATAAGCTGAACAAGGACAACACTAACAGACATGCAGAAGGGGGCAGTGGGAAAGCTCATGAGGCCTAAACTCTNGATACGAATTACAGGCAACTAAGGAACTCTGAGAATGGGAGAAACAGTCTTCCCCAGGGAAGAGCACTCTTGTGGTGATATATTAGGACAGATCCAGCCACTAGATAAGAAACAGAGCCAGGCAGTCTGCACAGGGGACCGTGCAAAAGCAGCTAATTCTGGCATGTTTGGAGCCTGGGCCTGGGGAGTTTGCTGCAGAGAGGCTGCAATAAAAACTTAGCCAGCGGGTTAGGGACTCTGGCCCATGTGGGGTAGAGACTCCAGCTGCTTGCAGCTCANGCCTGAGCCCGGGCTTGCAAGGCCATAGGCAAGTGGCTTTTTNGTGAATTCGTGCCCTACAAGTTGAATGCCAGATACTGTTTGAATCTTAGATGGTCTTTTAATAAAAAACCCAGAGCCAGATAACAGGGTGAAAGCTGAAAGATCAGAGAAGCAGATCAGCCAGCCACTAGTTCTTACCTCTACGAAATCCTCAGCCTAAAGAGAGTGAGTTCCTGTTTCCTTGTCTTATATTCCTTTCTCTGCTTCCTGGAATTAAAGGCGTGTGTGCTTCCCAAGCAAAGGCATGAGATCTCNAGTGCTGGGATTAAAAGTGTGTGCCATCACTGCCTGGCTCTGTTTCTAACCTAGTGGCTGGCTCTGTCCTCTGATCCTCAGGCAAGTTTATTAGGGTACACAATATATCACNACACACTCTAATTGGTTATCCAATACTAAATGGTCAGCCCTGAAAACATGCATAGACTGAGCAGGTTGTATTTATGTATTTAGANNATATATATGCATACACACACATATATGTGCGCAATTAATGAAAAAGAGGTCATGGAATTTTAAACAGAACAGGGAGAGGTATATGGAAGGGTTTGGAGGGAGGAAAGGGAAGGGGAATGATGTAATTACATTATCATCTGAAAAAATAGAAGAAATAAAAGTTAAAGCTCATTTCAGTATTTTTTTCGTAAGTCTTACTCATCTTTTGGAAGACAATAGTATTCTGACCTCCTAACAAGAGTAGGTCAGAGGCAGGTGCATGTTCAGCTCTGGTGGATATTGCAGTACCCCAAAGTGACTGTCCCATCAGCAAAGCACCAAAAGATAGTGTTGCTAATCAGCAAAGATTTGTTCAAAAACTATCAGAAATACATCTCCATAAATGACTTAAGCCCTAGAGAGGCATTTCCCCAAAGTGGACATCCAGTCACTTAGCCTATGGAACTGATAAATACCATTACTTAGCAGTGGCTAAACCCTGCAGACCCTGCAGAGTGGCTCACATCCAGTGGGTGACAATAGTTGGTGAATTTGTGCAATAATTGGGACTTGTGTCAGATTCATTCCTCACTAGTCCTTCCTTTGTATCGTGTTCTCCTGAAGTGATTTAAAAATCACACCTAGAATGAGCTTCAGGGGACTCCAAGGTTCCCAGCAGCTCGGTGAGTCCTCTCAATGGCACCAAAGTAANTTGTTCAGTTTTCAGGCAGGTATTTTCCTCACTCTAGACTCTCCTTTGATTTTTATAGATACCGACTTCTTTTGAGATTAATATAATCTTAGTACACTCTTCCTAGTGTAGAGTGTAGAGATGTGGATTTCAGTAACTTAAAACCTTCTAGCCAGCATCATGATCATCTCTGGCTTTAGTNTATATCAGAAATTTTTACATTGTTTTGTAAGTATGATTGAAAGGACTACTTATTATTGGATATATCTGTATTAACAATGCAGAAAATAATCATTCCATAGTTCTTTCATATGAATATTCCAGACTGAACATAAGCAGTTCTGGTTGTTTTCTCAACACTGTTGCTGTATTTTCTTACAATTCTAGAAAAGGAATGCAACCTTTCTATACTTCTTTCTTATATGTTAAATACATAAACCATAATTACTCTGAGTAGGCAAAATATATATGTTAAATACGTATATCAACTACTCCTAGTAGGCAAAATTCAGACATGCACTTGGCATACTTTCCTAACATCTGGAACTGATTTATTTTTAGCTTATAGGGAGCTTATTTAGAAATTTTACATTTTGTGAAAGTAATAAATGAAAATCTGAAGTTTTTTTTTTTGTTTGTTTGTTTTTCGAGACAGGGTTTCTCTGTGTAGCTTTGCGCCTTTCCTGGAACTCACTTGCTCAAATAAACCTGTTCTTTTACTTTTTCAATTCAGCTTGAATTGTAGACCAGGCTGGCCTTGAACTCAGAGATCCACCCACCTCTCCCTCCCAAATACTCTGATCAAAGGTGTGCACCACCACACCCAGACCATTTTCATGGGATATCTGCCTGGCCTCTTTGTAAATTATTTCTCACATGTGTTTCCACCTGAGGAATCAAAGTCTGTGAATCTCCCTGAATAAGACTGTTTATTAATTTCCTACTTATTGCTTAGTCATTTCCTGGAGAAAGTGGAAAGACAGACCCAAGGCAGTCCACAGCTCTGGTTCCTTATGGATGTTGTAACTGTGATTCTGTTCTAGGTTACCTACCACATAACGTGATAGTTAATTTTATGTAGATGCCACATACATTTCAAGATACCATTCCTCATTGTGTCTGCTGTGGTATTTCCAGAAAAGCTTAACATTTGATTTAGTAGAGAAGATAGCGCTTACCACTGGGAGATGGCACCGGTTAATCACTCAGGACCTGGACATTTCTAACACAGAAGGGTGAATTTCCTCTCTCATTTTGACCAAGACATTTCATCTTCTCCTGTCTTGGAACATCTAGGCTACAGCTTCTCTACCCTAAAACTTGGCAGAGACTAATAGTTTTTCTGTAGTCTGATAATAGGTGATAATAGAACTAATGGCTTACTGACGCAGTAAGCCAGATGAAGCTGAATTGAAAAAGTAAAAGAACAGGTTTATTTGAGCAAAGCAACTCCCGGGTGAGCCCTCCAGCCCCAGAGATGGGGCCAGAGAAGTCACATACCAGAACTAAAGCAGGGTGCTTATGTAGCCTGTAGGCAAAGGGTGATGACATGTCCACCACAAGCTGGGTTTGTGCCCAAGTATGGTCAAAAGCTGAGCACTTTAGGCAGGGACTTGGGCTGCTGGCAACTTAGGGGAGGAGCTGCCCTAGCTGCCAAGAATGCAGAGCTGGGCTTTTTGGCTCCTTTTCTTTCTTGGAGATTCTCTGAGAGGGTAGAGTTTGGAGAGAGAGATGGAGAGGAATGGGGCTTTCTGGATCATGCAGGAGCGAGCTGGAGGTTCCGACCAAACAGAGACTTACAGCATTGCCCTCCATCCTTCTGTCCCTTATCTTGACTGAGTATGCCACTGACTCCCATTCTTCTCTGAATTGCAGAGAACATGAAACTTCCCCACTCCATAAGATTTTTTATCTAATTCCAATCATAAGTTACTCATATGTAATGCATTGATATCTATTTGTTCTGTTTCTGTGGAGAACCTTGATTGTATATAGCAAACAGACACAAAAATTAATTACAATAAGGACAGAATAAGTCTATAAAGAAATAAAGCACTTTTCCCATTCTGTAGGCTGTTGCTTGTCTTATTTACTATGTCCTTTGCCTTACAGATTCTTCTCAGTTTCAGGAGGTCCCATTTATTAATTGTTGGTCTTAGTGTCTGTGCTACTGGTGTTACATTTAGGAAGTGGTCTCCTGTGCCAATGTGTTCAAGGCTACTTCCCACTTTCTTTTCTATCAGGTTCAGTGTAACTGGATTTATGTCTTTGATCCATTTGGACTTGAGTTTTGTGCATGGCAATAGATATGGATCTATTTGTAATCTTCTACATGTTGACATCCAGTTATGCCAGCACCATTTGTTGAAGAAGCTTTCTTCTTTCCATTGTACAGTTTTGGCTTCTATGTCAAAAATCAGGTGTTCATAGGTGTGTGGATCAATGTCAGGGTCTTCAGTTCGATTCCATTGGTCCACATGTCGGTTTTTATGCCAATACCAAGTTGTTTTTATTACTATAGCTCTATAGTAGAGCTTGAGGTCAGGGATGGTGATACCTCCAGAAACTACATAGCAATAGTGGAGAGGGTGCCTGAGCTGGCTTACCCTGGTAATCAGATCGGTGAATACCCTGTAATCATAGAGCCCTCATCCAGTAACTGATGGAAACAGATGCAGAGATCCACAGCCAAGCACCCGGCTGAGCTCCAGGAATCCAGTCAAAGAGAGGGAAGAGGGATTCTATGAGCAAGGGGCATCAAGATTATGATGGTGAAATCTACAGAGACAACTGAACCAAGCTAATGGGAACTCATGAACTTTAGACCAAGAGCTGTGCTGCCTCCATGGGACTGGACTAGGCCCTCTGCATAAATGAGACAGTTGTGTAGCTTGGTCTGCTTAAGGGGCCCCCTGGCAGTAGGATCAGGGTCCATCCCTGGTGCATAAACTGGCTTTTTGGAGCCCATTACCTATGGTGGGACACCTTGCACAGCCTTGATGCAGGGGGAGGGGCTTGGATCTGCCTCAACTGAATGTACCAGGCTCTGCTGACTCCCATTGGGAGNTATATCAGAAATTTTTACATTGTTTTGTAAGTATGATTGAAAGGACTACTTATTATTGGATATATCTGTATTAACAATGCAGAAAATAATCATTCCATAGTTCTTTCATATGAATATTCCAGACTGAACATAAGCAGTTCTGGTTGTTTTCTCAACACTGTTGCTGTATTTTCTTACAATTCTAGAAAAGGAATGCAACCTTTCTATACTTCTTTCTTATATGTTAAATACATAAACCATAATTACTCTGAGTAGGCAAAATATATATGTTAAATACGTATATCAACTACTCCTAGTAGGCAAAATTCAGACATGCACTTGGCATACTTTCCTAACATCTGGAACTGATTTATTTTTAGCTTATAGGGAGCTTATTTAGAAATTTTACATTTTGTGAAAGTAATAAATGAAAATCTGAAGTTTTTTTTTTTGTTTGTTTGTTTTTCGAGACAGGGTTTCTCTGTGTAGCTTTGCGCCTTTCCTGGAACTCACTTGCTCAAATAAACCTGTTCTTTTACTTTTTCAATTCAGCTTGAATTGTAGACCAGGCTGGCCTTGAACTCAGAGATCCACCCACCTCTCCCTCCCAAATACTCTGATCAAAGGTGTGCACCACCACACCCAGACCATTTTCATGGGATATCTGCCTGGCCTCTTTGTAAATTATTTCTCACATGTGTTTCCACCTGAGGAATCAAAGTCTGTGAATCTCCCTGAATAAGGCTGTTTATTAATTTCCTACTTATTGCTTAGTCATTTCCTGGAGAAAGTGGAAAGACAGACCCGAGGCAGTCCACAGCTCTGGTTCCTTATGGATGTTGTAACTGTGATTCTGTTCTAGGTTACCTACCACATAATGTGATAGTTAATTTTATGTAGATGCCACATACATTTCAAGAAAACACAAAACACAGCATTTCCATTTCTTAGGGGGCCTTTTTCTGTTTGAAACAGATTTCAAATATAGGGGTACTTATTTCCTTATATGAGAGAAAACATGCAATATTTGTCAATTTGANTCTGGCTTATTTCACTTATTGCGATGCTCCCCAACCCATTTACTTTTCTGCAATGACAGTTTCATCCTTTATGGGTAATACTCCACAGTGTTTTATTTAGTCATTCATCTGTTGCAGTGAACCTATGCTGAGCCCATAACTTGGCTACTATAACTAGTTGCAGTAAACATGGNTGTGCCATGATGAAGCAGGATCATATGGCAATTCTGGTTTTTGGTTTTCTGAGGCTCTTCCATACAGGTTACATAGAGCTGTGCCAATTTGCACACTTACTAACAGTATATAACTACTGCTCGCTCCACATCCTTGACAGCATTTGCTATTTTACTTTTAAACAGCTTTCTGACAGAGTTGAAATGGAATATCAATGTAGCTTTCATTTGCTTTTTCTTGATGACTAAAAATGTCAAACATCTGAAAAACACATTTATGGCTTATTTGTAGCATTTCTTTCACAGCGTTTTGCTCACTATATAATTATTTTGTTTGTTATGAGTTTTATCTTTTTTTTCTCTTCTTTTAATAGGATTCTACTATATAGCCCAGGCTGAGGTCAAACTTGGGATTCTCATGCCTTTGCCTCCTGCTATTGGGATTACAGGCATGTGTCGTCATGGTTGGCTGGAGTTTTACATTCTTTTCATAGTCTGGATGTTAATCCTGGGACAGATGAACAGCTAGCAGAGATTTCTTCCCATTCTGCAGGTCTCTTCTCCCTCTACAGAGAGCTTTCCTAGCTGTGTAGCAACTGTCTTTTTGAGGCAGTCTCACCAATTCTTGCTTTTATTTTCAGAACTATTGAACTCTTACATTAAGGCCTTAGGTTCATTTGGAATTTATTTTTGTACAAGATGAAAGACAGGATCTCATTCCTATCTTTTGCATGTAACTATACAGTTTCCCTAGGACTCTTGGTTAGAGATTTTCCTCTTTTTTATAGCTAAAGAGTATTCCATAGTGCACATGTACCACATTTTCTTTTTCTATCTATCAGTTGATGTTAGATGGCATCCATTTCTTGACTATGGTAAAGTGCTTACTCCTATCATACTAATTTTATTTCCTGTGGCTATATACCCAGTATTGGCATTGCTGGATCACATGGTAATGAAGGGAGTGGGCAAAAGCATCTTAATACATCTAATCTTAATACATCTAATCTTAACACATCTAATCTTAATACATCTAATCTTAATACATCTAATCTTAATACCTAAATACAGCCATTTTGTTTGTTTTTTAGTTTTTTGAGACAGGATTTCTCTGTATAGCCCTGGCTGTCCTGGAANTCATTTTGTAGACCACCTTGCCTCGAACTCACAAAGATCCACCTGCCTCTGCCTCCTGAGTGCTGGTATGCCACCACTGACTGCCCGGCTAGTGGATGGCTTCTTAGATGACATCCATTTCTTGGCTATTGTAAAGTGCATACTCTTTAGCATGCCAATATCATTTCCTGTGNATATATACCCAGTATTGGCATTACCAGATCATGTGCTCTCCCACACGGGATGGAAGTTGGCAATACAGCCATTTTGACTTCAGACCCCATTTTACCTGTAGGATTTGACTTCAGACTCCATTTTACCTGTAGGATGAAACAAAGTTGAAGTTCCCATGGAATTCCCATGGGGCTGTCCAGAAGCTAACNAACTTTCTCCCTAAGCAACAATTGTTGGTTTTAATGCGGCAGTGGCACAATGTTGCCGGCACTGTTTACTCTGTGAGAAAAGCCACAAGGTAGGTACGATGGAACCCATTATTGAGAGTTTATTAGGNGAAGAAGACAAAAGGGGGTGCTCAGGCCTGTGGAAATGGTGTGCACAGAGAGAGAGGAAGAGAGAGAGAGGAAGGGGAGGGGATTCCCCTGTACATGTGCTTACAGAGCTATGCCACGCATGCGCATAGATTGCATACTCGTGCTGTGCGCAAATTAAGTGATCACGGAGCGCAGAACGTAAGGCCCCTTGCTTGGCTACTGAACTGCGCGTGTGTAGTCGTTTAGCTGGGGGAGTGGCCAGGGAATTCCAAGAACAATCCCTTAAACATAAATGCTTGTTTCTAACAACAAAACCTAAGGACAAAAATGACAAACAAATCTAATGGGTTAAATGTTGTGGGATATTTGTACATTGTGTGAAGATGTGTCACTGTGATTGGTTTAATAAAGACTGAATGGCCAATATCTGGGCAGGAAGAGGTTAGGTGGGACTTCCAGGGACAGAGAAGACTCTGGGAAAAAGAAAGAAGGAGTTGCCAGCTAGATGGAGAGGAAACAGGAAGTGCAAGATGAAAGAGAGGTAACGCCACGTGGCATAACATAGATTACTATAAGTGGGTTAATTTAAGTTATAAGAGCTAGTGGGACAAGCCTAAGCTAAGGCCGAGCTTTCATAATTAATAAGAAGTCTCTGTGCTATTATTTGGGGGCTGGCAGTGGAAAAGAAAGTCTGACTACATTTGAANATTTTGTGTCAGTTGACAATGATGGGACACATAGGGGAAGCCTCTAATCCCTGAATCCTGATTGGTGAAAAGTGTGACTGTGACTCGGCACAGGTGTGTTTATGGTTTTGTGCCTATAAACCCCGCTTCTGCCCCTGTTTGGGACTGCCAGGAAAAGCAAGGCTCCTGAGTCTTGGTCCTGTCCTGCAGCTCTGATCGATCTGCGACTCCGCTTATGTGGTGACTTATTAAATCTTTGGAACCCGTAAGTGTTGTCCTCTCCTTCCTCGTGGCTCACAATGGATTGAGTGTAACAGNAGCTCTATTTTTGATTTTTAGAGAAACACCTGATTGTGATAATGTACACTCTTATCAGCAGTGTCAGAGTTCTCTTCTGTCCCCNTTNTCACCAGCCCCTCCTTGATACCTTTGTTCTGTTTGATAACAGCAGTTCTTACTGGAGGTGTGTCTCCTTGTGAGTTTGCTTTACATCTTCCCAGTGATCCTGAGTACTTTTCATGTATCTACTGGTCGTATGTGTATGTGGCTCGGAGTTGCCCAGCTTAGCAGAGTCCTTCATTCCATCTGGGAACCTATGAAAGGCTATAGATGATNGGGAGCGCTAATCTCTCTGCTTGAGGCAACCTGTTGCATTCTGGCTCTGCCATCTGGAGCCACCCAGAGCCAAGGCAGGGAGTTAATGGTGAAATATGAGCAATGCCAGGAAGATAATGAACAGTGTTGTACTTTGACTATCAAGAGTGTCTCCAACTGTACTGCCATCTCCCTGTGGAGACAGCTGACTAGGTAGGCACTGGCAGTCCAGTGTGGGCAACTGGTCANTCCAGCCCTGCCTTTGGCTTCTGAGTGCCTTGTTCTGGGACAATCCACAATGAGGCTGGATTGAATTTTACTTCTCCCTGCTAGCGGGTCCCTGNATCTTGCTCCTGTATTTCCCCTTCCTGGAATGTCTGGAGTTGGAGAAGGGTAGGGCAGTGGCCCAACTGGAAACTGCAGCCAGGTCCTGTGTCCTGTCTGCCCAGGGCTCAATCAGGGGCCTGGAGCAAGCAAAGACCCGAGTACACCTGCTGGAGACTCATACCAAACCCATAGCACTGGGTTACTGGGACATAAGGGGATGAGTAAGGGGACCACAGGGTGGTGGAGAATACCTACACATGAATTCTAAACTATAGATTTAGTTCAGAAGTTTCTGGAAAGCTTGGCCTGTCAGGAGTTCAAACCCGAAAGCTAGTGCTGGTGTAACCTGTGTGTGATGCGTGTGGAGAGGTGGTTGTTAGGATAAGGTGGAGACTTGTCAGGCAGTGAGGAAGTCATCCTGCCAGGGTTTCACCATCTCTGACTTGACATGGGTCATCTCTCACACTTGGCTTGTGCTGTCCTCCTGCTTCTGGAATGCACAGACAGCAAGCTATGAGGAGGAGAGATACACCATGGGGAATGGCGATTGCACCCTATTTGTCAGACTTTTGCCCAATTTCCTCCCATCAATGCCGGACAAACCATGCCTGGCCCCCTTTTGTTGNGCTGTGCAAGGCTCCTCCAGCTGGAACTAGAAGATGCTCTTCCAGAAAACCTCTTTGCACTAGTCTTCTAGTGCAGGGCAATGGAAATGAAGGGCTGGGTTTCCCACATTCCACATTAGAGGGTGCTTAAGCCTGTACAAGCCTTGGTGAGGTAGGGCCACAGTCTGTTGCAGAATATTTGTTTAACTATGCAAAGATGTGTTGCTGTTTTACCTTGTCTGCCTAAGGCACCTGATTGGTCTAATAAAAAGCTGAATGGCCAATACAAGGGAGGAAGTATAGGCGGGACTTCCAGGCAGGGAGAGTAAGTAGGAGGAGGAATTTAGGCTCCAGAAAGAAAAGAAGAAAGAAAAAGAGATGCCAGGGAGATGCCAGGAGCCAGCCAGCTAGACATAGAGGAAGCAGGAAAGTAGGACATACGGAATGAAAGAAAGGTAAAAAGCCCAAGGCAAACTGTAGATGAATAGAAACAGAGCTAGTGAGACAAGCCTAAGCGAAGGCTGAGCATTCATAATTAATAATAAGTCTCTGTGTCTTTATTTTTGGGAGCTGGTTGGCAGCCAAGAAAATTCCAACTACACCAGTCCTTGTAAGCACTTGTTCTTCATACCTGCAGCTATGGAATGTGAAATAGTGTGAGGCTGCTGGCTTAGTGCTTCAGGGATTCTTGTCCTTGATTTCTTNACAGGGTCCTGGAAAAGGGAGAGTGGACCCAGGGGATCTTTGATCTTTACAACTTTTTGTCTACCACAGCTCCTGACTATGACCAAAGCCAGTGGCTGAGTTAAAAATTCAATCTGGGCTTGCTTGGATTTTCCTAACATAGGTGCAGGGAATGGGAGGTTTCGGAAGGCATGGTGTCCTCACCTCATCTCCTTGCCTGGCTGAGGGAGTTCAGAGTTAGTGCTTCAGCTCTCCTGCTCCCATTCCTGGTGGCTGCACAGTGTTTCTGTGATGGGCTGTGTCCCAGCTCTTCCATGCAGTGTGCAGTGTGTTCATGGACTGAGTGTCAGGTCACACGTCTGTCTTAACCAGGGAAGGGATTCAGGGNCCTTATAGCCTATCTGAATGCCCCTCCTTGTCCATTTACTTGCCCTATTTAATTGACAGGTCACACAAGATCACCCAGAGGAATGCTATCCTGTGTCATATTGCCAGTAAGGACAGCCAGCGTGAGTGGGGCTGGCTGCAAGGTAGAGGATNGTGTGGGGCTTGAGTGGGGTGGGATGCTGAGGGTCTGTGATGTGTGTGCTGCAGGNGGGGAGACAGAAGAGGAGAGGATTCATGTGGACATTTTGGNGAAGCAGGCTATGGACACCCACATACTGTTGGCCATGGTTTGCTANNGCACTGACTTTGTGAGTTGTACTTTGCTTTTGCTAAGTGAGGCAGGGTTGTAACTGGCCCTGTACTGGCCTTCCCATTCACTGTGGTCCAGTTTGCTACCAGAGCCTCTCAGTGCTACTCGCTGTACAATATTAGAAACTGCCCACAGAGTAACTTCAACACTNGGTGTGACAAATGAAAATTCCCAGTCATTGCTCCTAAGTTTTAAGTCCAGATTCTCTACAGTGGAATTCCAACCCCTGATAGTATAGACAGAGTTCAGAGTGCTCCAGTTCCTAGTGCTGGTTCTGTCATGAGCCTTGTCCTGCAGCTGGCTTAAAGCGTTGCCACTTCTGCAACACCCCACCCCCACCCCACACACACTATGAGAAGAAGAATCTGGGACTGGGAGGGACACTCTCTTCCCAAATGGCTTCCCAGAGCTGTGTCCTTGACACCCACAGAGATAAGCAGATGTTCCCAATAAGTAGCTCAGTCAGCCAAAGGCTTTTGATCCTCCTCCTGCTTCCTTTTGTCCTCTCAAATCCATCTCGTCTCTTTAGAAACTGTTTGCTTGTTTGCTTCTGCCTCATGTGAGTTCAGAGTTCAGAGCCAGGTGCCCACAGCTGTCTTGGGTCTTTGGGTCTGATGCACAGTGGTTCTGACAACGGTGGTAGAGAGCAGAAGATGGAGTTGTAGTCTGTTGGGCTGTTACCTAACAGCAGTCTAAATCATGGTGATGCTCTAACTAAATGCCTGGACACCACTGAAGGGCTCTAGCAGGCCCAGTCTTGGCANATGTGGCTGGCAGGCCTTGCCCTAACCCTTCCCTCTCCCTTGTAAACCATAGATTGCATCCCTAAAGCTAGCTATCAAGTTCTATTCCCTTATTTGGACATTTTCTTGCACCAGACCCATTCCTGAGGCTGACTACCAATGTCCAGTGATAAAAAGCCCCCCTTTGGTTCACCTAATTAACCTGTCCAATCAAAATGTACAAATGCATCCTAGCTCATTCTAACACAGACCTCCCATTTTTCTCTTCTTAAAAACACATGGAAGGCCATTTGATGCTATTTTTCTGCCTGAGTCAGAAAGCAGCCACTTTTAACTTTTCTTCTCTGCTTAATAAAGGATCTCTCTGTGAAAACAGGTGCTTGGGTGTGGTTTGTGCCTAATCCAGGATCTGGGAGGGAGTCCCGCTGTGCAGGAAAATCCCCTTCAACGGCTCTGAGATACAAATCTGAGGGTAATGATATTGTGCTNCAGGAGAAATGGAAGCCAGAGTACTTGGAGGGCATCCCTGAGAGAATAGAGCTCCACTATGAGTTCTTTGGGCTCACGTATGGTTTGCAGGGGATGAGGTAAAGCCGAGGGAGGTGAGGCTGAGGAGTAGCCATTTCCAGGTTTACCAGTTTTCAGTGCCCACACCCTCAGCTTCTNGCAGAGAACCTATGTGGATTTCCTCACTTGTAATGTCTTTGACCAGCACTGTGTACTTGAATGCCTGGATGCATCCCCAAACCTGAAGGACTTCACTCCCATTTTGAAGCGCTCTNTCCCTGATCCTGCTTCCTTTTGGGTAGTCTCCCCCTTCCCCCCCACTCTCCACGATGCCTTCCTTGGAATGGAAATAAAGAATAATTGGCATTTNTTGAAGGCTGGGCCTGTGTTCAAGTCTTACATCTACGGAATGAAGTTTGTCATTAGAGCAACCTATACAGNGGATAGAATTACCAGTGCCACTGGACAGATATGGAGGGTGCTGGTTCCTGCAGCAAATGACAATCACTACATTCTGTTTCTTCCTTGTCCTTGATTTATGCCAAAGGGAAAAGCCGTGGATCAGGAACGTGTAAGCAGCAGATATCCAGAGGGTGAGGTACTTTTTAAGCTAGTTCCGATCACACTGATCTAGGCTGCTAACCCTGGAGATTATGTGAACAACCTGTACCATACTGTACAAACTAGCTGTACAGTGCAGTGGGAAAGTGTGGGAGGCTGCAGTTCAAGGCCAGCCAGGCCTGCCCTCTTGGGTACAGGCAGCCCAGGAACTATGACTTATTCATAGCTTATCTGGTCACTCAACTGGAAAGATGACACACAGCACAGTNTCTTTCTGTAGGGTCTTCACTAGTAGGGCTGGAGAAAATAGGATGAATACACTGAGTATGCATTCATCAACCAGGTTTCAAAGTTTAGCTTTTCTGCTTCAGGAAAATGACCAAGGCTACTCCATTACCTCCTTGCTGGTTCACCTATCCCTATCCTCATTTAGTGAGTATTTCCTGAGGTACTAGGTGAGATCTTTGCTCTCTTCCAAAGTACGCTGGTGTGTTATTGGCCCTTTGCTCTGCTTGGTCCCTCCCCCATGTAGAAATACAGGCAAGAAGGAGCCTACTGGTGAAAAAGCAAGAGTGACAAGAAATTACTTGCTCAGAGAGTGAACTAAGAAAGCTAGAATGGAAGATGCAGAGCCCCTGCCTGGATAGACAGAGGTATAGACTGTTGTCTTTCTAGCTGTGTGAGTAGGAGGGAAGCACCTAGCCTCTGGGTGTGTGACTCACTCACAGAAAGAACAGCTGCTTCCTTCTTCCCACTCTACCCTCCCTCCCTCCCTTCCCTCCTTACTCCCTCTCTCTGTCCCTCCCCCTCCCTCCTTCCTTCCTATCTTCTTGATGGATCTGGGCTTACACACAGGACCTCCTCCATGCCACACAGTTGCTTCCCTGAAGCTACATCTAACTCTGTAAAAACCCACTGGGTGGAGACAAGATGAGAAGATGGTTTTGTTTTCCTAGGGTACCAACCCACAATCATCTCAGTTGCCTGTTCTCTGATGAAAGCACAACCTGAAGATTCCCTTCCTGTCCCTGCTCTGAGGTAATGGCAGCACAGGCTCCTTGTTCTGATTTTACATCCTCAGCTCTTATCCGTTCTTACTACCATAGGGATGAGGGTGTTCTCTGTCCATGTCTGGGACATGGCGATATTTACTTCATCATTTCCTACAGAATGAGAAAATACTTTGCATCTTCTCCAGCTCCCAAGTTTTCTGGACAGTCAGCATGTCAGAGACCTTCAGAAAGTTTCCATGGGGCAGAGAACACTTAGTTCCTTTGTTGGTACTCATTTCTCCTGTAGTCTTTAAAAATTCTGAAGCTATTATATTTAGAATTCTGTATTTGCATTGACAATGTTAGAATGTCACCCATTAGGCTGGAAGGAATTATGGATTCCATTGCAGATGCTCTACAGGTTACAAGGCAAATTCCCTCCAATACATTTAGATTTTTCATGTACAGTGTCCTTGTAAGCCACCTGAGCTGGCTGTGCTGTGAACTTGTGACAGAGATCAGTAATCAATACTGGGATTCAATTCTCCAGCACAGAACTGGCTTCAGGTATCTTTCCATGTCCCTAGTCTCCATTGTTCCCTGTTGCCTTTAGAGATCTCTCTCATTCAAAGGATGATGNTCTTAGACTCCAGGACCCTGTACTGAGGGCTTGCTGTCCCAGCCCTTACCCTCTGCAGAGCTGTTCTCTCTTTTGAAGGGCTGCAGGGCTCTGGCCTCCCTTCCCAGTTCCTCTGAGTTCTTGTCCTGGCCAGCAAGGATTCCTTCTCCTGTGCAGAGTGTTACAGGTTCCTGTGTGGACAGCATCTTGTTGTCCCTTGAAAGCAAGCCTCTTGGAACACATGCTCTCCTACACTATTGCACANNCCANCTGTGAGCTCTTTGCTCCCTTGCTGGTTCTGTCAGCTGACTGCTGTCCAGGGCTGTGGCTTCCCTCACATTTCCATCTCTGTGTGTTTGGGTCTTGAATTTAGATTCATTAACATAGCCAAAACACTGAATAATTTTTTATGACTGATGACCTGAAGGACTGGGTTCCCAAATCTCCTAAAGTAAAATACAGAGACCATTTACTCTTCTGTTTGTCCCTGCCCTGTGATGGTTTCCATGTCACCNACTGTTCCTATAACTGGAGTCTGTGTGCACAACAGTCTGGCAGCTGTCAGAGTCCTTTCTTCAAGGATAGGTGCTACATTGAGGTTTCAGGCTGGGGGCGTGTCTTTTTGTGTGTAAGCTGAGAGTTGAGCTTCCCCGAATGACAGACTCCCACAGTCTGAGTTTGAAAACCGAGCTCTGCAAAGAAAAGGAAGAAGGGAGAAGAACATCCTTGTTCTTTAGCTATCTGGCCAGTCTCCAGGGAAAGTGCCAGTTTCCGGAGCATCCAGCAGGTGGCGATGGCGGCNGTTGCTAAGAGGCTTTGGGACAGCCGAAAAAAATTTTACCTTGGGGTGCACAGAACAGAATCTTGGGGCAGAGGCTGCTAAGGATCTTAATCCCTCCTCTCTTGGAGAGAATGTGGCCCTCTGCCTTCTGGTCAGGATCTGTAGCTCTGGTTACACAAGGGAGGAAGGGGAGGGCCTGACTGGGATTGGTTCAGAGTCTGTCTCTTATACACATCTAGATGTGTATAAGAGACAGGGAGTGACTCACATCTTGGTCCCTCCTATGTCTCTCTGGGAGTCTGCCTAAAGTCACAGCTTGTCCAAACATCAAGGCCAAACCTGCTGAAGCCAGTCTGAGAAGACCACCAGCACCAGCACCAGCACCAGCACCAGCACTATGCCTATGATACTGGGATACTGGAACGTCCGTGGTGTAAGAGAGAGGACTGGGATGAGAAATGGAAAGTTCATAACAGCAAGGGCCTTTCTAGCAGAGGGATAGTCTTCAGGCCTCCCTAGAATCTTCTGCCTGTAGCTCTCAGCGCTCAGGAGCTCTCACACTCGAGAGACTGTGGGTGTGCGTGTGTTGGGGGGGGGGAGCGGTGCGCACGCGTGCCTGGATATGCACACTGCATGGTGGCTCTATTTGTGCAGCGTGGGGTCTCATCTGGAGAAGATAAAGTCATACAGAAAGGCCCTAACAATTTCTCATCTCTGTCTCTGGTCTTCTCTCCCAGCTGACACAGCCCATCCGCCTGCTCCTGGAATACACAGACTCAAGCTATGAGGAGAAGAAATACACTATGGGGGATGGTAAGGGCACCTTTTTGGTCAGTCACCTGCTTCCTTCTTGCCCAGTGATGCCCCGTACCTAGCCCCTTATTCCTGAGGCNTGCAGTCCTCCTATAGTTGGAGCTAGAGCCTGCTGCTTCCAGAAACATCTTTGAGTGTGCAGTTTGGTTTTCCAGTGTAGAACATCAAGAACGGAGTTCCTGGTCCATCTGTATTTATAACTAGTCTGGGTGCAGTATATTGGGTCCAGGCTCCTCTTATTACCAGTTGTTGTTTATATCCATCTCCTGCATCTTGGAAAGTGACCGCGTGAGTGGTTGCACACAAACACACACACACACCACCTCAGGGGTTCTTGCTCCTGGTTGAATACCAGGAGTAGGGTGGGACACTGGATGTGGTGATATTTTATCTGTGTTCCCCAATAAAATTTATCTGAGGATCGGAGGAAAAATGGGGCAGCCAGCCACTAGTAGTAAAACAATAGTCATGCAAGTTAGCACGCGCCCTTAATCCGTTTGGTTCTCTGTGACTCCAAGGTCACNTTGGGAACTAGCGGAAGGGGGTGGTGGCACACGCCTTTAATCCCAGCATCAGCCATAGAGTTCTGGAGGTCCATGCAGACAGACAGGAAGTGATGTAGCTTAGTGAGGATAGGAAATGAGTTAGCAGAATGGACAGGCATAAAAANCCAGGTTAGACAGGAAGTTGCTCTCTTCTCTTCGCTTCGCTCTTTGGAAGTAGCGGCAGCGTTGGTGAGGTGAGGCTAGTGGTGGCTTGCTCCTAATTCCTCTGATCTCTGTCAGATTTTCACCCCTATTTCTTGTTNTGTGTGTTTATTAATAAGAGTGGTTAGAAATTCGTCTTACAACTGGGCTGATTTCTTCTCACTTCATCTTGTCTACAGCTCCCGATTACGATCAAAGCCAGTGGTTGAGTGAGAAGTTCAAGCTTGGCCTGGACTTTCCCAATGTAGGTGCAGGGAAGGGGAGGTATTGAGAAGGCATGGTGTTCTCACCTCATCTCCTTGCCTGGCTGAGGGGGTTTAGGATCAGAGCTTCACCTCTCCTGCTCCCATTCCTGGTGGCTGCACAGTGTTTCTGTGATGGGCTGTGTCCCAGCTCTTCCATTCAGTGTACAGTGTGTTCATGGAGAGCTCACTGTGTCAGGCACACTGAGTCCCAAACCTCCTGTCTGTCCTCACCCAGAAAAGGGATGCAGGGACCCTATGTCCCATCTGACCATGCTTGCTTGTCCTTCCAGCTGCCCTACTTAATTGATGGGTCACACAAGATCACCCAGAGCAATGCCATCATGCGCTACATTGCCCGCAAGCACAACCTGTGTGAGTGGGGCTGCAGGGTGGGGGATGGGGGACATCCTCCTTGTCTTGGCTGGGGTGGGATGCTGAGGGTGAGTGTGCTGTGTGCTGCAGGTGGAGAGACAGAGGAGGAGAGGATTCGTGCTGACATTGTGGAGAACCAGGTTATGGACAACCGTATGCAGCTGATCATGCTCTGTTACAGCCCTGACTTTGTGAGTTGCCAGTGGTGGAGCAGACAGGGTTTGCTGCAGGACTTAAAGTCATGCATGCAGNTCTGCATCATCCTCCTTCAGTGAATGAACTGTCTTACTGATTCTCTGAGCTCTCCTTTCTTAACACAGAAGGACCTCATAACCCCAGCGAGATAGCATGTCAACACCGTGAAACTATCATTACTAGAGTAACCATGCAGGAGATGGTTGAGGTTCTGCTGGTGGACAGTTGTCCTAAGTCCTTTGTATAGTTGTAAATCTCTGCCATATCTGTCCTTTGACCACTTCCATGTGCAGTCTTACCCAGTGTTCATACCAAAAGCCTCCAGGATGAAATCAGAGGATGTGGAAATGGCCTGGAGGTTAAAAGTNCTTGCTGTGTAGCATGAGGCTTTAGTTTGCATCCTTAGCACCACATAAAAGCCCGAGTGTGGCAGCATGCTCTTATAATCATAATGCTCTGGGGAAGAAATAGGAGGGTTTCTGGGGGCTGGCCGGCCAATGAGTCCAGNCAGTCTGTGAGCTCTAGACTCGATGAGAGACCCTGTCTCAAAACAATAAGGTGGACAGTGATTGAGAAAGACACTTGACATCAACATTGGACCCCCTTCTACCAACAGGCAGCAGTATACTCCCTAAATGATGAACACAGGTCATTTATGCACACTGGTCTCACATATCTATCCAGTGCATTCCTCATAGTTCTGTCTTAGGTATCAATACAAATCAAGACATTCTCATAGGCCACTCAGGGTCATCCAGTTGACCTTTGAACCTTCTAACTTTGAATATTAGTCACTGCTCAAAATTGATGCATGCTCTTCACATATGTTCTCGTGCCCTCCCCAACCCAATATGAGGGTCTTTATGTCCTTTATGTCCTTCTCCTGGGGTCTTTATGTCCTTTACATCTGTGGTTCCACTGGGTCTTTGTGACCAGAACATGCAAGATGCTCAGGAGGTCCTGGGGGTGAGTCACACCACCTGGTTTGAGCTTCAGTGGTGGCAGATTCCAGGGACAGTGTGACATTCCTATCTGACNGTCCATCACCTCTGACATGAATTCTGCCACCAATAAAATAGTGATGTGTGAAATGGAAGCCTACACACANTCCTGGCCCATTGTTGGGAAGGTGACGGTTCCCTTGCACAGCTCTGGGAGGCCAACCTTTCTTCTGGGGAGCCTGAGCCTCAGGGTGGTGATAGCTGTTTCCTGCCTCAGGAGAAGCAGAAACCAGAGTTCTTGAAGACCATCCCTGAGAAGATGAAGCTCTACTCTGAGTTCCTGGGCAAGCGGCCTTGGTTTGCAGGGGACAAGGTAAGGAGAGGGAAGTGAGGANGAGGAGTTGCCATTCTTCCCAGGCCTCAAATTCCAGCGCACTCACCCTTGATTTCTTGCAGATCACCTACGTGGATTTCCTTGCTTATGACATCCTTGACCAGCACCGTATATTTCAGCCCCACTCCCTGGATGCGTTTCTAAATCTGAATGACTTCATGGTCCGCTTTGAGGTGATGCACTGATCCTCCTTCTTGTTGGATGCACTTCCCTCCCCCCTTTCTAGGATGACTTTTGTGTTATNGTTTTTATTGCTGTTAAGAGAAGCCATGACCATGCCAAGTCTTACAAGGAAAATATTTAATTGAAGTGGCAGCTTATANTTTTANAGGCTTAGTCCATAATCATCACAGGAGGGAGCATGGCAGCTGGGAGTGTGGCGGCATTCAGGCATAGTGTTGGAGAAGTTGGAAATTCTACGTGTTGATCTGAAGGCAACAGGAAGTGGTCTGACACACTGGGCAGTATCTTGAGCAAAGGAGACCTCAAAGCCTACCCCTACAGTTACACACTGCCTCCAACAACACTACACCTACTCCAACAAGGCCACACCTCCTAATAGTGCCACTCTTTTTAGGGTCATTTTCTCTCAAACCACCACATTCTACTCCCTGGCCCTCAAAGACTAGTCGCTGTATTATTATGCAAAAATGCATGTAATCCAACTTCAAAAGTCCCTATAGTCTATCACAGTCTCAAACTTATTTAAAAGTCTAAAGTTCAAAATCTCTTCTGAGATTCATACACTCTCTTAACTCTAAGCTCCTGTAAAGTCAAAATCAGAAAGTAAATCATATACTTCCAATGTATAATGGCATAGGATATACATTACCATTCCAAAACACAGTGAAGGGAGCATAGTGGGGAAATGCTGGACTAAAGCAAGACCAGAAACCAGCTGGGCGAACTCCAAACTCTGCATCTCNATGTCTGATGTCAAAGCATTCCTCAGATCTCCAACAAGACCACACCTACTCCAACAAACCACACCTCCTAATAGTGCCACTCCCTTTGGGGGACGTTTTCTTTCACAGCACCATACGTTTCTACTCCTTAGAATGGAATGAAGAATAATTAACATTTCTTGAGCACTGNCCTGTGTTCAGTTCTTAGATCTACTGCATGATATTTATCATCACAGCCTACATGTNCTGTAGCAATATCTGTTCCATTGGACTGTTAAGGAGGCTGAATAGAGAGATTGTCAGATTCTCAGGGAACCAGTACCATTGGAGGAGGTTGTGTTNGTTTCCCTGTGTGCTTGTAGCTTCCAAGAACGGAGGACAGTGTATCTCCCTGATGCCAGAGGAAAAAAAGCCAAAGGTTGCTTGCCATGGAGCCTGGATTTTCCAGCTCTGAGGCCTGTGGAAATTCAGGACATGTCAGGAGTGTATAGCAAGTGCTGTTCCGAGGGGGAAATATGGCAGGAGTAATGTGCTGTACCAAGGTGCAGTACACATATCTGGCCTGTTCAATTCTTTGCAGTCAGATCCCTGACTGGGGAAGCACTGGGACCCAGGGCTACAGGCTGAGTAGACAGGTCTCTGCTGTTGGAGGACGTTATCCTGAATTGTTCAATGTTTAGGTGTCCTGTTTCTTTCCTTTCATTTTCCTTCTCAGCAACAGCTTGATGTCTTACTGTAAAATTGTTGAAATGGGATTTTGCTGTCATTTTCATTTACCTTCCCTGGTGTTTATATGTGGCACAGTTTTCAGCTCAGTAGGACTTGAAAAGATGCATCTCCATCCAAGGGTGCAGAGTGTCAGGCATGCCTGACTATGAGGTACCGTGATAGCCACAAAGCCTACTTCACTAGAGATTTGGGGGATTGAGGCTCTAGTCCAATGGGAATCTTAGCATGGAATCTTCTTTTCTGTTCTCACTGCCCAACAAGCGATGTGTTTTGTTAGTTTCCATCAGCTTGGATTCTGGTCCAGGCTGCCCAGCTCTGGAGATTGTGTAAGAACTGGCTGTACAACACAGTGTGAGAGTGTGGGAGGCTGCAGTTCAAGGGCAGCTACGCCTGCCCACTTGGGTACAGAGAGCCCTGGAACTCTGAATTCTTCAGAGCTTATCTAGGCATTCTACTGGAAAGATGACACACAGCACAGTGTCATTCTGTAGCCCTTCCCTAGCAGGGCTGGGAACAGNAGGATGGATGTCCTGAGTATGCAGTCAGNTGCCAGGTTTTAACGTTTAGATTTTTNTACTTCAAGAGAATGGCAAAGGCCACTCCATTATCTCCTTGCTGGTTCACCAATCCCCATCCTCAGTAAGTCAGGATCTTCTGAGGTACTGGGTGAGGTCTTTGNTGTCTTCCAAAGNACAACTGGCGGGTTACTGGTGCCTTTGTCTTTCTTGGTCCCTCCTCCATGTGGAATAACAGGCAAAAAGGAGCCTGAAGCAAGAGTGTTTGTGTAAACAGAGAGTGACAAGGAATTTCTTGCTTGGGGAGTGAGCTAAGAGAGCCAGAATGGAAGATGCTGAGATCCTCCTTATAGACAGAGGTATAGACTGTTGTCTTTCTAGCTGTGTGAGTAGGAGGGAAGCACCTAGCCTCTGTGTGTGTGGTCTCCCTTCTCTTGACTGCAGAGCAGAACACTGTTCTGCAGGTTTTTGTGGAGTTCTCCCTCTGTACCTGTACTTCAAATGCAGATGGACACACAGCTGAGGGCAGTGTTCAGTTTCTCCTTCATTACTGGAAATCAAAGCCTTCCCTTACCAGTGTTGGGCACCTGAGCAGCTCATGCTGTGCTGGGTTCTTAGAGTGAAACCTGTGTACCCAGCAGCACCACAGATCCTGAATTCCTGCCTTTTCCCTCTGCAGGGCCTNAAGAAGATATCTGACTACATGAAAAGCAGCCGCTTTATCTACAAACCATTTTATGTAAAGCTGGCCTTTTGGAACCCAAAATAGGACTACAAAGCCCAGACCTGCAGGATTATTCATGACCACCCTGCTGGCTCTGTGTCCCCAGCAAATGCTGTTTTCCTCTCCTTTCTATTCCCTATTCCTCTATTTCTTCTTACAAGCCCTTCCTTCAGTCAAGCCTCTGGATCCTTGGGGTCCCCATTTCTTCCTCAGTCTCCTGCTCCTGTATCTTTTCCCTGCCCTGCCTCCAGCCATCCCTCACTGCTGCTTGGAGGAATGTACCTGCCATGGTCCATGGCATATTACAGCAGATGATAACTGATATTCATAAGATGAACTCACCAGATGAGTAGCTCTCTGATGGAGGAAACTCGTCAAGCAAGGCTTCCGGGGTCACTGCCTATGAATGACTGCCTTTGTCTGTACTTTTTCTCATGTACCACTACATATTTCCCCCCTAAAAGCAGCTATGTGTATTACCCTACTGCCTGTGTATTTATCTCCTGAATATATTCTGTCTCCTGGACACACATTTATCTGTGGATGGTCGGGGGGTGATTTCTTCTTAAACTGTATACTTTTGGTGAATAGAAATAATGCTAGGACATTTTTCATAGNTCAGGCTGACATAGGAAAATAACAGTATTCTCAGGTACAAAGACAGCTTTTTACACAATTAGCTCTTTTAAGACCTCAGAGCAAATTCAAAGTAAACTAGTTGCCCTGCAAATGAATGCACAAGGACACATTCCCAAGTGTTTGTTTGTTGAATAAAGGTCAGGCACAAAGCAACTTTAGTGGACATAACTCACTGCACAAATTCTCTCAGCAATTGACTCTTTGCACGAACTCCTAAATCACAGTTTTATGATACAAGACTCAAGGTTCAGCCAACTAACTGTTTATGTTTAGGGCCTGGGATGCCTTTAAGGTCACTGTCCCTCAAGGAGGTGCCGAAGCACTCAGTGTCTCCCACCTGGTCACCAAGGAGCCTGGCTGACAGCTAAGTATTGCCATGGTTACTGACTTCCAGCCATTCAGTGTGACATCCCAAGTCTGAGAGAAACTGTGTGATTTCTCATGTGTTATCAGAATGGCTCTGCTTCTGACTATTTACTCAAGAAATGCATTGTGACCCTCAAAATGCAACTCATATTTTGTCTAGAATTTTCTATTGGAGAGAGATGTAGCTGTGTGGAGACAGAGAGATTGTCAGAAGAGAAAGATTTTTCAAGATGAAGTAAAAGAGAAAGTTACCATTAGAACGTGAGTGTTTCTTTCCTAATACACCTCAGATAGAAAAGTTTAATTCTCGCTGACATTGTGGATTTTTTTGCATACCCTGGGTGTGGTCTTGGAGTTGGATCTCTAAAGACCACAATATGTACCAGACTCCAGAATCCCCAGCAAGGTCTGAGAGATCAGATCTGCCTGTGTGCTTGTCCTGGTCCTCAGAGTGAGCCCTGTCTAATCCCCAATAAAGTCTGAATGACATTTGTTCTGTGTCTTGGTTTGCTGACTGTGACTCTCAGGACCAACTGTGTTGGCTTTTGGGTGGTCTCTGTTTTGTTGCCTGCAGGAGGGGCTGGAGAAGGAAATGTGGGGACTCTGGGTTACTTAAAGTCCTTGATGTTCCTGTCCATGTCTGTGTGTTCCTCAGTCTGGTATTCCCTTGGGAGAGATCTCCTTTATTTCTCAATTATTCTTCAGAGTGCAGTGCCTCAGTTGTCCATGGGAAGTTTGTGTCATGCTTCAGAGAGATTCTGTGCTGAAGGGAAGGTTGAGCAGGCAGGCCCTAGATGATCATCTTCTGTCATCCTCCTTAGCTTTCCTTGTTTGTGTTCTCAACATTTCTTTCCATCAGCATTCCCCACTGTCTGCAATTGATGTAGGAGTCTTTCCCTCAACCCAAGCGAAAGTGAGTTGAAAGATCACTCTATTTCTCCCTCATCTCTCTTTCATTGTTTTTTTTTTCCCAAGATTTATCTATTTTTATTTTATGTGTGTGAGTGTTTTGCCAGCATGTGTGTATGAGCACCATATGGGTACCTGGTGCATGCAGATGTCAGAAGAGGCCACCAGACTCCTGAAGCTAGAATTACAGATGGGCATGTGGGTGCTGAGAACAGAACACTCTAAGAGCAGTGTACTCTTAACCTGTGTCTACAGCCACTAGTTGTTGGTGGTTTTGATCCAGGATCTCATGTCACCCACTCTGGGTGGGTCCTCACTCAGTATGTGGCTGAGACGGCTCTTGATCTTGTAATTTTCCATTTTCTACCTCCTGAATATTGGTATTACAGGTGTGTATCACAATACCAGCTTTGGATTGTTCATCTTTGATATGCATGGCCAGGCTTGGCACGTGGTTGATGATTGGAAAATTTGGAATTTGAATCAGCTATCTCCAGAAAAGTTTGGCCAGTCCATACAAGCAGTGGCAGGCCTTAGGGCTTTGGAAAGAAAGCCCTATCCAGAGGCAGTACAGCAACATGTCCCTGCAATGATGCTGTAGTCTGAGCCAGAGGCCCTCTCAGCTGAGCAGGATCAAGAGGCTGCAGCTGCCTGTGGAAGAGCATGGCTGAGAATGGGCTGACCTAGTGTGCTGGGCCGCAGAGCTGCAGCATATGGTCACAAGCTGTGGGCATGCTGCATCAACTCACCCATGAAGGACTTGGGCACATTGCAGAAACACCTGCTGAGCAGGTTCCCATGCCAGTGGCTGGATCATAGGTTCTGGCCTTTGTCAGGCAGTGACCTCTGGATGAGAGCCCTGATGGGTCTTGCCTTCATGTTCATTGCCTGCTGCTGCCTGCTGCAGTTAAGAAATCAGCAAGCACAGGCTTGCAGGAAGAAATGAGGAATTACAAGATAAAGAACATCAGATAAAAATCCATAGAAGTGAATGTTCATGAAACTGGTAAGCTCACATTATTACAGTCAATATTTGTTAAATTTTAACTAAAAGACAAAGAAGATAAACTGGAAAGGATGTAATGAGGTCAGGAGTGGCACTGATAATGTTAGTAGGGAGAATAAAAAGTAGACAAGGACCTAGAACAGAGCTTGGCAAACGTTCCCCATGTGGGGCCAGAACTTAGGCCTCACAGGCCATATTCTCTCCAGTGTAGCTCTTAGAACGGAGAAACAACAAAAAAGCACTGGCNATAGTGGTGCAAGTCTTTAATCGTGATGCTCCAGAGGCAGAGACAGGAGGGTCTCTGTGAGTTTGAGCCCAGCCTGGTCTACTTAGTGAGTCCAGGGCAGCCATTGCTATGTGCAGAGACCATGTCTGAAACAAAATCAACCAACCAACCAACCAAACTCCAACAACAACAGAAATAATAAAGCAAATCTTATGAAGGCATTTTCTGAATTCAGAGTCCCTTTCTCAAATGACTCTAGCTTGTATCACATTGAGAAAATACTAGCCAAAACACTCACTTTACAGTGTGTGTTTTGTGTGTGTGTGTGTGTGTGTGTGTGTGTGTGTGTGTATGTGTACAAGGCTTTGGTGGTCAATGTTGGGTTCCTCCTCAGTGCCTGTCCATCTTCTTTCTTTGAGACATTTCTGAATCATCCAGTGCCCTGAACTAGGGTTAACCAGGTTGGATCAGGGCCAGGAACCCAGACCTGTTTCTCTTTTGAACTCATATAGGTACTTACAATCCAGGTCATTCCCCATGTTGGTGCCACTGTCCTTCCAAACCCCAGCTGTATCAAGTGAACACTGTTATCTGGGCCCACCAACCTCAGGACAGTGTCTGTTCTTCCAGAGTGGACCTTCAGTTCCCAGAGAGTAACGTCTGCCCTGAACCCTCTCTATCTCTGGCCCTTGGCCTGTACCAAGGGCTGTGGTCCAGCTTATTCATGCTGTCTGTGCATTTCTGGTTCAATCAATAAAAACAAGAATTCTGGGATGGACTGTCACTGAACCCTGGCTTATGAACTCTGTGCAAGCCTCTCCTAGTGCAGTCCCTCTTACATCCACATGCATCAGCAAATTTTCCTAACAGGTAACTCAGAAAACCATGGCTTGCCTTTCAGTCTGCTGCATGTATGCAATGTTGTTCTCAGGGTCAAAAGGTCCCACGTTCCTCTCCTTCCNTCCTTAGAGCCTCANTTAGCTACTCCTCCACTTTATAGAAATCTTCCCAAATGTTCTTCTCGTTCTTCTGAAATCTTACTGGCCTTTGAGGAGCAATTCAGTTCCTTTCTTTTTGAGTCTGTCCCCGGCTGGATGAGGACAGGGGTCCACAGCCTCCTGAGTTCAACCCTCAGAGCAGAGTTTGCATCAGTGGCAACAGATTCAGGGACAATTTTTTTTGTCTTCTTTTTAATTTTGTTATGCTGTTTTCCTTTTTCAGATTTAAATATTGTTTCTCAGGGTTTGTTTTATTTGTATTTGCTTGTGTGTGTGTGTTTATGTGAGCACACGCGTGCACATACTTGTGAGTACCCTAAGAGGCAAGGAGATGTGGTCAGATCCCTGGAGCTGGTGTTACAGGTGGTTGTGAACCATCCCAGGTGGGTGCCGGGAACCAAACTCTGGTCATCTTCAAGAACAGAAGTGTCTCAATAGCTAAGCCATCTCTTTGGTCACGTTGTTGTTGAAACTCTATATCCGTTGCTGGTCTCTGTTATGATATTGCGTGCTTGGGACCCCGGCTGGCCCGGCCAGGGTATCCTACCTGTGAAGGGAAACATGGCAGGCAGAAACAGTCACTCACACCCAAGCGCTGCATCCGCATGGAGAGAGTTTATTAGAAAGATAGGAAAAGAGGGAGAGAGGAAGAGAGAGAGAAGGGAGGGAAAGCAGTGGTGTGCACACCTCATGGCGGGGAAGGGTGGAAGAGAAGAGAAGCAGCAGCCCCAAGGGGAGGATTTCCAAGAGGCGTGTCAGAATATGAACAGTTGATACCACTATATAATATAGCCCAGTCTATGCACTATTACATAGTGCATGCTGGACAAACTTTCTACCACTTGGGCCACTTTTTCACAATCTGTAATTTCCTTCTGTTTTTTTTTTCTTGTTGAAATTATGCTTTATCAATTTTGCTAATGTTTTATGGTATGATTACCAGGTTCTTGTGCACATTAGATAAAGTTTCCATATTTTTCTTCTTTGCCCAAATTTTTTTAAAGCAGATTCCACCCATTCCTTCCCTCTTTTCCTGCACGGTCATTTCATAGGCCTATGCACACCCTTTCTACTCCCTTCCCTTAATAAACTCTTACAGTGGCTTTTGTTGTGCCTCGTGACTTCTCTGGTACAGTACACAGCGCCGCTTAATAAATAACACATTCATACTCAAGTTCTGTCTCCTTCACTTTTATCTCCATCTGTCTCCTCTGCTCTCCCTTTTCCCTCTATCCTCACAACCCTTCCAACCTCCTTCTCTCACTAAATCCCTCCTTCTCTCTGTCCCTCCCCCACTTCCTCCTTCCTTCCTATCTTTTTGATGGATCTGGGCTTACACACAGGGCCTCCTCCATGCCATGAAGTTGCTTCCCTGAAGCTACATCTAACTCTGTAAAAACCCACTGGGTGGAGACAAGATGTGAAGATGGTTTTTGTTTTCCTAGGGTATCAACTCAGCATCGTCTCAGATTTCCTGTTCTCTGATGAAAGCACAACCTGAAGATTNNCTTCCTGTCCCTGCTCTGAGGTGATGGCAGCACAGGCTCCTTGTTCTGATTTTACATCCCCAGCCCTTTACCTATTCTTACTANCATAGGGATGAGGGTGTTCTCTGTCCATGTCTGGGACATGGCGATATTCACTTCATCATTTCCTACAGAATGAGAAAATACTTTGCATCTTCTCCAGCTCCCGAGTTTTCTGGACAGTCAGCATGTCAGAGACCTTCAGAAAGTTTCCATGAGGCAGAGAACACTTAGTTCCTTTGTTGGTACTCATTTCTCCTGTAGTCTTTAAAAATTCTGAAGCCGCAGGGGGCTAGTGATGCACACTGCCGGGCAGTGAGGATGCACACCATTAATCCCAGCACTCAGGCAGAGGCAGGCAGATCTCTATGAGTTCGAGGTCAGCCTGGTCTACAAAGCAAGTTCCAGGAAACCCAGGACTGTTATATGGGGAAACCTTGTCTCTGAAAACAAAATAAACAAACAACCAAAAATCTGAAGCCATTATATGTAGAATTCTGTGAATTTGCATTGACAATGTTAGAATGTCACCCATTAGGCTGGAAGGACTTATGGATTCCATTGCAGATGTCTCTACAGGTTACAAGGCAAATTCCCTCCAATACATTTAGATTTTTCATGCACAGTGTCCTGTAAGCCACCTGAGCTGGCTGTGCTGTGAACTTGTAACTGAGCACAGTAACAGCTAGAGAAAAATGATCAACACTGGGATTCAATTCTCCAGCACAGTACTGGCTTCATGTATCTTTCCATGTCCCTAGTCCCCACTGCTCCCTGTTGCCTTCAGAGACCTCTCTCATTCAAAGGATGATGCTCTTAGACTCNAGGACCCTGCACTGAGGGCTTGCTGTTCCAGCCCTTACCCTCTTCTGCATAGCTGTTCTCTCCTCTGAAGGGCTACAGGGCTCTGGCCTCCCTTCCCAGTTCCTCTGAGTTCTTGTCCTGGCCAGCAAGGGTTCCTTTTCCTGTCATCCACTCCCTTCTCTAGTCACCTTGGTGTGTGGAAATATACTGATGTGCCTCATACTTGAAAAATGCCTTCCTGCAATTCCCGCTGAAATTGTGTCTTTAGTAGACAATTTACAGTTCACATGAAAGGCCTTCTTATCAGTGGGGCCTCTATGCTAGAGACTCAATTTTAATAGTGGAGAAATAATGATTAATAAAGGAGGAAACAAACCTCATGAACACATGGTACCATTTCTATTCCAGGTAAAATTGAAAATTTTTAAAATGTTTTTAAAGTTATTATTCTAGTTGATCTTAGCACTTAAAACTCATTTTTTTTCAGATAAACCCAGAAAGTTCAATTTTCTAAGCTCAATGTGTGTAATATCTCTTAGAATAGCAAATGATTGAAGATCTAAGACACAGGAGCTCACGGAACCAGGCAGTTATGTGTGTGTGTGAATAGTATTGGCTTTCTCTAGGCAATCTTAACACTGGCCATTGTCCTTAAGGCCTCAGGTTATTTTCTGAGCTTGGACAATCCAGGGTCCTGAAGTGGGCAGGTGAATATGTCCAATTGTTAAAGCATTTTCCACAGGCATTGTCAGTTCCAGTGACATGATCTCTGAGCTTGCATCCTCACTGAGATCTGCAAAGCATGTGGCTTTCCTAATTTCACAGAATGAAGACAGCCTCTGCCTGTCCCCTCTCTGCACATCTCACCCTCCTGAGGGCAAATCTTCATTCATATGTTGGCTTCATATCCTGTGGATCCAGTGAAGNGTGACTTAATCCTAAAATGTACTTTCTGCAGAGTAACAGCCTTGCCCTTTGACTTGCAAACACAATTTAGTCTCCATTGCTATCATTTGTTTTCCATGATTTCTGATAAGTTCCTGTAAACAAGGTGATGTCATCCTCTAGTCAATTAGGCACAAGCCTCTTGATGTTGAAAGAGTCTCTTGCCTTCAAAGGAGAAAGTAGACAGGTGGCACCCTGTTGTTGATAGGACATTGTCCTTATGAAGGTTATCCCAGAACTCACACATATCCCAGGGTAACTGGAAAGGCCATTTAACCCACCCTATCATATCTAGACATACATGTCAGGAGCCTGGGTCAGGACCAGAATCCAAGGATCTGGACAGTCGAGGGTCGAGCTTTGTGCTCCTTGTGTCCTGTGCAGAGTGTTACAGGATCCTGTGTGGACAGCTGTGGGAAGCCAGCTAGGTGACTGGCTCCCACATTTTACCCCAGAGTACTCTTGAGGAGAGAGGCATAAGAGATTTAGATAGAAGGATAGAGGGGAAAGAAACAGATAGAAACAAGGATAGCCTTGGGAGGTTCTGGATTCTAATCCACTGGATTCTCCTGTCCCTTCTAACAGACTATTTATGGGAATGCCAAGGGGTGGAACAAAAGACCTTTACCTAGCTCAGCCAAGTGTAGACCCTTCCAATCATCTAGAAACCATGGACATGGTTAAGTAATCCTTTAATGCACCCCTGCTGGATGAAGCAAGCTCAGATCTCACTAGGAACCCTTTGTGGGCCTCCACAATCCCTTCTTGATATAAAAAAGGTCCCCCAAGGCCTCACAGATAGACTGGCCTGTCTTAGGTGCCTGCTTTCTTAAGTAATTTTACATAAACTCAGTAAGTTATCAAGAAGAAAGTTGCCTGTCTTTGGCTCCCAACCCCTGGCAAGAGGGGTACAGAGCTTAACTCAACTCTGACCCAGGTCCCTGCTATGAGCTTGCAAACATCTACAGTGATCTCTATAGCTGCCACACCTCCCAATAAAGGAGTAGTTGATAATAAAGATGGAATATCCTTATTGGAGTGGGTCTAAGGTATTATAGCAGTGTTAGCTGCACCAGTCCCTTTTCAGTGGATCAAATCTCTCTCCTAACAGATGTTCAGTAAAACTTTCAAGAGACTATCTTGATTCTCAGGAGAAAACAGTCATTTCAAATCACTTCAAAGTATCCACTCAAGTAAACAAAAACCCATACTAATTATAAAGACAGTTTTACAAACTAACTTGATTGTGGGAGGCTTATCCCTGTATGGGAGGTCTACCCATTTCTAAACAGAAAGAGTGAAAACTTGTAGGAAGAAGACAGAAAAGCTCCCCTAATTATGACACCTTCACTTAAATTTTCCAGGGGACACCGAGANTATAAAATTATAGTTTAAGCTATCATAAAAAGTATTCATCTATATCTGAAGGTAAAAGAGTAATAAAAACTTCAAGATACTTCTAATGAGATTGATTTGGTTTATCCTTTAAAAATTAGTTTTATCTAATTTGTCCAGACTAGACAGACATTTGAGTAATAAAAATAATTCTAGTATGAACTTCACTTTACACTTTTTACAAACTTACTTACATTCAACAATTACACTTTTTACATTCAATATTTACACTTTATACACTCAATATTTACACTTTCTACATGTTTAATTCAAAAGGAAACTCTATAGAACTATTTTAGCACATATCTAGAAGAGATCTCTTAACAAAACTAACATATTCAAAAGCAAACTCTATAGGACTACTTTACAACCTTTAGCAANCATCTAGAAAAGATTTATAACTTATATTCAAAAGCAAACTCTATTAGCAACCAACTAAAAGAGGTTTTTAGCTGAACTATAAACAAGACAGAAAGTACACAAATTATTTCTAAAATTCAGAGTTTATAGTCAACTTNGATATCATTATGAAAGTTTTCTTGAGAGTTTGAAGTCAGAGCCTAATTTATCAGTGGCTCTTAAACTTAACTGAGGGTAAAATTCCCTCTTCTTAATTTTTAAAAGCTGCTTTTTGAGATTACCATGAGTTCTTTTAATGATGGCAATGTTTCCCTCTTGTATCTTAAACACAACACAATCTCGTAAGATTTTTTTCACATCTGAGGCAATTTCCCAGTGTAAGGACTGTTTCACCTTGTTTTCTAAAAGATTTCAAAGTGGTTTGNTGACCAATGGTATTATCACTTTAATTATCTCCTTACAGGCAAGGTGTTCACCTGTTCTTAGTTTTCAGGAGATAAGACTAAACTTCCTGCATTTGGAGCTGCAAAAAACAGAGTTTNGGGGCAGTATCGCCANTTTGAGCTGAAAANCTACATCTCCCTTACTTCCTTTNTCTACTGTCATGCTCTTATGTTACATACTACATTTCCCAGGTTGCCTTTCTAGGGCTGGCAGAAAACTTCCATTCACGTGGTCTGTTTTNATACTGAAAATCAANATCAAGTGAGCTTTTTTTCGTCATGGGAGTTTTCTGTTCTTACTGAGCTTGCTTTAGGAGACCTGCATTACCATTTGACAGATGTACCTCTCTAATCAGAATTTTCACCTGCAATTCTTCCCAGAGCTGGTCACGTGTGTCTGCTTGCACTCCAGACAGGCTTTTTGGTGCCTGAAGCAAAAACCCCTCAGGGCTTGCTCTTCCACCTCACTGGGTCAGTGAAAGAAAATGAAAGCACTTAAAATAAAAAGTCTTTTCAGCCTTTTGAGAGAGATTTTTGGGAACTCATGCCTTGCCTCTCTCATTGCAGGGAGGATGTCAAAGCCTCCACTGCTTCCTCCATGCCAGCAGATCCTCCTGTCCTTTCTTGTGGCTTCACCTTGGGGGAAGTTGTCCCTGCTTTGGCTTTCTGCCTGCACTTTCTTGCTAGGCTGTAGCCACAGGGAACTCTGGCTGCTGTTTTTCTGATACTAGCTGGAAGGAGAGACAGGAGTAGCAAAGAGGATTTGCCCTGTCTTAGGAGGGTTTTCTGCTTTTTCTTAGAACAATTACAGGTGATTTTCCTATACTGTAAGGTGTTGTTTCTAGGTGAGTTAAATTTTTGCCCTTATAGAAAGAGAAACAAATCTGAGAAAGAAAGACCTGAAAAGCTTTCAGGTTTTTAGAGAGAGAGGTTGCTAAGTTTTTGCTAAGGCCTCTGTTCTCCTTGGCTTCATGACCAAACAGAAACTAATTTTGATGATACAGTGTTATAATGGTCTTTGCAGGTGGAGCAGAGAATTTTGTTTTGTCTGTATCCACTTCAGGGAAAATTCTTTCTTCTGCAGCTTGGGACTTGGAATTGAGCTGTTCACAGGCCAAAAGCTTCCACAGGAATCTGTTTCTGCCCATTTTCTTTCCTTTTTGATAGATATTTCTGATTCTTCCCCAGGATTTTGTGTACGCATCTCCATAGTTGGAAAATCAAGGACATAGTTTCTCTGTCCTGTTGCTTATCTTATCCTAAATTTTTCCTCATGCTATATTACTATTCTACCTTCCTCTAAGTTTTTTCCTACACTATATTTCTATATTCTACCTTACATTTTTTCCTTAAATTTCATAGATAGAAAACAAGAGAGAGAGAAAAAGAAAGAAACCTAGATAGAAAGAAATCTATGCCATACCCTCACTTTTCAACTTCGGCATTCCACCGCCTAACCTTCACACCTGAGAATAAAATACCATCACATTTTTCAATTTCTTATCGGCATGCCTTACACCAGCAATGCCCCCTGACTCTCCTTTTGCAAATTCCCTGGTCCCTGTTTTGGGCACCATCTGTTGGAAGACAGCTGGGCAACGGACTCGTACATTTTACCCCAGGGTACTCTGGAGGAGAGAGGCATAAAAGATTTAGATAGAAGGATAGAGGGGAAGGAAACAGATAGAAGCACAGGATAGTGTTGAGAGAGCCTGGATCCTAATTTGCCAGCCTCTAATGTCTCTTCTAAAGGGCTATTTATAGGAATGCCAAGGGGTTGAGCAAAACACCTCCCCTTAGCTCAGCCAAGTGTAGACACCTCCAATCACCTAGAAACCATGCACATGGTCAAACAATCCCCTAATGCAGCTCTACTGTGTGAAGCAAGCTCAGATCTCACTAGGAAACCTTTTTTTGTGGGACTGCACAGACAGCATCCTGTTGTCCCTTGAGAGCAAGCCTCTTGTAGGAAAGTATGCTCTCCTACACTATTGCACACCCCATCTGTGAGCTCTTTGCTCCTTAGCTGGTTCTGTCAGCTGACTGCTGTCCATGGCTGTGACTTCCCTCAGATTTCCATCTCTCTGTGTTTGGGTCTTGAATTTAGATTCATAAACATAGCCAAAACACTGATTAATATTTTTATGACTGATGACCTGAAGGACTGGGTTCCCAAATCTCCTAAAGTAAAATACAGAGACCATTTACTCTTCTGTTTGTCCCTGCTCTGTGATGGTTTCCATGTCACCGACTGTTCCTGTAACTGGAGTCTGTGTGCACAATAGTCTGGCAGCTGTCACAGTCCTTTCTTCAAGGATAGGTGCTACATTGAGGTTTCAGGCTGGGGGCATGTCTTTTTGTGTGTGAGCTGAGAGTTGAGCTTCCCCGAATGACAGACTCCCACAGTCTGAGTTTGAAAACTGAGCTCTGCAAAGAAAAGGAAGAAGGGAGAAGAACATCCTTGTTCTTTAGCTATCTGGCCAGTCTCCAGGGAAAGTGCCAGTTTCCGGAGCATCCAGCAGGTGGCGATGGCGGCAGTTGCTAAGAGGCTTTGGAGCAGGAGAAAAGATTTTGCCTTCNGGGTGCACAGACAGAANTTTGGAGCAGAGACTGCNAAGGATCTTAATCCCTNCTCTTTCAGAGAGGGTGTGGCCCTCTGCCTTCTGGTCAGGATCTGTAGCTCTGGTTACACAAGGGAGGAAGGGGAGGGCCTGACCGGGATTGGTGCAGAGTGGGGAGTGACTCACATCTTGGTCCCTCCTATGTCTCTCTGGGAGTCTGCCTAAAGTCACAGCTTGTCCAAACATCAAGGCCAAACCTGCTGAAGCCAGTCTGAGAAGACCACCAGCACCAGCACCAGCACCAGCACCAGCACTATGCCTATGATACTGGGATACTGGAACATCCGTGGTGTAAGTGAGGGGACTGGGATGAAGGGCTTTTCTATCAGAGGGATACTCTTCAGGCCTCCCTAGAATCTTCTGGCTGTAGTTCTCAGCATTATACACTTGGGAGGCTATGTGTGTGTGTTGGGGGAGGGGCGGGGGANGGTGCGCAAGCGCGCCTGGATATGCACACTGCNTGGTGGTTTNATTTGTGCAGTGTGGGGTCTCAACTGGAGAAGACGAGGTCATATAGAAAAGTCCTTACAATTTCTCACTTCTGCCTGTGTTCTTCTCTCCCAGTTGATTCATCCCATCCGCCTGCTCCTGGAATACACAGACTCAAGCTATGAGGAGAAGAGATACACCGTGGGGGATGGTAAGGGCACCTTTTTGGTCAGTCACCTACTTCCTTCTTGCCAAGTGGTGCCCATCAACCCCGTGCCTAGCCCTTTATTCCTGAGGCCTGCAGTCCTCCGACAGTTGGAGCTAGAGCCTGCTGCTTCCAGAAACATCTTTGGGTGTGCAGTTTGGTTTTCCAGTGTAGAACATCGAGAACGGAGTTCCTGGTCCATTTGTATTTATAACTAGGCTGAGTGCAGTTTGGGGTCCTATTGGGTCCAAGCTCCTCTTATTACCAGTTGTTGTTTATATCCCTCTCCTCCATCATGGAAAGTGACCTCATGAGAGGTTGCACCCCCCCAATCCCTCCCAGGCACACGCCCCCACTCTCCACACAGTTCTCCTACCCCTGCCTCAGGGGTTCTTGCTCCTGGTCGAATACCAGGAGTAGGGTGGGACACTGGGCTGATCTCTTTCACACCTTCTTGTCTGCAGCTCCTGACTTTGACAGAAGCCAGTGGCTGAATGAGAAGTTCAAGCTGGGCCTGGACTTTCCCAATGTAGGTGCAGGGAAGGGGAGGTATTGGGAAGGCATGGTGTTCTCACCTCATCTCATCGCCTGGATAAGGGAGTTTGGGATCAGAGCGTCTGCTTTCCTGCTCCCATTCCTGGTGGCTGCACAGTGTTTCTGTGATGGGCTGTGTGCTAGCTCTAACATTCAGTTTACAGTGTGCTCATGGAGGGGTCACCTTGCCAGGCACACTGAGTGCCACACCCCCTGTCCATCCTCACCCAGAAAAGGGATGTAGAGACCCCGGTATCCCATCTGACTGTCCCTGCTTGTCCTTACAGCTGCCCTACTTAATTGATGGGTCACACAAGCTCACCCAGAGCAATGCCATCCTGCGCTACATTGCCCGCAAGCACAACNTGTGTGAGTGGGGCTGCAGGGTGGGGGATGGGGGACATCCTCCCTGTCTTGGCTGGGGTGGGATGCTGAGGGTGAGTGTGCTGTGTGCTGCAGGTGGAGAGACAGAGGAGGAGAGGATTCGTGCTGACATTGTGGAGAACCAGGTTATGGACACCCGTATGCAGCTGATCATGCTCTGTTACAACCCTGACTTTGTGAGTTGCCAGTGGTGGAGCAGACAGGGTTTGCTGCAGGACTTCAAGTCATGCATNCAGATCTGCATCCTNCTCCTTCAGTGAATGAACTGTCTTACTGATTCTCTGAGCTCTCCTTTCTTAACACAGAAGGACCTTAATAACCCCAGCGAGACAGCATGTCAACACTGTGAAACTATCATTACTAGAGTAACCATGCANGAGATGGTTGAGGTTCTGCTGGTGGACAGTTGTCCTAAGTCCTTTGTAAAGTTGTAAATCTCTGCCATATCTGTCCTTTGATCTCTTGCATGTGCAGTCTTACCCAGTGTTCATACCAAAAGCCTCCAGGATGAAATCAGAGGATGTGGNAATGGCCTGGAGGTTAAAAGTACTTGCTGTGTAGCATGAGGCTTTAGTTTGCATCCTTAGCACCAGATAAAAGCCCGAGTGTGGCAGCATGCTCTTATAATCATAATGCTCTGGGAAGAAACAGGACGACTTCTGGGGGCTGGCCGGCCAATGAGTCCAGCCAGTCTGTGAGCTCTAGACTCGATGAGAGACCCTGTCTCAAAACAATAAGGTGGACAGTGATTGAGGAAGACACTTGACATCAACATTGGACCCCCTTCTACCAACAGGCAGCAGTATACTCCCTAAATGATGAACACAGGTCATTTATGCACACTGGTCTCACATATCTATCCAGTGCATTCCTCATAGTTCTGTCTTAGGTATCAATACAAATCANGACATNNTCATAGGCCACTCAGGGTCATCCAGTTGACCTTTGAACCTTCTAACTTTGAATATTAGTCACTGCTCAAAATTGATGCATGCTCTTCACATATGTTCTC
>LZPO01096977.1:8951-27013 GCA_001675575.1 Neotoma lepida
AACTGGACTAGCAAGAGACTAGCAAGAGGCTAATGTAAAATCAGGAGAATTGATAACAGCATTAGTATGTATTTAAGGCTAGATGNGTGGCAAAACCCGGCAGCAAAGCCTCATGACGTCACCATCTCGAGAAAGGTAAAGCCGCAGAAGGTGCCCCCCCCCCAAAAAAAGGAGCTGACAATCAAGGCAACATTTTAGGAAAATTAACCAGCCATGCTGTGCCTGCAGTGTGAATTGAAGAGTGGTACAGGTCTTTAGTGCCAGCACTCAGGAGGCAGAGACAGTGGATCTCTAGGAGTTCAAGGCCAGTCTGGTCTACATAGAGGGCTCCAGGACAACCACACAGTGAAACCCTATCTGAAAAAACAAAACAAAACCAAACAAACAGCAAAAATTAAGCAGGACATAGAGGCACACACTGTCAGTCCTAGCATTCTGGAGGCACTAGCAGGTGGGTCTCTGTGAGTTCAAGGACAGCCTGGTCTATATAGCAAGTTCCAAGGAAGCCAGGGCTATATAGTGAGACCCTGCCTTGAAAAGAAAGTTATTGATTGATTCATTTATTGAAGTTCTGAGGATGGAGCCCAAGACAGGGCCTTACATACTCTAGATATGCGACTCCACTAAAATAGATCCCAGCCCAATACCTATTCTGTTGTTTGTTCATTTGCCTGAGACAGGGTCTCATGTAGCCAGAGTGGCCTCAACTCATTATGGAACTGAGGACTTTGAACTCCTGATTCTCTTGCCTCTGTCTCCCAAATGCTGAGGTTTCGTGTTACACCTATCTGCCAGCATATTAATTTTTTAAAAAAGAGAAGGAATTTTTGATGAGGAGAAACATACAAAGTCTACAGCCCTTTTTATATACATCAGAAAAACAAGAGTAGTGACTCTAAAGCTAGTGTGGGGATGCCTGCTGTTCGTGGCAGCTGTGAACCAGCTGCTGAGGGGCTGGCCTTGGTTTCTCTGATGTAAGGACACATCATCCCAACCGTTTACTGTTCACAAAACATACTGTCTCCATGGGATCTGTCTCAGCTGGGATCCAAAGTTGAGTGGAATGGATTATACACCTTTTGTTGCATTTCCTTAAATGTAAACTAGTAAAACTAAGGACAGAACCACGATGAGATGGACAGTGCTTGGCTATTTTACCATCCACTTTCATAACATATGCTGTTTCCAGGGTATTGAAGGTCTCTNTCCTTACAGACACTCCTCTATCCTGACAGCCCTCTCCCACTCCCCCAGAAGCTGGCTCACGGTGAATTCTTGCTGTTTATTGAACAGATGCATGGTTGTAGGTATGACAGAGCACTGGAAGCGTCTAGCTGCTGACAAGTGTGTGTGTGTGTGTGTGTGTTTCCTACACCAAAGGAAACATTTGTTTTAACCTCACTATCCATTTTATGGACTCTTCAGCAGCTGAAGCAGACAACGGAACAGCACACATTTCAGTGAGTGGACTGAGCAATGGCAAACTCAAAGATAAATCTGAAAGTCAGCTTTGGCGTGTGNAGCACAATTACAAAGGAAAAGAAACTGCCGACTTCCACTNAAATAGAGTGAAAGTTTCTGGAAAGGATTGCTGGGCTCCAGGTCCGTGTCAGGGTTGGTAAAGCATTGCACAGGGCTCAACACACTCCCTGTTGGAATTAGTTGGCATTTAATAAGAACCCTGAGAGAAGCTTGCTGGTGTAGACATTTTTGCAACATAGCTCTTTGCAGGGGTAGGGCCGTTTTTCAAAAATTCTCTGGGAAGGAGGGAAGCATCGAATGAGTCAGATCTGTACTCATGGGGCTACCCCCGGGACATAACTTGACTCATCCACAAATACTGACATTCCTTTTCAAGAAGTGGACTGCAAATACTTTCCTAGAGGAAAGCTGAAACCACATCAACTTAACGATTGCTTTAGCAAACATGTAGCCACAAACCCCCGCCCTCAAAAAAACCCAAATCATTCATAGAAGCTCCTCTTTAATATGTAATCTGTAAATGTCTATTGATGAGGAACTGGTTGAATAAGTTATAGTACCTGCGTACATTGGACAATAAGGCAGTTTGGCATGGAAAAAAACTTAGGAAATATAAGCAACTCAAAAAATAAAAAGCAACAATATATATGTATATATAATATGATCCTATGTGCACAAAATGTCTTTCTTTTCTTCTGTCTTTTTTTTCTTTTGAAACAGGGCAGTGTTGGCTGGCCCAGAACTCTATGTAGACTAGTATGGCTTCAAATTTATAGAGATCTCCCTGCCTCTGCCTCCCAAGTGCTGGGATTAAAAGTGTATGTCACCATGCCCCCCTTTTTATTTTAAAGAAAATAAGGGGGCTGGAGAGATGGCTCAGAGCTTAAGAGCACTAGCTGCTCTTACTAGAGGACCTAGACAATTCCCAGCACCTACATGGTGGCTCAGCGCTGTCTGTAATTCCAGTTCCAGGGATCTGACATCCTTACACAGAATACATGCAGGCAAAACACCAATGCATATAAAATAAAAAAAATTTAAAAAAAAAAGAAAAATAGGGCTATTGTAGCCCAGGTTGGCCTCCACCTCACAATCATCCCACTTCGGCTTCTCAAGAGCCAGGGTTACAGGTTTATTTGATTACACCTAACTTGTGTGTATAGAAATATGCTATAGAAAATTCTGCAGGAATCACTTCTTGGCCTTTTGGCTAAGATCAAGTGTAGAAAATTCTTTAAGAAAATACTAACAATAGTTTCCTGGGACAGAGGGAAACTAGTTACTGAGATAGGAAAGGAAGTACAGTTTCCNCAGCTGGGCATGGTGGAGCATGTCTATAATCCCAGTACTCTGGAGGCTGAGGCAGGAGAATCACCATGAGTGTGAGGCCAGCTGGAGCTAGCAAGACCCTGTCTCAAAGAACAAAAACATCTGAGCATGTTGGTGCATGTCTATGATCCAAAAGAAAGCATCAAATAAAGTGGCTTCATTGCACTGTATTACTTTTTGTACTGTTTGCGATCAATACTTTGACTGTTAAATAATGTAGTTAGGGGCTGTGGTGAGATGGTGCAGTAGGTAGAAGCGCTTGCCAGCAAGCCTGATGGTCTGAGTTTGATCCCAGATAGTCTCGGTAGAAAGAGAGAACTGACTCTCAAAAGTTGTCCTCTGACCTCTGCAGATGTATGGCTGCACACACACACACACACACACACACACACACCTAATACTATGTAACTAATTCTTTTAAAGATTTATTCATTTACTTAATGTGTGTGAGTGTTCTCCTTGTATGTATGTATGTGCACCATGTGCTTGCCTAGTGCTGGCAGAGGTCAGAAGAGGGCCTCAGACCCCTGGGACTGGAGTGATGGATGGCCATGAGCCACCATGTGGATGATGAGAACCGAACCTGGTCTTCTGCAAGAGCAACCATGCTCTTAACCCAAGAGCCAACTCTTCAGTGTGCCTGCATTCTTGAAGTATAGGTACAGGTCCAGTAAGGCTTTCTTCTGTCACTCTTTTTTTTTTTCTCAAAGTTTTAGCAGTTCTTTTTTTACTTTGTTTTGTTTTTCAGAAACAGAGTTTCTCTGTGTAGTCCTAGCTCTCCCGGAACTTGCTTTGTAGACCAGGCTGGCTTCGCACTCACAGAGATCCGCCTGCCTTTGCCTCCTGAGTGCTGGAATTAAAGGTGAACGCCGCCTCTATCCGGCTGAGGGTCACTCTTTAACCTCAAGTGAGAAAGCCACTTGTTTCTGAGGAAGGAAACTGGAATGTTAGGGGTGTGTGTGTGTGCTTTATTCTGTGGTCCCTAAAGTTCTGTATCCTATATGGCAATCTCCTGGTCCACAGGTGGCTGGTTCTCTGACTGGACTGATGACACGAGTNCCCACAAAGCAGTATTTCACTCTTCTTGATAATAGTGGATACCAGACTAGAAGTGACCTTTTGCCGAGCCCATCCAGCCAGGGAACCCCAAGCCTGATTTCCTAAGCAGGGAAAAGGTTTTTAGTATCTCTGTGGGAAAAGGAATTGGGGTGGCTCCAGGGACTGGTGAGCGCCAGATGTGGAAGCAGCGCAGCCTGTGACTCTAGACCTTGTGCTAAGGAATCTTCTGCGCCTGCTCAGAACTGCCAGCTCCTTGGTGTCCACTAGAAAGAAAACTGTTTGCTTCCCCATTATGGACTACCGCCATAGTTGCCCGCTTCCTGCCCCAACGTAAGATTCTGAATACCGGTGGAGTCCAGAGACCTGGGGCTAAGAGCAAGTGCCACAGTAACCTGGAATGAACCCTGGCGAGCCACCTGCCTTCTCTTGGCCTTCCTTTCTCTGCTAGATAAGGGGATGGGGTTCCACGATCTCCCCAAATGCTCACCTAATCTAAGAGAAGAACGAGTCCGATGCCACACTCTCTGAGGTCGATGTCAGCTAGATTTCCACTGGAGGGTACACAGGGAAAGATGATTTTAGAGAGATGACCTTTATGTTTTATTTCTCACCTTAATCCTGCCCTGTCCTGACAATTCTAAAAGAAACCCAGAGGCTCTTTGTAGGCCGTCATCCCTTCTGTAACTTTAATGTCATTCCTTTCTTGCCTCCCTCTCACTAACAGCGCCACAGCTTTGGGGACAGTGGTAACACAGTGTATACATTGTGGGTGGACCCTCAAATGCCTTTGAAAAAGATTGTATAGGGCAAGGATCCTACAAAGACACTGGGCATAAACAAAAATATTTGCTTACACCTAATTCACGCTCCATCTGGATCTCAGCTTCATCTTAAAAGGCTGGAGTGGGTTTGTGGATGAGAAAAAAAAAAAAATAAAGGAAAGAGAGAAAAAGTAGAGCACACTAGAGGACCTGATTCCTTCCCCCAGCTCACATTCCTCCGCCCCAATCCCGCTGCCGCAGCCTCCACTGCCAAGGGGGCCCTAGACTCCCGCTCCAACTATTCCAACCATCCTGAACAGGGTGGGGCGTTTGGCTCTCGGGTCCCCCTCCGTGCCCCTCCCGGGCTGGTCTCCCCTTCTGCCCCGGTTCCTCCCTTTCTGGGATGGGGCCAGCCAATGGCCGTCCAGACTCCGAGTTTGGCCTGGGAGCCGGGCAGCTCGCGGATTCCCCGCCCCACAGTTCTGGCCAGCGTCCCGGTGCGCACGGACGTGGCTCGAGTTTCCTCCGCTCTGGGCTCCTGCTTGCTTTCCCCTCTCTCGCTCCTTCTTCTCTCCTAGTCTCCCGCTCCAACTCCACCCGACCAGCCCCGCACAGCTCCGGGAAGCCATGGAGGATGTCACGCTCCGTATCGTCGAAAGGCCGTATTCTGGATTTCCCGATGCCTCCTCCGAGGGCCCGGAGCCCACCCCAGTAGAGGCACCGGCCACCGAGGAGCCGTCGGGGACCGGCTCTGACGAGCTGATCAAGTCGGACCAGGTAAACGGTGTACTAGTGCTGAGCCTTCTGGATAAAATCATCGGCGCCGTTGACCAGATCCAGCTGACCCAAGCCCAGCTAGAGGAGCGACAGGCAGAGATGGAAGGTGCCGTGCAGAGCATCCAGGGCGAGCTGAGCAAGCTGGGCAAGGCTCACGCCACCACCAGCAACACGGTGAGCAAGCTGCTGGAGAAGGTGCGCAAGGTCAGCGTCAACGTGAAGACGGTGCGCGGCAGCCTGGAGCGCCAGGCCGGCCAGATAAAGAAGCTGGAGGTCAACGAGGCGGAGCTGCTGCGGCGCCGCAACTTTAAAGTCATGATCTACCAGGTGAGCCCGCGGGGCGGACGCGCCCAGAGTAGAGGGCACCCCGCCTGCGGTCCAGGCCCTGAGATCTGGGTGGGAACACNAGGCTGAGGTTCGTCTCTCCGCCAACCTGGCCGGGTGGGAGCGGTCAGGAGCTCCTCCCTCCTTCCTGCAAACCCAGCTGGAGTAGGGTTCGGGAAGTGGCGGACTCTTGAGGCGCACAGAGGAGCTCACCCCGCGCCTCCCTGGGGCCCAGGCTCCTCTCCGCGGTCTGTAACTCCTAGCCCGAAAGTTAGCTGGTTGTACTTGGGCATGTTAAATGCTCCCAGCTTGTCTCTGTCAAAAGTCTTCCTACTTGGAGGAAGTTTTGTGGTGGGAATACCCGAGGTCCCTGGTGGTCTTCTAGGGACCCTCTGTAAGCGGACACTGACTGTGGGGCCCGGGGACCTGGGGCCTCCGGTGCTGCGGGCCCGATATAGCGGGTGATTCAGGGCTCAGGCACGCACCGGCGTGGGCGCCATGCAAGGGACACGACCGTCAGCCCCCCTCATCCTTCCCCGCGCCCCCGCACCAGCCTCGGCTGCCCACGCGTGTCCCCTTGCTGCGATCTGGCCTCCAGGCACTTTCAGGTCCTTGGGGACACCCTGTCTCGTTGTGCTCAGGCGCCTTTAGCTTCTACTGGGAACGGGTGGGGNGGGCGTTAGAAGAGCAAGTGGGGCTGGTGGAGGTGGCAGCTAGGGCGAGGTGAATCACGCCCCCCTCCCCCATAACTGCGGGGGCGGTGTCCGGAGCGGTGAAGGTGCTAGCGGGTGGAGGCTGGCACTCTCAGGCTCCACCCTTTGCTTTCTTTGCCGCTTTCTGGGTTTCTCCTGCCTGGATACAAATGTATCCTAACCCCTAAAGCAGTTGCGAGTCTCTATGTTGATTTACCCCCCGCACGCCCCTTCCCTGACCCCACTAAGAATAAGTCTGCGCAGAGCGAGGAATTGGTGCTCTTTCACTGGAGGGAATGTGCTGAGCCCTGCCTCCTTCTGGCTGGGCCTGGTTGATGCTCCCACTCCTAAACTGAGGGCTGTAGGGCTTAGTTTATGCTCCTGAAGGGAATAGAAAGAAAAGGAAGACTAAATTTCCCACATGCCCCACCTTCAAGAATCCGTAGGGGGGGGGGGCTGTGGTCTCGTCTCTAGCCCGCTCTGATCCTTGCTTCAGAGTAACCACNTGGTGTGAGATGAGGTCCTTATTTGGTTTCCTTAAGGGGGATGGAGAGCGATGCAGATGGGGACAGTGTCTGGGAGAGAACCGAGCCTATTATATATGCTCGGGGTCTTTGATGATAGGACGGAGACAGAAACAGGACCGCTCCCAGCTCCTGCCTCTAAGTACTGCTGAGGGACTCTTTCAAGGGGCCTGTAAAAAGTTTTGCCTTGCTAATGCATACCCGTGGCCCCATCATTCCAGAGGCCAAGGCAGCCTGGGACATACAACACAGCCCCGTCCAAAGACAAGAGAGCTTCGCTTCTCCCATTTATAGCACCCGCTTNATAGGAGAAAGTGTTTAGTTAGAGCCGTTTTCATGCAATCTAACTGTTTAGAGGCTGGAGGTTTGGGACTGTGAGGCCCTGTGAGTTGTTTTGGGGACCTGTGTGGCCCTTGCAGGTGGCATCTAGGGGAACAGAACAGGGTCTGAGACAGTAAGCAGCTTTCTCTTTCAGAACCTGTGCTTGTCACAAAGAACTTGGATAAGTGACTTTCTCATTTTAAATGTTCCAGGTTGTGCAACTTGGGGACACTCTCAGCCTGGAGGTAAACCTTCCTGTGCTGAAGAGGGGGATTCTGAGAGAAAGGACTGGTATTGGGTGGATGGGGGGGCTTCTCTGCTGAGGTCAGTGTCCTCTCTGCTCTGTTCCTTTCATCTCCAGCATTTGGCCGTCATCATTATCTGAATAGTGCGGTGGGGGTGGGGCGCTCACCAGATGGCTTTGACTACACGTGAAGCAGGCCAGTGGGTGAGGAGGGCAGAGAGTTGAGGTAGAGTGGCTTGAGGCTAGAAACATGGCTCAGTCGTAAACAGCACTGGCTGCTCTTCCAGAGAACCAGGCTTTGGTTCCCCACAACCAAATGATGGCTAACAACAATCTAACTACAGCTCCAGGGAGTCTGACACCCTCTTCTGCCTCTGCAGGGACACTGTACACATGTGGTGTACAGACATGCATACAGGTAAAACACCCACCACTGTAGGAGAAAGTTTCTCCATCCTGCCTGGTCCTGCCAGGCCCCGCGTTCCTCAGGCCTGGTGGGTCCTGCAGCTGCTCATAAAATAATTACTCAGAGGCTTAATATTAATTATATTATAACTGCTTGGCCATTAACTCAGGCTTATTACTGACTAGCTCTTACACTTAAACTCAGCCCATTTCTATTAATCTATATGTTTTGCCACGTGCTCTGTGGCTTTATCGGTCTGCTGGCATGTTATTCTTTCGGTGGCAGCTGGCGTCTCCTCACTCAGCTTTCCTCTTCCCGAAATTCTCCTTGTCTGCTTATCCCACCTATACTTCCTGCCTGGCTACTGGCCAATCAGCATTTTATTTATTTTATTGATTTATACTGGCCAATCAGACCAACACATATTCACAGGGTACAGGAGAAAGAGATAACTAATATGGTCCCTAACTCTGGGACAAGCTCAGAGCTAAGGACTAACTCCTAGTACATGGGGTAGGGCTCATTGCAGAACTCCCTTGAGCTGCCCCACAGATGTGCCAGGTAGGGGTGAAGGGGTGGGGGTTGGAGGAAAGCAGCTTGGTCTCATCCCGGGTCTGCAGAGGTCCACAGTCTGAGAAAAGAATGGGGTAAAAATAGCCATGTGTCTTGGCAGGCCTAATAGGGAAGACTGGGGGCAGCAGCATTTATGGGAAACTCAGGATAAGGAGATGGCCAGACAGAGACAGCAAGAGAGTGAGGGCAGGGGGACTAACTGGAAAGGGGCTCCCAGTATATGAGTTTTTGTTTTGTTTTGTTTTGTTTTGTTTTGTTTTGTTTTTCGAGACAGGGTTTCTCTGTATAGCTTTGTGCCTTTTTCCTGGAACTTACTCGGTAGCCCAGGCTGGCCTCGAACTCACGGAGATCCACCTGCCTCTGCCTCCCGAGTGCTGGGATTAAAGGTGCCACCACCGCCCGGCAGTATATGAGTTTTTTAGAGGGAAAGAGGAAATGAGATTCTACCTTCTCTGTATAGGTGTGGGAGGCCATAATGTGGCAAAGGGGACACTGTAGAAGAAGGTACCCAAAGGTCTAAAAATCCCAGTAGTGGGATCAGGGTGGAGGTCCCTTGTGTGGCTATAAACAAAAACTAGCAGTTTGGCATCTCATTCTGTGCTATAGAGGGACACTAAGCTAGGGAACAGCTAGTGAAGGGGAGATGTCAATTTTACTAGTGGTGGTAGACCAAGGGCTTCTGGGAAGTCTCGGTTACATTGTGCGGATGGAAACAGTTGCTCTGAAATACCATGCAAATTCAGGAGAGTTGAAATCCACACAGCCACATGTACAAGTGATGATTCGGATACTTTCAGAGCTATATTAGAATCCAGAAGGGGAGATAAAAGTGGAAACAAGTGCTTTCTGGAAGTTGTAATTTTCCCAGTCTCAAGCATTCTAGGCAAGTGATTTACTGTTGCCCCGTATCCCCAAACCGTGGAATAGTTTGGATGAGGCAAAGTTGATACCCATTAGATCTGCTCCAAGGGCTTGGGATAGGACTCAGAGGCATTGAAGAGATTAGGTTACTGACGGCATTAAAGGGGAGGGCAGTATGGTTGGAATGAGGGTGTGCTGGCTTCTTCTCNTCAAATCTTCANCCAGCCTTTAATACCTTCCTTCCTGTACTCCAGTGAATCACAGATACTTTCTCTGGAAGAACCCTAAACCTTTATCTAAAAATACTTGAAGCTTGTTGCTCTGGTCCCTTTCCCCCCCAAGTCTCATCGTTGTAGAGTGTGTCTACCAGGTCATTCTTCCTAACATGACTTTGGGCTGTTTTTCTTGGTCATGAATTCCAAAGCAGACAGGGTATTTTTAGGGGGGCATTCCCAGGACTGAAGGCAATCTTACCATCTGCCTACCTACCCCCCTTTTTAAAAGTCAAATCTGACTGTTGTAAAAGCCAAAGTTAAAAAGGTGAGACAAGGGCATGAGGCAGGCAACAGGCAGCAAGAAGGGACAGAATATTATGGTGAGCAACAACCTCAGAGATGGGGGGGGGTTGTGCAAGTGTTGGAATCCCATCAACATGAATATTTCATCATTCCATCCTTATAGCCCTCTGAGGTAGAAGATAGCCAGCTTCATCCTCTCCGTGGTGTGTCTTAGGAAGCTGGGGCCCAGACTGGGGAATTTACTTGCCTATTGTCACTTAAGCGATGAGGGGTGAAGAATGTGGTGGTGCACAGCTGAACCCCAAGCTTTCTGGAGGAGATGGAAGCAGGATTATGAGTTTGAGGTCAGCCTGTGCTACTTAGGGACACCCTCTCAAAACAATCACCAACACCCCAAACATGCAAACAACAGGGTATAGGAGTCTAGCTTCGTTGATAGAGGGCTTGCTCAGCATGCATAAAGCCCTGGGTTCCATCCCTAGTACCACATAAACTGGGTGGGTGGTACAAGTCGGTAATTTCAGTACTCAGGCAGTACAGGCAGGAGGATTAGAAGTTCAAGGTCACTCTCAGTTGCCTAACCTGGTTGAGGCCAACCTGAGCTACATGAGACACTCACTCAGCAAGAAGCAAATTGGGCAAGAACCCTGGTATGCTGTTCCTTACCTGGGTGCTCTGTGATATGTATGTATATGTGTATGTGTGTAGACACATGTACTCTGTTGGCTACAAGTGGCCAGCAGTGGGATATTGATGGCCATTAGTTGCTCAAGCTCCTGAGTGCTGAAGCAAAAGCAAGAATTGTTGCCCAGCCCCATGGCAATGGGAGGGGAAGGTGCCCAGTGTAAGGATCAAACTCCAGGCCAGCTATGGGTGTTCCTCGATTAGGCTCCCTTTCCAGGGGAGAGCCATTTTCCACCACCCATCTCCCTGCCACTTCTGCTCCTTCCCGTACTTGGCAGGTTGGGACCTGTTGCTGCTTTGGGTTTTATGAATGCATGCCTTACTGAACATCACTGTTGTCCAAGTCTGCTGTTCCCTCTAATTGTCCCTCTCCTGAGTTCTCACCCAAAGCAAGAGTGTGAGCTCAGCTCTTGAGAGGGTCAGAAGCTGCCACTGGGAACCCCACAGGCCCACCTGTCCTGAAGATAGCTTGATTTTACATTCTGATTTCTCCCTGTGTTACAGTGTCTGATATTCTAAGCCCTGGATAGATAGGGAGGCAGGAAGTAGAAACATGGCCAGAATGTCCCTCTTCTCTGCATGTCCCTTTTCTTATCCGGGGAGGCACCCACAAATGCCCACCCTGCCTCAGGGAATAGCAAGAAAGAAGGGAGTGTGTGTGTCTCTTCCACTCATTGGAGCCTCCCTGTTAGANTTTACCAGTTGGTTTCAAAACATTCCATCTCTGTTCCTTGGCAGCCTTTCCCCTTCTCTCCAGCTCCTCAGTAGCCATAGTCATCTCATTCGTGACAGTGGCATCCCAAGGGTAGAAGATGGACTTCCAAGGAGAGGACTGAGGAACATTCTAGAGGACAGGAGGGAGGTGGAAGGGGTTCAGTTGAAGCTGTGTTTATTAATTCATGGGCTTGGGTTCATCCCACCCCTTCTAGCCCCAAGGCCCTGCCAAAGAAGCATTTCAAATGTGGTTTCGGCCCACCCTGATCCATTCCGGATCCTCTCCGTCTTCAACCAGACCCAGCTCTGCACACCACAGAGGCCTCTTTCTATCAACCCCTCACCCCCACCCCCATCCCAAGTGCCATTTAAACCCCTTTTCCTCATCTTAGCCCAAGAAGAAGCCGAATGCACCCTTTGGCCTGGCCACACCCAAGATGGTGCCTCTTGACCTTCTGCCTGAGACTGAGTCCTTTCACCTGAAGCCTGAAACGGTGCCTGAGCGCCCAGCCTTTGAGCAGATGCCCAGCCCACTGCCCAATTACCCAGAGCCTGGGACCCGACCCACCCCAGAGGAGCCAACAGCTGGTGGGAGCATGTAGGATCTCCTGGGACCCGAGGGCCGGTGGGCACAGGGCGTCCCTCCTGGCTCATCACTTGTTGGAAGTCAGTGCCTTGATGGCCCGTCTTTTCAAGCTGTTGGCCATTATGGGCTGGCAATGGGAGTTAGAAAAATGCTTGCATTGTGCAGTGCTCAGGCAAATGTGGTATGTGCAGGGTCGGGGAGGTAAAGAGGAGGATCCTCCCCTCCTTGGGTGGTGATGGTGTTTTGTTCTCCCAGTGCTGGGCATGGACCCCAGAACCTCATGCATGCTAAGCAAGTGCTCAACCACAGAACTGTATCCCCTGATGTCTTTTTAAATTGTAGCTGCACCCGAAGGCTGCCTTGCATGAAGCTGCATGAAACTGGGTGTGTTTTCTGAGCCTCTCTTCCACTCCCCCTCCCTACCCCTCAGGGACAGGCCAGTTTGGCTCAAAGCCTCTTTGGAGGGGGGCCTCATGAGGCCCAGGCCTGGGAGCTGTTCCGTGCCCTCTTCACCCACTCCTTGCAGCTGAGGAAAACATTTACACTTACTTTTTTTTTTTTTCTTTTTGCAAAATGTTTTGCAAAAGGATCCCTTATGTTTGCCAGATCCTGCCTTGGGTGGGGCACCCAAAAGCTGCCAGCTCAGAGAGGCCCAAAGGGAGACTATTTTAGCTGACTCCAATACACAAGGCTTCTTTCTCCATGATCATCCCCCTAAGGAACACTTGTAGGGTTTCCCCCATCTACCTCCTTCATGAAAATTGAATACTATGGATACAATATATGACTGTTTATGTATGGAGGTTTTTCGGAGCACCGAAAACCATTCTAATATCCAAAGCCCTGCCGCCTCCTGAGAGTCAGTTTTCATCCTCTTAGGAAGAATGTCAACCCTGCCAAGAAAGGGTGCTGTAGTAGAAGAAAGCCCCTTCCTGTCTTTGATGTCTCAGCTCCCTGTCTTGGTAACCCAAAGCAGAGGTCTTGGGTTTTTAGGACTCCCTTTTCATTTCTCTTTCATAATGCATCTTCTGCCTCACCATGCAGCCTTTTCTAATATGTTCTTTAAGCAGATCTTGGGTCTTGGAATCATCTCCACTTTCTTTCTCAGCACCAGCTGTGGACAGAACTGGTTGGCACTAAATCAAGAGAGGCTCCTACCCACAGCTGGGTAGTACCTGTCCCTTCTCTCTAGCAAATATGAAATGCCGAGGGCATAGTGGATCCTCAATTAGATTATAATCGTAAAATAATCTTTCTCAGGCAGCAGGTCTTACTTTTCTGCAGCAAGGTTGGGAGGTGAAGTGTAAAGGTAGGAATCTCCCTGGGGACCTCTCTACATCCATCCTGGACTGGTGCCTTCCTGGCTTGGGGAGCTGTGTGTGTTTGGCAGGGGCTGGGGAAGCTGTGCATGCTTTTGTTTGGATCTGGTCATTAAAAGTAACTCTGGAATCCAAGCCTTTGGGAGTGGTGGTTTTGTTTAATAAAAATGGGAAAACGAAACAAGCAGAACCCTCCCTTCTTGCTCTCCACGAGGCCCTCCAATGGCCCTAATCACTCTGCCAGGGCTATAGGGGTGAGACAAAGGTACCTGGCCCGGGTGCCCAGAGTAAGGGGAGGTGCTTTTGAATTGTATTGGTGGCTGTTGTAGCAACAGGCAGACTGGGTGGGCCCAAGGCAGCACTCCAAGGCTGTGAGTCATGAGGGAAGCCTGACTTAGAAACGGGGGTGGAAAAGAGAAATCCATTAGTGGAGGGGGAAAGCTAATGGCGATGTTTAGAACCGGCCTACAGGACGTTGTACGGGGACTCAGGCCAAGTTGCTTTTCCTACCCCACCCCCAACCTTCCACCCAGAAGATGGTATCTCCTATAAAAGCCATCACTCCAGGGGAAGCCCACCACGAACGGGGTTACATTTCCCAGGCACCTTTCCCGGAGAAGTCCAGGCATACACTTTTCTTCCCTGGGATTGCTCCCCAACACTGCAACATGGAAGTTGGCAGGCAAGAAAAGCTGTCGTTTTCTGAGCTCTGCTGGCAAAGTCCTTTGTCTAGAAAGCTAAAGGCCAGGGAGACTAGCTAGCTCCGTCTTCGGGTGTTGGGGCTGGACAGGGGGAAGAGTCAACTCACAGAGATCCACTTGGAGTGCTATCACTGNCTAGCTTTTTTTTTTTTTGGATACTGGTGTTACAGGTGAATCTGGGTTGAGATGCATGGAAGAGGTGGCAGATAGTTTAATCCTCGCAAGTCCTAAGTTGATGTGTAAACCCTAATGATGCCAGTCCCTAGGTGCAGGCAGGATGACTGCAAGAGACTCAAAGTCAGAAAGAATACTAGGAGAGGCTGGGACCTTCCAACACTCAGTACAAGAAAATCATTCCTTCAGTGCCTCAGTGAATAAGAGGCAGAGGGATGGCACATGCCCTAGGATTCCAGTGATAGTACTAAGCCCCACTTATGGCAGGTGGAGACTACAAATCCCAGCATGCCTTGTGCTCAGGCTATCTTGCCTGCTGGGAGGTGTAGTAATGTAATAGATAGCTTCAGGTGGCTTGGTGCCCGGTAGAGCTGGTGCCCAGTTGGGAGACAAGGTGGAGACAGCATTCTCTCTTTGTTCCTGCTAGTTATTGACAAGGAGGGAAGGAAGTTGGGAGGAGGTGTTCCTAGTTTCTAATGTAAACCAGGAAACCCTAGGGGATGTGAATGGGAGGGAATAGGAAAGGAATTGGGCGTGGGGAAGGGATTTCTGTAGCAGGTGGTATAAAGATTTCATGTAGCCTACAAATAGGTGTGTGTGTGTGTGTGTGTGTGTGTGTGTATTCTTTTTTTTTCTTTTTTCTTTTTGTATCTTTCTATGAGAAGAATCAATTTATGTTGCCTCATTTTTCTCAGGAGATGGGATTATTGTATAATTCTGGAAAATGACCTTGAGAAAACATTTTGGAAAAAAATGCTCCCCCTTCACTCCTTGGACTTAAATACTTAAAAGGAGTCTGGGCCTCTATAGGCGCTCCCATGTACAATCTGGGCCAGACCCTTTTCCTTTCTCTGTTCACTCACATCTACGCTTTGGTGGGGGTGGTGTGTGTTGGGGGAATCCTAAAACGAAGAAATGTCGATCCCAAGCCAGGTTATTGAAAAATCTCCACAGAATCAAAAATAAGCCTGGTGCTAGGGTATCTGAGAGGCAGAGGAGAGCTAAGAGCTAGCTTTGAGATCCAGGATTCTAGGCAGTCCAGGATCACCTTCCCCACTCCTGGAAAACAAAGCAAGACCATAAAAGCCGTCCTCCCCTCTATTACAGGGCAGGGAACGCAGAACCAGAAGAAATGTCCAGACCAGGGAGAAAACAGTTTCTTGGCGTTCAGCCAGCGCCTTCCCTTTCCTCCATTAACTTTTATGTGGGGGTTAGGGATGCTCACTAGTGAAGCTAAAGAGCATGAGAAANTCAGGGACGGAAACGGGGCTGCAGGCAGAGCTCTCCTCCCCAAGACTGGTTCAAATCCTAAGAACACACTTCCTTTACTTTAGCTTAAAGCTACCCTACTTGGGGACCACCTAGGATCGGCTTTGAGCTCACCCCTAGGGCTTTCCAACTTCTAAACTCTCCCAAACCGACTTTGTCTCTTTTAGGGCAGAGAGTAAATCAGGGCACCAGAGGGCGCTCTGCTATTTACAAAGTTAAGCTGTGCCTTCAGAAGTCACAATGGCTTACAGCAATCACAGGGGTGGGTAGCCGTAAATGTGCAAGGGTTTGAGGGTCCCTGGGAATATTTAGCTCAAGTGGAATCATAATGCCGACCAGTGTCCGACCCGAAGCTCTGCTCTCTCCTCCTCTGTCTATATATCGTCCATTCAACACACAGGTTGTGACCAGTCCTGTACCGGGCACTGGGGTGTTCAAGAGTGAACAAGTTAGGAGGACTTCACTCTCACAACACAGGTTCTCATGCCCTCTCCAGAATCGCCACTACCCTACTCGGTTTCGCCCGGGGTCCCATCCCTCAGCCCTCTCTCTGCCCGATCCCAGGCATCTCTCATCTCGGCTCTGTTCTCCTCTTAGGATGAAGTCAAGCTGCCCGCCAAGCTGAGCGTGAGCAAGTCGCTGAAAGAGTCGGAGGCGCTGCCGGAGAAGGAGGGTGACGAGTTGGGTGAGGGCGAGCGGCCAGAGGAGGACGCGGCGATCGAGCTGTCGTCCGACGAGGCGGTGGAAGTGGAGGAGGTCATCGAGGAGTCCCGCGCCGAGCGCATCAAGCGCAGTGGCCTGCGGCGCGTGGACGACTTCAAGAAGGCCTTCTCCAAGGAGAAGATGGAGAAGACTAAGGTGCGCACGCGCGAGAACCTGGAGAAGACGCGCCTGAAGACCAAGGAGAACCTGGAGAAGACGCGGCACACGCTGGAGAAGCGCATGAATAAGCTGGGCACGCGCCTGGTCCCGGTGGAGCGACGCGAGAAGCTGAAGACGTCGCGCGACAAACTGCGCAAGTCCTTCACGCCCGACCACGTGGTGTACGCACGCTCCAAGACCGCAGTCTACAAGGTGCCGCCCTTCACCTTTCACGTCAAGAAGATCCGCGAGGGCGAGGTGGAGGTGCTGAAGGCCACCGAGATGGTGGAGGTGGGGCCTGATGACGACGAGGTTGGCGCGGAGCGCGGCGAGGCCACCGACCTGCTGCGCGGGAGCAGCCCCGACGTGCACACGCTGCTGGAGATCACCGAAGAGTCAGACGCCGTCCTGGTGGACAAGAGCGACAGCGACTGAGCAGGACTCTCGGGGCTCTGCCCTGGAGGCCGGCGCCTGACCCTGCCGCTCCCTGACCCCCACCCCTGCCCCACCTCCTTTCTCTTTTCAAACTTTCTATTTTGCATTCTCCTCAGCCCCAGTCTGGTTGAGCTTTTTCTAAGCTGAAAACACATCNCTTGGAAGAGCACCCCTTCAGAGCACAAGCCTTAGGCCGAGGGGAGGTGGTCTCCCACAACAGACAGCCTGGACACAGTCTAAGTAGGAAGTAGGAAGAATGGCTCATGCCCTGGCTGTCTTGGTCTAGGATGCTTTTTCTTAGCTCTCTAGTTGGGCCCCCGTCGGGGTATCTGCCTCCCGCTCGGCCTCTCCACCACAGCTTCATACTTGGCGGCACCATTCCTGCTTCCTGAGCTGTTTTACCTTACCCTCATCCCAGGAGACTCGAAAGCCAAAATTTCTGCAAGAGGAAAGAGTGAATCCTAAAGACAACCCTTGTAGGGACAGCCTTTTAGTGCCAGCTTGCTATCCCAGCTACCTGAGAGGCTGAGGCGAGAGAATTGAAAATTTAAGGCCTCTCTGGGCTATAGAGTGAGTTCAAAGCTAGCCCGAGTAATTCAGTGAGACCCTGTTTCAAAATAAGAAGAGATGGCTGGGGTGTATCAGTGGTAGAGCCCATGCTTAGAAGGTGGTGGGAGCAATTCACAGTACCATGAAGAAAGAAAATGTGTGGGGAGACCTTTGCTCCCATGGGAGGTAGCACACTGGAAGACCTGAGGGCCTTTGGGGGAACCTAAGACAATAGGGTGGGGTGGAGGCAGAGTGTGCCGTGACCCTGGATAAAGGTCCTACAAGGTCCTACCAAAGTAAGCAGGAGGAGGCAAGCAGAGCCCAGGAAAGGACGGTGTGTGTTGGTGGGGAGGGGCACATGTACAAGTATACAAAATCTGCACACAGCAGCACATGAGTATGGCTTTGGGAAGAAGGGAAAATCGGAGAAAGTTGAAATGGATTAAGAAAGGAATGCCCTCATTAGCAACACAAAGAAACTGACGCGAGAATCCCACTTTGGTAGGTTCTCAGGACGCAGGATGATTTTAGGAACAGGAGGGCAGTCAGTTCTAGAAAGTGTGTTCCAAAGAGAGGTAAGCCAGGGTTCGGGAACTGCCTTCTGGGAAGCCTAGTTTTCCAAGCCCAGAATATTAGGATTCCAGCAGGGGGCAGCAGCAAGCTGTGGAGAACTGGCAGTTCCGGTGGGAGGTAAGCCGGAGAGAGCAAGGTGTTAAGGGTCCCTGGCCAGAGCAGAGATTCCTAGAGGAGCTGGGGAAGCNGGGCTTGCTGACTTGGCCACTCCAGATCCCTCCCAGCAGCTTCTAGCGTGGATCTTTCCCTAGTAAAGCTGCAGAACTTGCCAAGACCTCCCTAAGTTCTTTGCCTTTGGGGGCACCTTACCTGAAAGTTTGGTGGGG
>LZPO01096977.1:48007-58617 GCA_001675575.1 Neotoma lepida
TTTGAGACAGGGTTTCTCTGTGTAGCTCTGGTTGTCCTGGACTTCGCTTTCTAGACCAGGCTGGCTTTGAACTCACAGAGATCTGCCTGCCTCTGCCTTCAGAGTGCTGGGAGTAAAGGCATGAACCACCACCACCTGGCCCTGTTCTGTGTCTTACTTGGAAAGTAATTTTTTTTCTTGTTAGCATAATTTACTATCAAACTTCAGCTATTTATTAATGGAAATGTTTAGGCAAATTTTAGGTAAAGGGTAGCTGTGACCTTAGTGTCATTTTAAGCCAGAGAGCCTTGTGGTCAGTAGCCATCTCTGTGTGCAGGAAGTTCCTTTTCTTTTGGCTTCTGTATGTCTTGACATTCAAATGTGAGAAGAGCAGAGGTGGTGAACGCCGTTCTAGATGCCCAACCTAGCAGCCTTTGACTGGTGTTTTCTGAGAGATGGCNTACATACAACTCAGCAGATACGTACTCTTTTCGTGGACACTGCCAAGGAAAGTAGGATATGTCTTGTTTGTAGAATTTGCAGTCTAGAATTGGGACAACATGATAAATGCTTTATCATCTAATACAGCAAGTTAGTGTCATTAAAGAGAGTAAGGCATCACACCTCTGTCTCCCTTCCTCCCTTTCCCTCCCCATTCCTCCCTTTCTCTCCCTTTCTGTTGGGATGGAACCCATCTTGCTAAGAAAATGCTCTAACCACAGAACACATTTTTATGTCATTTGTATTTTAAAGTTCTAGCCAAACTTTAGGGTCTTTTTANAAAACTCATCTAGAGAGTATTTGAGGTACAACCCCAAATCTTGAAGGATTCCTGGTATTGTGGATCAGCCTCTATGAGATGCCATAGGATGACATTGCCTTGCTGTCTTTGGTAGTGAAAAGAGTGTCCTTCTTGGGAGCCTTCGCTTGCTGTGGTACAGATAGTTAGGATGACCAGATAGGAGTATTTGGTGGCAAATTCTTGAAAATAATTTGATTAAAGGAGTAACGTTTGGAAGAATGAATTTCTACTATGGTTCTCATTTTTCACGTCTGGTTTGGTATAATTTTATTCAGGTTAGTGCACACAGACACACACACACACACACACACACACAGACACACACACACGCTCACAAAGCTAGGAAAATGAGCCATGCTGGTTGCACAAGTCTTTAATCCCAGCACTTGGGAGGCAGAGGCAGTTGGGTCTCTTAAGAATTCAAGGCCAGCCTGGTCTACAGAGTGAGTTCCAGGCCAGTGGAGGCTGCATGGTGAGACCCTGACTCAAACAAAAAACAAAAACAAAATATTAAACAGAGCTGGCCATGATGGCTCATGTCTGTCATTTTAGCATGTGGCTAGGTTCTGAGGCAAGAAAATAGCTGACTTTGAAGCTATCCTGGGCTTCAATAGTGGATTCCAGGCCTGCTTGGGGTAGAGAATAAGACCTATTTCGAAAACAAAAACCAAAACAGGCTAGGCAGATCCAGATATGATGGTACATGCTTGTAACTCAAGTATTTGGGAGGCTGGGGAAGACCACTACCAATTTAAGGCCAGTTTGTTCTGCTAGCTATTTGGAGGCTACATAGCAAAACTCTGTTTCAAGAAAAAACACTCCCACAGAGGCAGAAGGATTGCAGCAAGTTTGAGGCTAGCTGGGTCTATATATTAAGTTCCAGGACAGCCAGGGCTGTGTAGAGAACTCTGTGCTAATGAACCAAACTCGATCAAAACAACAGCCCAAAGCTGGGCAAGATCCAAGGAGAATGAATATTCAAAATCTCACTCCAGTTTTTATGCAACTAAGGTGGCAGGTAATAGTTTTTTTGCCCCCCATGGAGATCAGGGCATGTGCTTAGCGTAGACTGAGGACTGAAGCTCAAGACTAAGCTACAGAGGCAAAGAAATCTGGGTTTGGATCCTGGATTGACTGCTTCCCGGTCAGAATCTGAGCCTCAGTTTTCTTACTTGTTTAAAAAAAAAAAAGACAAGAGACAAGCCTGGTGGCACATGCCTATAATCCCAGCAGTTAGGAGGCTGAGGCAAGAGCATCTTGAGTTCTGGGTCAGCCTGAGCTGTCTCAAGCTGAAGCAAATTTGACTGTCTCAAAATGAAGCAAATTCATGAAGATGTTTACAGCATGCTGGTCCATAGCAAGCGCCCTGAGTTGTCTAAGGTCTTAGTGAAGGTCCAAGAAAAGAGAGGGCCATTCTCTTCAGGGCTGAGAGGGTACAGGAGGGCTTGTTACAGGGAACGCCTGGGCACCTGCGGGATGAATAAACAGTTACTGCAGGAGCAGTAAACAGTTGTATTCAAGGTGAAGGAGCATGGCTGTGGAGAGCTTAAGACAGCAGCGTGTGTTCAGGGGCTATAAGTGGAAACTCTTAATTTAGGAGAAGGAAACAGAGGAAGGAGGCCACAGAGCCACATCTCTTACTCGTTTGCTTCTGTTCATAATTGTCTTGAAATGTCCTTCAAATAAGTTGTATTCTTTTCATAAAAGTAATATATGCTGAACTCGTCTTCCTGTTTAGTAGTTTAATGTGTGTTTCTCCTGACATTTTCTTAGTTTACTTTTTTTCCTTGGGTCTATTTATTGAAAATCATTTTAACAGCTCAACAAAATAATATGGAAGGCAAATCAACCCCAGGAGAAAATGTGTTCAGACTTTGGTTTTCTTTCCTGCTAGCTCTGTCTATGGTAATGAATGACTTTACTAACCGCTGAACAATTTGCCTGACCTTTGACCTTTTAATTGCATCAGTCAAGAAACTCACATTCTGAGCTCTCCTAANGTAACCATTGCATGTCAAGCACTTGGGTAATGTGCTTGAGGGTTTCGAGGTATAGTTGCGGTGGCATTTTAAAGAATTGCTGTGAAGCCAGGCTCCCTCTTTGTCCTTAGGCTGNTTGCTTTAACTTCTAGTTTCAATTTCTTTGTCCACAAACTGCCCACTAGGCCCACTCACAGAGTAGCTGTGAAGACTAAAAGAGATAATTTGTTATAAAGTGTTTTGCATAGTGCCTAGAACATACCTAATATTCAAATACTATTAATTATTATTATTAAAATCTACAGTCTCTCTCTAGCTACAAAGACGGGCAAGTTATGATTCATGGTACCATTAGTGACCCAAAGGAAAGAAAGAGTAATTGGGAGATTTTGACCTACTGGGAAAAAACTAAATGAAAAGGGACAGGGGATTTACACTGTGGTAGAGGAGACAGAGGTTTTCACATAAAGATATAGACATGGCAAACTGTAAATTCCTGTTACACAGAGGCCCTTATGGTAAGCCTCTTTGCATCTTCAAAGATCTATGATTACACTCCATTTATTTGAAGTAATAGTTGGCACATTAAAAGTTGATCACCGCTCAGTAACAGTCCCATGAAGTTTTTCATGCTATAAGAAGTACAGCCACAGGCTGGGAACGTGACTGAGCTGGCAGAATGCTTCTCTCATGCATAAAGGCANGGCTTTCATCCCTAGGACTATGTAAACCTGACATAGTGACACTGTCCTGTGCAATCTCACCCCTTGGGAAGTGGAGACAAGATCAGAGTTTAAGGTCACCTTGGACTACAGTGGGAGCATGAGGCCAGCCTGGGCTGTATGAGACACTGTCTTGAGAAATGGGAGGTGGTGGGTCAGTATTGCTGGTGGCATGGCTCAGTGGGTAAAGGCGCCACCAAGCCTGACCACCTGAGTTTCCTGGAACCTATGTGGTGGAAGGTGAGAACTGTTTGCCACAAGCTGCCCTCTGCAACGTCCATATCTGCAACATGGTGTGTGTGTGCACACANGTACACACTGCTGTGACCCCAGCAATGCTGAAGGCTGAGGCAGGAAGACAGAGTGTTTGAGATCCNCCTGGAATTTGCTGACATTCTGTCTCAGATTTTTGCAAAAAGGGCCAGAGAAATAGCTCAGTGGTAGAGCACATGCTTGCCACGCACAGAGCTTTGGGTTCAGTCTCCAGTGCCACACAAAATTTGAAAATTTTAATTTATTTTGTTTTAATATATTTATTTATTTATTTATTTGGAGACAGGGTCTCAGTATGTAGCTCTTGTGGTGGCAGGCTTGGAACTCACTATGTAGACCAAGCTGGCATCAAACTCGCAGAGAGATCTGCCTGCCTCTGCCTCCCTGTTGAATAGTTGAAGGGTAGAGGAATGATTAGGGTTGATTTTTTTTTTTTTTTGAAGAAGTTAACAGGAGGAGTCTTGTTTTGAATTAGGTGAGGGAAATGGGTCAGATTTTACATTTTCTTTTATATTTATATTTTAGAAAACTGTAAAGATCCTGCTTCAGCCTCCTGAGTAGCTGGGACTACAGGCAGGAGCCATCACATCAGTTAGTGCAGAATTTGGTTTTGGGGGGAGGGAGGAAGCATCCAGATGGATACCTGCATGAATGACCCTTAGGAAGTTGATTTGCTGTGTGCTATGCAGCTGATACTTCTCCCTTCATATCTGTACGTGTGTGTGGACAAGTGTGTGTGAGGGTGTGTATGGATGTGCAGATGTCCCAGGTGACCTTCTCGAACATGTAAAGCTTTATTTTTCTGTTACTGTAACTTTTCTTTGAATGCTAAGTAGTGTTCAGAATGGCGTTACAGATAAGGAAGACTTGGCTTTCGTGTGTATGAACCAAATTCGTTCACCTCTTTAATTTTGGGTTTGGAGAAGACAGGAAAGAACCCGCAGCCCATCCAACCCATCGGCCCCATGTGGGGCAGGAAGAAGCCAGCTGCGCTTGAAAAAGAAAGTAAAACTTCTCATAAATAATGGCTTCCCTATTGTGGAGGAGGGGTGCAAATTATTAGGGGGATGTTTGGGTAGTTTTTGTAGACGCCATTTCTGAAAACTGATTGGGATTAGGGAAGCAAAACCCTGCCCCGTCTGTGTAGTCACCTGCTTTCCCGACGGTTGATTGATTTGATTAGTTTGTGGTGTCCCAACCTCCTGTTCTCGTTATGAGAGTCTGAGCGTTTGAGTCTGGACCCAGCACCTGCTTAGGTGAACGCTTCCTAAAATGCGTGTTTTCCCACATCTTATCTATCTAATGCTAGTTTTGTTTTGTTTTTAGCAAGCTCTTTTTTTTTTTCCTGGCTGAATCTAAATGCATTAGACTTTTCCTTTTTCTTCCCCTCCCACCCCCACGAAATCCTAAAAACCTCAAAACCCAAATGGANGCTGTGTAATTACCTTTCCTGTAAACCAAACAATGTGAGTTATCATTAAAATAGTTGCCTTTGAATTTTTTTTCCTACTTGTGGTTTAGACACAATGAATATTTAATGTAAGCTTGACTTTCTTTGGCAAATCAGTTTTGCTGTGGTCTTCTTTTTGTCAAGATGTTTAGGAAAAACAAATTCTTTCACATTAATCAAAATGAACTCCTGCATAAAAAGGGGTGGGATAATCAAAGCATTCTGCAGCATGCATGTATATAAATACATATTGTGTATGTATATTTTGTTTTAATAGGTTTCACTCTAGCCCAAAGAACTCTCAGCAATCCCTTACCTCATCCTCTTTAATGCTGATTCCTAATTACATGTGAAAAAAAATCCAGTGTGACTTCATTGATCAGGACAGACTCTGTACAGGACACTGATGGGGAGTTCTCAGTGTGGGATGCTTTCAAGCCCTAATGACTGTATTGAAGATTCTCAGGGTCATGGAGCCATCCAAAGATTCCCTTCTCACATGAACTGTGGTTCAGGGTGTCTATAGAGGGGACACTGCACGTGTGCCAGGCCAGGAAGGATTGGGAATGCTGTACTCTGCTCAGTTTTGCTGTGAACTAAAGCTGTTCTAAAAGCTAACTGTGGTGGGCCACACCTGTAATCCTTGTACTTGGGGGCCAGAAACAGGAGGATCTTGGTGAGTTTGAGCATCTGGGCTGCAGAGCAAGTGCCAGGCAGCCAGGGCTACAGAATGAGAGCCTGTCTCAAAACGTCAACTGTGAGTAAATGAATACATGTCAGTCCCTCTATATTCTTTTTAAAAGGCTTCTGTCAAAGTAAAGCTTGTTCATTAAAAAGTGACTGCCTTTTCTGCAGAAGTACCTGGGATGCTCTGGATCAGAAGTGTTCTGTAGGGGTTTGGGGTGCAGCCTGGTCCAGTGCATGCCTAAGCTGTGAAATGCCTTGAAAGGATGACAGCTGGGATGTGGTAGACACTGTCTCAAAAATGAGAGAAGTTGTTTATTTGTCCAAGGGAAAAAAAAGCTGGCAATATTTGTTGCAATTTGTAAAATTTGAACTTGAGAAAAATTGTAAAAATTGAGCTTAGGAGTAAAAATTAAAAATTGAGAAAACTCCTACCTCCATTTGATAGTTTCCTGATATTAATGAATGTAACTCTTCAGCATTAACAAATGTTTTTGGTTTTGCTTTTTTTTTTTTTTTTTTTTTTTTTTTTTTTTTTTTGCATGATGGAAAATAAAATGTACCAGCATTTGAAAGGTTTGTAAATCTTAAAATCAATGTTTCTAAGTAACTAATGTATATTACAAAAACACACAGGGGGGACATTCCATGAAAAATACAAGACAGAGTGGATATTAATGTAGCTGCAATGACCCCAGAGTTCACATCTGCCTGACCTTTTAGGAACTTTTACCTGCCAATTTTTTTTATTAGCGTTAAAGACTCCAAATTACCTTGAAAGATTGTATAAATAATCTTCTCTTTGCTATTTGCCATATCTCGGTGAAGCCAGCTTTCACTGGAGTACTTCCATCAAAACAACATATTGCAACAGACATGTGCAAGCAGTTAAGAGACTCCAACAGCTCCTTCCCTTCTTCCCCTCCTTGGATCTCATGCATCTTAGGCTGGCTTCACACTTGCTTGCTATGTACTAGCCCAGGTTAGTCTTAAANACCTGATCTTTCTGCCTTCACCTCTCAAGTGTTGGGATCACAGTTGAGGCAGCACACCCAGGCTTAACCCTTTAATACTGAACCAGAAATTAGATTTCTAAAACTTTCTATTTTAAAAAATGCATTATTTATTATTATGATCGTGTGTGTGTGTGTGTGTGGAGATCAGAGAGCAGTTTTGTGCAGGCGGTTCTCCTTCCGCTTTTATGCAGGTTCTGGGGATGGAACTTGGCTTACCAGACATGTACAGCAAGCACCTTTCCCTGCTGAGCCCTCTCTGCCAGCCCTAGATTTGTGAAACTTTCAGCAGCGCCACTTTTTCCACTAATTTCTGCCCCTTCGGAAAATGTGGTTATGTTTCATAAGACATCACTGTTACTTATGTTAATGTGTGTTGAGTTAATTGTTCAAATGAATTTTGTTTTGTTTTGTTTGAAACAGTGTTTTCCTATGTAATCTAGGCTGGCCTTGAATTTGGGGAGCTTCCAGAGTGCTAGGATTACAGATGTGGGGCCTCTTTGTCTGGCATATACATATAATTTCTATTGATAGATACTATCTAGTAGGTATTTTTTTTTTCCTTTTTGGTGTTTTGAGTCAAGGTCTTGTATCCGCAGGTACCCTTGAACTCACATATCTTAGGCTGGCTTCAAATTTGTGGTAATCCTCCTGCCTCAGCCTCTTTAGTGCTGGGATTACAAGTATGTTCTTACATAGCTAATAAATTTGGTCTCTGTAAACAAAACNTTGTCCTCAAATTTTGAGGTCATAGATGTATTTGAGAACTGTTAAAAGATTCTTGTGCTATTTGAGGAGGTGGGGTAGGGGAGAGATACTGATTCTGACTCTGATCTAGGGCCATTTCAACCCCTCTGCCAGGCATTACCGTACAGACTGGTCCNTAGTTTGAGAAATACTTTTACAAGGGCCATAAATTCTTCAAATTAGTGATGTCATGTCCAGGGGTTTAGAAATTATTGTTTTGAAGATAAAATGCTTTGGAGATTCCTTTTTATCTTCTTGTTTTTTTCCTGGTGTTTACTTCCCTGAGAATGAATCTTGGACTGATTCTGATTGATAGAACCATATATCATCAGATCCGAGTTTAGTCTGGGTTTTGCTGACAGGTATTCAGGAACATTTTCTCATAGCTTCTGAGCTCTTCGCTGATTTCTTTCCTTTTTTTGTTTTGTTATTTCGAGGCAGGGTTTCTCTGTGTAGCCCTGGCTATCCCTGAAACTCACTCTGTAAACCAGACTGGCCTTGAATGCAGAGATCCTCCTGCCTCTGCCTCCTGAGTGCTGAGATTACCTGGCTATAATTTTTAAAGATAATTCTGGCGTAGAATTGCAGTGCAATTTTGTAAGAAATATTGACATAAGTCATATATATAGTAAAGTTAATGCTTCATTGTTACCTAAAACAAAAGGAGACTTTCTTCTTCTTGTGATTGTACAAGTTCCAAAAGATACTTTTAGATCTTATCTGCTTGTAGTCATTTCTTTATCTGTTTGTAGTCACTTCACTTTTCTGTTCCTCTCTTTAAAATGGGAATGACTTTTACTGGGAGCATACTGATGTTATCTGGCCCCCTCAGGNTTCCCTCTGGTTGAGTGATTGACTGGGCGATCCCATGTGAATTTTTGCTTCAGGCCGCATTCTCTGTGGGTGTGAGTTTTAGAATTTAGGTTACAAGCTCTCCCAGAAACCTGGATANTGTTTCTTTCCAGTTTTGTCATTCCTTTCTTAAAAACAAACAAAAGACTTGTTTTTTTTAAATTAAATTAAGTTATTTAGAGTGTATGTATCCCCATGTGGAGGTCAGAGGACAACTTTCAGGAGTCAGCTCTTGCCTCTTCACATGTGGGTCCCAGGGATGGAACTTAGGTGTTCAGGTCTGACAGCAGCACTTTTCCTGCTGAGCCATCGTGCTGGACCTAATTTCCCATTGTTTTCACCTTCTGTGTGGGAGTTAATGCATGAGACCAGTTGCTCTCACTTATTTTTCTCAATGTGTTAATTAATTTTAATAAGATGTAATAGAAAAGCTTGTGTAGTTAACATTTCTGGGGTTAGACTGATAAGCTGGGTTTTGTTATTGTTGTTGTTAGAGATAGGGTCTTTATCCCAGGTTAGGATGACCTCGATTTTTGGTTCTGCTTTTTTTTTTTTTTTTCTTTTTGAGACAAGGTCTCATTGTGTGGCTCTTGCTGAGCTGGAACTCGCTCTGTAGACCAGGCTGGCCTTGAACTCATAGATCTGCCTACCTCTACTTCTCAAGTGCTAGGCTTTCAGCATATGCCACCACNTCTGATTTATGTGATGCTAGAGACTGAATTCAGGACCTCTGGTGTGCTAAGTAAACACTCTACCAACTGAGCTACATCCCATGCTNTAGGCTTGTTTTTTTTTTAAAGCTTTCCATAAAGTTAAATTAACACATTTCATTTCAAACACACACACACACAAACACACACACACACAAATTTTTTTGAGGCACTGTCTTGCTATTAAGCTCTAGTGGGCCTGTTACTCAATGTTTATAGTCCACACTGGTCTCAGACTCATGGCAATCCTTCCTGAATACAGGTAGGTTGACAGACACATGAGGTAGACGATACCTCCTACTTTCCCTCTTCAATTTCTCCATTGTTAACATCTTGCATTAGTGCGATACATTTGTTGCAATTGATAATAAGAGCTATATGTTGTTATTAACAAGGAGCACAGTTTCCATCCCGGGTTACTCTGTTCCCAGTTCTGTGCTGTTAGTGTTGGAGACATGGTCTCAATTGTGAACATAAACTTAGGATCTATCCAGTTCAGATTCCTGAGTCCTGGCGTTACAGGTGTGTACCTCTGTACCTGGCCACACACAAACGTGGTGTGTATCCACCTCTTAAAGTAGACACTGTCTCCAAAGTCAAATACTCGACCTATCCANCCCTCCTGCAGCCCCTGCCAATTGCTCATCCTTTTTCCTATCTCCATGGTTCTAGTCTTCTAGAATATTCATAGACTGTCATAATGCACACAGTAACCTTTTAGATGGCCGTGGTAAAATGGCCTCTCCAGTTTGCTTTCTTTCACTTAGCAGTGCGGATTCAAGTTTGTCCTTGTCTTTGGTGGCTTGGTGCCCAGTTCTCTTCATTGCTAAGTAACACTGTCTTGTATGGCCCTTCCCTTGGTATATGAACCAGTTTTCCCAAACAGCATCTTGCTTGCTTCCTAGTTTGGGCTGTTATGAGTAAAGCTACTTGTTACTGTTGTGATTTGCAATCTTCTAGTGGCATCTGATATGCTTCTTTTCATATGCTTGGCCATCTGTGTCTTCTCTTTGATGTGCTATCTCTGTTCTGACTTTATCCAAGTAGTTTAGCTTCTTTTTGACGTACAAAGGGGATTGAATTTAGGGTTCCACAGCTGGGTGTGGTGGCACATGCCTTTAATCTCAGCACTTGGGAGGCAGAGGCAGGTGTATCTCTGTGAGTTTGAGGCCAGCCTGGTCTACACAGAGAAAACCTGTCTCAAAAAACATTAAACAAAAAAACAAACAAAAAAGGTTTAGGGTCTCACATACTAGTAAGTGCTCTCTACCACTGAGATGCACCCCCAGTCCTTTTTGAGACCAGGGTCTCACTGAGTTAGCCAGGCTAGCAAGTGTCATTGTAGCTCAGGCAGAACATGACCTTGGGAAGCACCTGCCTCAGTTTCTTCAGTAGCTGG
>LZPO01096977.1:58712-68915 GCA_001675575.1 Neotoma lepida
TTTTTTATTGTTGAGAGTTTTAAAAGTATTATCAGTATATTTTGGATATCTGAGCATACATATACTTATTTTTTGGTGCTAAGGCTACAACACACAAAAGCAAGTGCCTACACCAACCTATAGCCACAGCACTCCTTGAATGTATTTAACTTTTTCTTCATGAAACTCAAGGTCTTACACATGTTAGACTGAGCTGTGCCCCCAGCCCTCCTCCTTAGAACATTTTAAACAGCTTTCTTGTTTTTCTTGTTCTAGACTTCTTGTTCAGTCTCATGTAGACACTAATGCTGGGAAGCTTGCAGTTAGTGAACTGGGGATAAGGAAGTGAAATACTTGTGTCTCACCACCCAATGCTGGCAATTATAATTTTAACCTTTAGTTCCCTTGTGTTTAGATAAGGCTGGGCATAAGGCTTTAGTCCAGACAAGCACTTAGATTATGACACTTCCATTTAGACCAGTGTCCCTGCTCTTAGACCTGTCCCCTGGATTATGACTGCCTCCTCCCTTGGAGCCGATCCTTGCTGAGCCTTGCTGACTTGGATCTTACCCAGCTTTTACTTTTCCTTGTTGTCGTTTTATTCTGGTTTGGTTCTTTAACAGAGGGCTCTCTGTGTAGCCCCAACTGGCCTGGAACTCAATATGTAGACCAGGCTGGCTTCAAACTTGCAGCAATCCTCTGTCTCTGTGGCAATGTTTGTTTGTTTGTTTGTTTTTTCTTCCTTNAAACAGGATTTTGTTATGTATCTTCCAACTAGCTTTGTAGAACAAACTAGACTTAAATTAGTGCTAAGGATGTAACCTTGGGCAAGTATTTGACAGTAAAGCACATTCCCCATTTCTAGAGTTCTTCTTGGGCTCTGTTTTTTATTTTTAACTAAAAAACTTACTATTACTGTGTATGTACATGATGTATATGTTGGGGGGGGGATTCAGGTACTTGGTGTGTGTGTGTGTGTGTAGAGGTCAGAAGTCAACTTTGTGGAGTTGGTTCTCCCTCCTCTTTATGTGAGTTCCTGGGTTAAACTCAGGTCACTAGGCTTATACAACAAGCACCCTTACCTGCTGGGCCATTTTATTGGCCCTCTTGGGGCCCTTTTAATCCTTGTTTTTTTGTGTGTGGGGGGGTGAGGGTAGATTAAGGGAGAAAAGTGAGAAAATAGCTTTCTAAGGTGTCTAAGTTTTTTTTTAATTAAATATTTTAAATTATTTTTATTTTATATGGATGGGTGTTTTGCCTGCATGTATGTCTGCATCATGTGCACGCAGTTCACCTAGGCCAGAGAAGGATGTCAGGTTCCCTGGAACTAGAGCTACAGATGGTTGTGAGCTGCCATGTGGGTGCTGGGAATTAAACCCAGGTTCTCTGGAAGAGCAGCCAGCGCTCCTAACTGCTGAGCCATGCCTCCAGCTCTTTCCTTTAGTCTTACAGACCTCTCCTGGTATTCTTCCTTGTCATCCTTTCCCTGAACTCAAACGTTGGAGTGCCTTAGGCCTCTCTGTGTGGGGTTCTTCTCTCTTCTCTTTCTGTGTTCTCTTTGTAGATTATTTCAGCCACTGCTTTGAAGATGTAAGCATGTGTATATGGCAGTGCAGGGAGCAAACCCAGGGCATTCTGCACGAGAGGCAAGCTGTCCCCAGCTCACTTAGCCATTGATTTGGCCACGATTCTGATGATGACTGCCAGGTGGGCTCCAAGCACCTGCCTTCTCTTGTTTTCCTGGTGTTTCCCCGTGGATACCTTGTGTGTACTTGCCTCCTGTTGAAAACTTAACTCTACAGCTTTCTCTCTGAAAGTCTGTGCCTCTCTCTTAGTCCACCATTGAAATAAATGGTAGATCTTGGTCTACTGCCTTAATTACTGCTCTATTGCTGTGATAAAATAAAACACCATGACCAAGGGAACTTATAAAAGAAAACATTTAGTTTGGGGCTTATGGTTTCAGAAGGCTAGAGACCATCATGGCAGGGAGCATGAGGCAGGCAGGCATGGGACTGAAGANGTAGCTGACAGCTCATATCTTGAGATGTAACTACAAGTAAGAGAGACAGACAAGAGATGGAGAAAGACACATGCAATGGGAAATGGTGCTAGTCTTTTGAAACTTCAAAGCCTGCCCACTCTGTGATGTCCTGTCTTCAACAAGGCCACACCTCCCAATCCTTCCCAAACAGTTCCACGAACTGGGGGCCAAGTATTCAAACACATGAGCCTGTGAGGGCCATCCTCATTCAAACCACCACACTATTCAAGCCAGAAATCTAGCAGCTGTCCTTGATTCCTTTCTTCCCTCATACTTCTGCTTCCATTCAGATTGTCACTGCGTCTTGGTTTCGCCTCTCACGTTTTTCTCAACTCCCTTTGATTGTCATGTCCCTTCTATGGTGGAGATGCTAAAATTGCTCCTGTATAAAACTTCTAGAAGTTCTGGATAAATGGAGCTCTCAAGTAAAAAGAGAAACCTTCTGATGCAAAAGCAAAGTTTCCTCAAAAGAAAGACCAGAAGCTAGCCTAGAGTGATGGAGATGGTGTCTCATGCCACACCACTTCTAAGTACTGCTTCCCCATCACAGCCCTAAAAATGCCTTTACCTACCCCCTCCTTCCACCTCCTGTCTCTGTCTCCGTTTCCCTCCCCCTCCCCTCCTCCTTCCCCCCTCTTCCTTTATCCTTCTTTCCCTCCTTCCTTCCCTGTTGTGATAAATTGCCCAGCCTAGCCTCAGCCTAGCCTTGTAACCTGCCTCAGGTTTCTAAGTGCTGGATTATAGACATGGGCCATCATGTTAGTCCTCAGGAGTTGCCCCCTCCACTCACCCCTTCCCACCTTCACACCTTGACTTGGTTTCATTGTGTAGCCCATAGCCCAGGCTGGCCTTGAACTCACCATTGCTCTGCATTAATCTCCCAAGTGCTGGGATTACAGGCATGTGTTACAACACCCAGTTTATATAGACTTTTCAGTGAATTTTCCCCATTTTTGACCCTGTCATCTATTATCCGTTCCACCTCCAGCTTTGAGCTGTTTGAGGTTGTACACTATACTTCTCATCTGACAGGAGATGTGCAGGCACATCCATTCTATTTTCTTAGCTCAGTTACCATCCCTGCACTTTCTAGATTCTAGAATTTTATGGATCTCTCTCTCTTTTGTCCACTGTCATCTTATTTTTCATTCTTTGTCCATGTATCATGTTAGTGGGCTTTTGGGTCATGGTCACCCAGAAGATACGTGTCATTCCTTGTTTGCACATGCTGTTCTTTCTGCTTAGACTGGCTGCCCCTTCCTCTCCAGAATGACCATTTCTCTTGTAGTCCTGCTATCTTTGTGAAACAGGCTTTCTAGAGTAGCGCCGAGCCCATTTTCAGGTAGCTCTCTCGTCATAGGGCTGCCTTTCTATCAAAACACTGTTTGCTATCTTAGAGAGTAGGAAGCGGGTTGTATCCCCCTTGGGGGAACACTGCCTTATTAGATGCTACACGAAACTGCTACGTGAAGCTGCTACAGGCGTTCTTTCTTGTGCTAGTGGGGGTTCTGGATATTTTACCTGTGTTTCTCTGGGCTTTTTTCCTAGTGAGGGGTTCTAGATTCTTTACCTGTGTTTCTCTGGGCTTAGCAAGACACCTGTTAAAGAGTCACTCAAATGTTTACCAAGCCAGTGGAGACATTTACTCCTAGTCTAAATCCATATATCAGTTAGGAAACCACAAAGAAAAGTATGCATTTTTCATTTCACTCTATGGAGGGCCACAATTACACTCTTTGTTTTATTTTTCCTTTTCTGAGATCGCCTCTGAGCAGCTACTCTCAGACTCACAGAGTCTTAGTCATCTAAGAAGAGGTGTTGAGGAGGCAGCTGGACCTCAGAGTCTGGTGGTTGTGAGAGAGGATGGGGCTAAAATGAGAAGCTAGGGACTACTGGCATACAGAGCNTGTTTTGAAGGAGTGAGACTGGATGAATCATTCAGAAAGTGAGTTGCAGAGAAGACAGAAGGTTTATATTAAAGAGTTTTCACAGCAAAGCCTGTTCCTGTAAAATGGTGAAATATTTTCTCATGAAAGTTGGACTCTGTAAAGAATCATATTCAGTCATTAGATTGGCAGAAATGTCACAGGAATCAACAAACGCAATGAACCACGTCAAATTTAGTGGCTTAAGGGACAAATGTTTTATTGTGTCCACTGGTCCTGTGGGCAAGAATTCAGGTAAGCACAGCAGAGGGGGCTTGTCTCTACATTAGATATCTGGGTATCAGCTGAGAAGCCTTGAAAAGCTGAGCTTTTCCCCATTTCCTAGTCAATGGCTGGCCTGAGGTGATGGCCTCTGGGACTGCAGGTCTAGTGGCTGCATGTGACCTACCTGCCTGCCTTGTATTGCTTGCAGAATGATGGCTGGGTTCTGGAGAACCTTTCTCCTTTCAGGAGAATCTGACAGAGGCATTGGCAATTTCATATCAAGCCTGGGCTGGTGGCTTAGGGCTGAAATCCCAGCTACTTGGGAGGCTGAGGCAGGAGGATTTTCAAATTCAAGGTCTGCTTAGGCTACAGAGTAATTTCAAAACCAGCCTGGGCAATTTAGTGAGACTCTGTTTCCAAAAAAAAAAAAAGGGATGGGGTGGGGAGTGGGATTTAACTTGGTGGAAGAGCTCTTTCCTATCATGCCAGGGCTCTAGGTTTAATCTTCAGCACCACAGATGAAACAGTGATTTCAACATCTTCAGTACTGTGATGCTGACTGGGTAAGGCTTTAGCCATGTTCAGGGGAAGAGGAAGGAAGGGGACAGGTTGTTCATCTGCCACAAAGATCCTTGGATGTGAGGCTCTACTGCAAATCTATGGTGACTTTAAGGGAAAGGATTTGAGTTTTATTGTTGATTTTGCAGGTGGGAGACAAAATTTTTGCCTTGAACTCATGTTTCTTCAGCTTCCTGAGAGCTGGGATTGCAGGTATCTGCCACCATATACACTCAAAAAAGGAGGCCTCCATCCCTCCCTCCTTCTCTTCCTTTCTTCCTTCCTTTCCTCCTCTTCCTTTTTGAAACAGGGTTTTACCTTGTAATCCAGGCTGGCCTTGAACTCATGGCCATCCCCCTGCCTCAGCCTCCTGAGTGCTGATATTACAGGTGTGAGCACATGGATTCTCAGCCCACATTGGCCTGTGCTGAGTGACTAGGACTTCCATAGGGTCACTTAAAGGGAAAGTGACCTGAATAAATTTGGAGAGTTTCTTTCTTCTCTCCAGTAAGCATTGAGCTGTATCATAGGCTTGTGACTTTGAAATTCCAAAATTTGTATTTTCTTTACCAACTTTGTTTCAGCTCCTATATCTCTACCTTCCAAGCACTGGCTCACAGACCNACTCTCTGGGTGCTGGGATCCACACATAGGTTTATGCTTGTGTGGCAAGCCCATTACTGAGTCATCTCCCCAGCCCTGGAATGTTGCTTTTGGATTGAGTAACTTTTCTCTTGTTGAAAGATCCCTAAGAGGTCTGTCTTAGTTAGGGTTCTACTGCTATAAAGAGACACCATGACCATGCAACTCTTATAAAGGAAAACATTTAATTGAGGCTGGCTTACAGTTTCAGAGGTTTAGTCCATTATCATCTTCATAACAGGAAGCATGGCAGTATGCAGACAGACATGGTGCTGGAGAGGTAGCTGAGAGTTCTATATCTGGATCTTCAGGCAGCAGGAAGAGACTGATACACTGGGCCTGGTTTTAATTTTTTAAACCTCAAAGCTGGCCCTTAGTGACACACTTTTTCCAACAAGGCCGCACTTACTTCAAACAGGGCCACACCTCTTAATAGTGCCACTCCCTATGACTAAGCATTCAAACACATTAGTCTGTGTGGCCATTCTGATTCAAACCATCACAGGGTCATTCTTGAGTTTTCCAAACAGCAAATTAGGAAGTNTCCTCAAAGAATACTTTTTTGCTGGGAGCTTGGCCTAACCTGGGAGGATCATTATGGTCCCCATAATGCAGAATAATTTACTCCAGTTCATCCGTTCTACTACACATGCTTTTTGTTAATCTGTTATGAACTGGACATTGTGCTGGATGCTGGGGAGGAGGACACATTAGTGAGTCAAAGCCAAGGCTCTTCTTGTCATCGTGGACCTTCAAGTGCAGAAGTTCAAGGCATGGGTCCCTATGATAGTGGAAGGCATGCATGAGGACCTGTAGAGAAGGAGCTGGATGACACTGAGGAGCAAGAACAGCCAAGAGAGTGCTGGGAGCTTAGCCAGCAAGCAGGTGGCAGCTGAGACAGGAGCAGGGCCATCTAGGCCATCGATCACGTTAGTAATACTCACAAATACTTGCCATACATGCTTGATGTATCCTAATAGCTTTGTGTGCTTTGAGTCAAGTCAGATGGTGACCCTGAGAGTGAGTACAATTGTCTTCCATCATTACGCATAGGGAAATAGAGGCTTGGGGAGGCTAGATAACTGGCATGCGTCTTGGAGGGGGAGTCAGGATCTATAATCTCTTGCTTTCACAGTTCATGGTTTTTAGTCTCAAAGTAAAAAGTGGTAAGTGGGCCTTTAAGGAGGCCAATGGCAGGTCTTTAGAGAGCCTGGAGGGATGCAGGTAGATGTGGGAAACAGCTGAGTTCCTGTGTGTAAAAGCCCAGGAGTGTTTTAGAAATTCCAGATTTCTGATTGACTTTTCTTTCAGCTTGACTCTCCCTGGGAACATTGGAGTTCCTGTAAACTGGAATGCAAACTTTGGACATTTGACCCTTTTTGGTTAAATGTCAACTTGCTTTGTCTCACTGCAGCATTTGATTATTGGGTTGTAGCAATCTTAGAGTCTTGAGGGANTAGAGCTGAATAAACTTTAGAGGCCATGCAGCCCTTTGCCCTCCCCAAGTCTGCTTTATGACTGTGATATCTCTCAGGAAGGGCATCCCCTTCTCAGTGTCAAATGCAACAGGAACCAAGGGGTTGTCCCTTAACTCTCCCATTCTCTGTGTCACTTTTGCTGTTCAGTCTCCAAGCTTGGGCTCCCTTATGTCATCTGTAGATGTTCACCTCAAAACATTCACGCCATCTCCTGCTGTGGTTATACTTGAGGGACCTTCTGTAAGATGAATCACATTGTTACTTATGTGTACCACCCTCCAGTCTTCTCCATCCCTGTTTCTCAGTATGGCTTTCCAAATCTTTTAGAAACCCCATCTCATGTCATAGTTTCTTCATACCAACTGCCTGGACCCCATTCTAGATACGGGGTAAGGACCAGCACGTGACTCCCCATCTCATTCCTTTGAGACAGGCTGTCACTGAACCTGGAGCTCCCCACTGTATTTACTTTTAGGCTGGTAGTCCAACAAGCCCCAGCTAACTCATCTCCTGCTTACGGCTGTCCTCACGCTTGCTTGGCATCACTCTTACCCACCAAGCTGCCTCGGGCTGTTCTGTGCATTCAGCGCTGAGCCCANGTCTGCTGGGTTCCCAGGTTCTCATCTCAGCTGCTCACTTCATTTACCATGAGGAACTTCCCTACTGGAAATTAGATTCCCACCCTCACATTCAGACTGGCCTTGTCTGACTGTTTTGAGGTGAACATCTACAGATGACATAAGGGAGCCCAAGCTTGGAGACTGAACAGCAAAAGTGACACAGAGAATGGGAGAGTTAAGGGACAACCCCTTGGTTCCTATTGCATTTGACACTGAGAAGGGGATGCCCTTCCTTGTCTGACTCGGTCCCCCAGCAACCTCCTCTTTTCTCTTCTCTTTCTTTTCTCCTCCTATCATGTGCTGCCCTGTCCTTCTAGTTTCTGACTTCCGTGTCCTGTCCANGTCCTAATTCTAATCTGCAGCTAGGGTGGGAACCTCTGGTACTGAAAGAATTATCCCAAGGAGCAGAACTGGGAAGTGGATGTTAAGGCTCTGGAGTTAATCTTTGTGTAGAGATGTCTAAGTATTTGAAGAGCCATTCTGATGTGGCTTATTTTTTCTCTCCTCACTGTTGTCCACTCTTGTCCAAAGATTGTACTCTTTACCCACTGATCGCCACCCCTGTGTGTTTGCTCTTTTGGAACCCCATTTGCGTGTCTGTTTTTTTCAAAACAAGGTCTCACTATGTAGATAGTCTGACTCCTGGAACTTGCTCTGTAGATCAGGCTGGCCTCAAACTCAGAGATCCACCTGCCTCTGCCTCCTGAGTGCGGGGATTAAAGGCGTGCGCCACCACCACCAGGTTTAGAATTCCATTTAAATTGTGATCTACACCATTACAGTGGCCTCTCAGATGTGGCCAGGCACAGCAAGACTAGTAGACCCTTTAGCTCAGGCACCATATGTCTATGGGGACACTAGAGAAGTGCTTTGGCTTAGCACTGTGCTCCGTTCATGGCTTCCTTAGGAAATTCCTGTCTCCAGCCCTGAGGAGGTTAGTAGCAGCACAGCACACTGCATTAGGATGCCACTCCATGCCATTACAGCCTGTGAGACCTTGGATAAATTGTGTAAGACTATGCTTCCATTGCTGCTCTGTAAAATGAAGACAAAATACCATCTTGAGCAGTGAGATGGCCTAGCAGGTAAAGATGCTTGCTGCTTAGCCTGACAGGCAATGTTTGGTCCCCACCACCCACATAGTGGAAGGGAGAACCGACTCCCTGAAGATTGTCTTCTGGCCACACACACACACACACACACACACACAAACACACACATACACAAATGAATAATAATAGTAATAATAATAATCCAATAACACTATCTCATAGGATTAGCGCAAAGATGAGATGAATTAGTAAATATATGTCAAATGCTCAAGACAATGCCCAGCAAGTGGTAAAAAGTAGTATAGTATAATATTTAGCTGTAGTCACTGCTCTTCTTTTTCTTTCTTCCTTTTTATGTGACCCAGGCTGTCCTCAAATTCACTTTATAATAAGGATGACCTTGCACTTCTGACCCTTCTGCCTCCACCTCCTGAGTGCTTCCATGTGCCCCCATGCCTGGTTATACGGTGTTGGGAATGGAACCAGTGCCTCATGCATGCTAGGCAATCACTTCTACAGCTCAGCTACAGTTCCAGCTTGTGGACTGTTCTTTAACCAAGGTTAAGTAGTACTTAGTGAGTTTTTCCATTGTGATTGGTGGTGGTCGTTATTTTAAGATAGGGTCTCATGTAGCCCAGGCTGGTTTCAAACACACAATTTAGTGGAGGATGACCTTAAACTGGTCTTCCTGCATCTATGCCCCAAGGGCTGAAGTTGAAGGCATACATTTTCATCTTTAGTGTGTTTTAGAGCCTAGAGCTATCCTGTGCAAAACATGTGTGGAGAGATTTGATCACCCAACCCTCCTGTCCTTAGATGTGGTCACCAGATACTAATTCCCTCCCTCAGGATATGACAAAAGGGTCTATTATAATGCACACGCTTTCCTGCATCAGGGAAAGCTCTGTGATTANCTCAGGTAACATCTCAGTAATTGGATGAGCTGGGGCAGGTTTCTGGGCTTGCTGGGGCACTGAGAAATGGACTTCATGTGAATGCTTGATGACAGGGCTGTAGAGGTGGAGGGAACAGCACTGGGACACTGTGCACCTGTGACATCACTTACATTTAGACCTGTCCTTCCAGGGTGAATAGTCCTTGTTCTGCTAAGGAGGAAGCCTGTTCAGTGGTCAAGTTGCAGTCAAGTTTAGTTCCCCCAAGCAGATGTACGTGGTAGGCAGTGTTTGCACCCAAGCCTCTGGTCCTTTTGCTTCTCACCACATAGATTGGAGTGAACATGTCTGCTTGAGGGACTGGAAGAGTTACAGCCTGGGGAGGTGACCTTCTATACAGGTTTAGTCTCCGGTTGCTTTTTATCCAGAGCTCCGACTCTTTCTTAGGCAGCTCTGAACATAGACCATGCACTTAGTGGTTGACAAAGCATGGCTGGCTGTGTCACTTTCAATCCAAAGGTTTGCTGTGCTCTTTCTCCTTTAATCTGAAATATTTTAGATCAAATATGGTGTTATCAGCTATGGATAACACACCAGTTTTTGTTTTTTTCCCTTTAACATGCTGGGCATGATGACTCACCTTTAATCCTGGCACCCATCAGGCACAGGCAGGCAAGTCTTTGTGAGGTTGAGGCTTGCCAGGGCTATATACATGGCCCCTAAAGAAGATTTTTTGACACATTGCAAAATGAAATTTTCTTTTAAAAGATAGGGTCCCATGTAGCTC
>LZPO01096977.1:71795-82032 GCA_001675575.1 Neotoma lepida
GACTGGAACTCACTATATAGACCAAGCTGGCCTCGAACTCATAGAGATATGACTACCTCTGCCTCCCAAATGCTAGGATTAAAGACATGTGCTATCATGCCCAGCCTATTAAATTTTCTAGTAGCTGCATTAAAAGGAAATGGGCAGAATAATTTTAATAATGTATTTATCCCAACATTTCCAAAATAATATTTCAACATTGAGATTTGCACATTTTTTCCTCTCTTACTGTTTTCAAATGCAATATATATGGGTGTAAATAATCCACATTTCCATTGGTCAGTGGCCACAGGTGGTTGGTATCTCCCATGCAGGACAATGGAGTCATTGCGGTTCAATGCAATCCTGTGTAGTGGCGTTTACATAATTGGCATATAGATTTTATTTTGTTTTCTTTGTGTGCATGTTCATGCATGTGTAGGGGTGTGTGTGTGTAGGTCAGAGGACAACTGTGGATGTCATTCCTTTCACCTTTGGTTTGAGACAGCATCTCTCAATAGCCTGAAACTTTGCCAAGCAGGCTAGACTAGCTGGCCATTGAACTTCCGGAGGTCCACCGGTCTCCACCTCCTATCTTGCCATCACCGGGATTATGGGNGTACACCACCACAACCAGCTTTTTACTAACAAGTGAGTTCTGAGAATCCAAACTCAGCTCCTCAACACTTGTGAGGCAAGCATGTTACCAACTAAGCCATCTTCCCAGCTCCAAATTGGCGCCAATTGTATACAAATCAGGTCCTGAAAAACACAGGACACAGTAATGCTTTTAACCTGTGAGGAGGCTGGTTCTGACTTGGCCTTTGTGGAAGAGGGTCCTTATAGCTCTTTCTTACTAGGGCACTACATAGAGAGTCACAGTGCTTCAGGCTGGACATGTGCTGTGGTGTGCTTTTATTCCAGCTAGTGTTTGCTGTACTCATACCACTCCTAATCTTGGGCTCTTACTCATGGCTATTTTTAGATCTTAAGACTGCTTGTTCTAGAGAGACATTTTCATGAGTGGTTAGCTGCGTAGCATTTCAGTGGGCCAGTCCCCATCCCAGAATCAACTTTTTTACATGGTATTTAGCTCTCCTACTTTTTCACCCCAAATTTAGAATCTTTTTTTTAAAATTCCTTTTATTGAGTGAGCAAATTGCAGGTACCTGCCACTTACCCTTGTAAACCTGCAGCTCTCGGTCCTTCCTCAGCACCCAGTCTGCATTTTGACTTGAGTGTGGGTTTACATTGTAGAGCCTCGCAGATGGCCTGAATGTATTGTGGTGTGGAAGGGAGCTGACATGTGTTGAACATCTGTTGGGTGCTGTGCTCTTAGTTGAGGGCTTTAGAAATATTACTTCAAAGGCCCTGAAGGGTGGAAGTAATGATACGCATTTTATAGATGAGGAAACAGAAACCCAGAAGAAAGAAACCATTGAGCTTCACGTACCAATTTGTTACCCTCACTTGCCTCTGGTAGAAATAGGTTTGTTGTTTTTGGGTCAGTTTTTAAAATTTTTTAGTTTTATTTTATGTGTATGAGAGTTTTTCCCAGATGTATGTATGTGTACTATGTGCCTGTCTGGTGCCCTCAGAGCCAGGCGAGTGTATCAGCTCAGATCCCCTGGAGCTGGGGTTATGGATGGTTGTGTGCCACCATGTGGGTGCTGGATATTGAAGCTGGGACCTCTGCAAGAGTAACAAGTGCTCTACACTGCTGAGCCACATCTCTGCCCCTCTATTTTTGTTTGTTTGTTTGTTTTGAGAGTAGNTGCATAGAGCTCAGGTTAGCCTTGAGCTCTCCATCAGAATATCCTTGGAGTGCTGGAATTACAGGCAGGAGCCACTGTGCCTGGATTGAGAGTGGATTCTAGAACTTGGAATCATGCCTAATCTCAATTTAAAGGAAATTGTGATGCAGCCATGTATGGCAGCTCATGCCTGAAACCCAAGCAGTTAGGAGGCAGAGGTAGGAGATAACAAGGCTAGCCTGAGCTGTTTCAAAAACTCAAGGGCCTGGAGATTTACTCAGTGGTGGAGAACTTGTATACCATGTGCAAGTCCCTGGGTTCAATCCTCAGCATCAGGGGGCAGGGAGAGATGTGGTGGTAGGGACTGTGAATGTGCATGTATCATTCAAAAAACTACAAAAAACATACACGATCCCTCTCAAAGCTACTGGGAGATTTCCAAACTTTTTATCCTCTATGAGGGCTTGTGGTGAGCATACGTATATTTTGATTTACAGTTACGCCCCCTGATTGCAGCAGGATGGCCCAATGGAACCAGCTGCAGCAGCTGGACACACGGTACCTGGAGCAGTTACACCAACTGTACAGTGACAGCTTCCCCATGGAGCTGCGGCAGTTCCTGGCACCTTGGATTGAGAGTCAAGATTGGTGAGTCCTCCTTGAGAAACTCCCTGAGTTGGGGGGTTTGGGGTCGAGTCAGGGGACACAACCCTTTCTAGCTTCCCACTCTACTAACCCTTTCAGCAAAGACGTGTGCTGGGGGAGGATCAGGAGAGCAGAGGGAATTTAGTCGCTTACAGCATTCTCTGTGTCTGAAGAGCACATGGGTAATGGCCCTTAGAGCATTGAAACAGCTGCAGTCAGGTTTGTGTCTCACTCCCTTGGTGAGATCTCTGCATTTTGACTCTAGCAATGAGATAGAGTTTTTTTTTTTTTAAATCTAAGAATTCTGTCTCAGGTAGAAGTTGGGGTCCACTGCACAAATGGCTTCCCCTACTAAAGGAGAGACATGGGGTAAGAGAAATAGAGTCATAGGGGAAATGATGCCAGCTATTTGCTTCACTCTAATGTAATCAGGCTTATAGTAATGTGATCTACTTTTTCCAGAATACATACCCTGATTTAGTGAAGGGCCAGGGACGTGACACAGAGCATCCCGCCCTGGCAGTGCTGATTATGCTAATAGGCACTTATCTATACTGATCTGACCATGGGGTTCATTGAGAATTTAAGGCCAAACAACCTTATCTGTCTTTTTTTTTTTAATTCATGTGCATGTATGTACATGTTTGTATGGATGCAGGTGCATTGTGTCTGTGTGTGTCTGTGTGTCTGTGTGTGTCTGTATGTGTGGTGTAGGCCAGAGGACAGCCTCAAGTTTTATCCCTAGGAATGCCTTCTGAGTCTGTGGAGACAGGGTCTCTCATTGGGTGAGAGCTCACCAGTTAGGGCAGATCCTCAGGGATCCTGCTATCTCTGTCTCCCCAATGCTGGAATTACAAGCATGTGCTACGATGCCTAGCATTTTTTTTAAATAGATTTTTTTNAAAAACACAATATATTCTGACTACAGTTTCCCCTCCCCCAATTCCTCTCAGATCTTCCCCAATTCCCCTCCCACCCAAATCCACACCCTTTGTTTCTCTAACTAGAACACAAACAAGGCACTAAAAAACAGTAGTAAAATAAGATGAGACAAACCAAAACAAACTGGAATAAAATGAAACAAACCAACAGAAGAAAAGGAGCCAAAGAAAAGCAGAGACACGTGTTCGTGCACACACAGAAATCCCATAAAAACACAATACCAGAAACCATAATATATATAATATATGCAAAAGACCTACAAGGAAAAAAACTGCCCAGACTGAGCATTTTGAGAGAAGGAACCTCAAAAATGCCGTTGAGTTTGTCTTTTGTTTGCACCTCCCGCTGACATGCCCAGCATTTTTATGTGAGTTCTATGGATGGAACTCAGGTCCTCATTGCTTGCAAGGCAGCTCCTTTACTGAATGAAGCATATGCCCAGCCTTACTCTGTCCATTTTCTTTGTTTGGATATCACTTGTTTCCTTGTTGTTATTATTATTGTGTGTGATTGGTGTATCGGAGCAGTTTGTGGACATGCCACAGTGCGCATGTGGAGGTCAGAGGGCAGCTTCATGGAGTCAGTTCCCTGCTTTTACCTTTTTGTAGGTCCTGAGGATTGAACTGAAGTTGTCAGGTTCCCCTACCAAGCACTTTTATCTCCCGAGCCATCCCTGTTTTTTGTTTTTGTTATATTAAAAAAGATCTTCCACTCCTTTTACATACCAACCTCAGATCCCCCTCTCCTCCCTCCTCCCGCCCCGCCAGCTCCCCCCCTCAACCTACCCCCACTCCCACCTCCTCCAAAACAACCTGTTTTAAGACAAGGCTAGCCTGGAGCTTGCTATATTTAGCTGAGGATACCTTTGAACTACTTACCCTCCTGCCTCTACCTCCCAAGTATTAGGGTTGTAGGTGTGTGCTACCATACCAAGGTATGTTTTTATTTTGTTTTTGAGGCAAAGTCTTGCTCTATAGCTCAGGCTGGTCTCCAACTTGCAATTCTGTCTCATCCTCTCAAGTAATTTTCAGATTACAGATGTTACACCACACTAGATTTACATCTGTCCATTTTGCTCAAATATTTTAGTTGTATAGACTATAAGAATGAATAATATCTGGAATCATTCTAATATTAACATCTCTTTTTTATGTGCTGGGGGTTAAAGCTTGAGCCATGAGCACACTCGGCACTTCAGTGTCATTGAACTGTCCCACCAATTGATGGTATTGTGCTGAACAAAAGGAATGGAGAATGATGAATGGGTTCTAGCATGAGCTTGTCGTGTCCTCTCTCTGCCACCCCTGGGTGGTGGCTTTCTGCATGTGTATATTTTAAGTTCCTGTTGTTATGGCCCTTGAGACGAGGCCATCCAGACTGGCTTGGAATTCCCTAGGTAGGGAAGGCTGGCCTTGAACTCTTGATTTTCCTGCCTCCACCTCCCTAGAGAGCCATGGTTCCAGCTATGTGCTATCACACCAGGCTCTCCAAATTACTCATGGCACATACTTCCTTTTCCTAGGGCATATGCAGCCAGCAAAGAGTCACATGCCACGTTGGTGTTTCATAATCTCTTGGGTGAGATTGACCAGCAGTACAGCCGATTCCTNCAAGAGTCCAACGTCCTCTATCAGCACAACCTGCGAAGAATCAAGCAGTTCCTGCAGGTGTGATGGGAAACTGAGTGGGAGCGACTGGCCCCACAGAGTGGAGTGTTAGCGTTCTTTCCCGGAAGTATTTCTTTCCTCAGTGGGCTAAATGATGAGAGCCTGACCTGTACTCTCAGTCAAAGGAGAAGTAATTAGCTCCTTCTCAATTCCCTGTACACTGGCCCCTGGGTACCATTACCGGAAATTCACTCCTCATGTTACAGTTGAAGCAATAAAGCAAGGGCTTAATGCTATTCTATGTTATAATAGCACACTAACAACACCTACTCATCATAGGCACGTGACTCTTAGTTTTAAATGTTAAAAGTTTGGCCATTAATTGAGTACTCCTGGGTAAAGTCAACCACTTCCCTATAAAACCAGATGACATACTGTCTCAGGATGGACTCCTGTGGTTCTGTCGTCACTGTGGCCGCCATTCTCCTCCCTTTCCTTCCCTATGGATTTCAGTCAGATTCTGAAGTCTGTTATTTCATGGAGGCTCTGCAGAAGTGAGTTTTAAGTTAGCCAGGTTCAGTCCATCCCTCCTTAGTCGGCTCCAGCGTTCCACTCTCTGTCTGTCTTACTTACAGAGCAGGTACCTTGAGAAGCCGATGGAAATTGCCCGGATCGTGGCCCGATGCCTGTGGGAAGAATCTCGCCTCCTCCAGACAGCGGCCACTGCAGCCCAGGTGAGACCGAGAAGAAACCAAGTGAAGGGTGGGGAACTCAGGAAGCAAGCAACTGTAAACAGTGCAGTGAAATAGTAGTGGTTCAGTGTGGCTGAAGAGGAAACATGGGACTCGATCAAGGCTTTAACTATACATTGAAAATGACACACACACAAAAAAATTCACACAAACCCCTCCATCCCACCCCCTAACCAACAGTGTTACTGTAACTAAGGATGAACTTGAACTCTGATTCTTCTGTCTCCTCCTCCTGAGTGCTGAGATTAGAGGTGCACACACCATGTCCTGTATATGTGGTGCTAGGGACAGAAGCAGGGTTCTGTGCATGTTAGACTGTCACTGGAAATGTGTCCCAGCCCTTGAGTGTTTGTTGTTGTTGAGTCAGAGTCTTGCTGTGTACAACAACTGACTTCCCATTTGGGATAGTATTCCTCCCCTGCCTCTGCCACCCAAGTCCTGGGATTACCGGTGTATGCTACCACACTTCCCACATGCCTTTTTCTTGTTTTCATTTTCATGTGTTTGTTTTTGTTCTTTTGAGATGGAGTCACATTCTGTAGCCCATGCTGGCCTAGAACTCACTACGTGGGCTGGGCTGTCTCAAACTCATGGCAATCCTGCTTCAGTTTCTCTAGATGCTGAGATTTCAGGCATGGGCCCCTATATTCTGCTTGCATTTGAGACAGGGTCTCAATACATAGCCCANTGTGGTAAACTCTAGACCCTCCTGCCTCAGCCTCCCAAGTGCTAGTATTAAATATGTGAATCACCATGCCTGACCCACAGAGACTTCCTGATGCCTGACTCCTGAATTAGAACTTGGGAGTCTGCAAAGCACACCTCCCTAGCCATTGGTACGGAGCTTGAGAGACCCTAGATCACTGCGGGCTGAACACAGAAATTGTTTCTAGAGAGTAGGCTTTCATTCCTGCCCCAGGCAAGTTTAGGAAATAGGAGAGGGGAGAGGCACAGCTTTGGGGCTGGGCCCTTTCAAAGTGTCTGTCTATGGTACTTCTCTGCATCTTATCAGTCAGAGTTGTTCACGTAATGGAGAGAAAAGTAGGGCTGGGTTGTTTTTCCAAGTCTTCTAAGTGGTTTGTTTTCTATGATTTGAGCAGCCAGGAGAAATGGGGAAAATGTCTCTCTAAAACTGGCCTGTTCAGTCCTGCTTCAGAGACTTGTGGCAGTAGTGGAAGAACAGACTGGAAGTGAGAGATCTTAGAAACAAATAATGGGGCTGGAGAGCTGGCTAAGTTTAGTTCCCAGCACTCTTGAGGTGGCTCACAACTATCCGTAACTCCAGTTCCAGAGACTCCAACGCCCTTTTCAGACTTCTGTAGGCACCAGGCACACATGAGGTGCATGTACATACACTCTGGCAAATCACACATACGCATAAAATAAATAAATAAACCTAAAGAACAGGAAACAAAATAAAATAAGTGAAAAGCAGCAGTTGGGGCCTGATTTGAGCCCTGACATGTGTGATGGATGTGAGCCGTTAGAATGTAGACTCAGGGTGTAAGCATTTCTAGCTTGGAAAACTGGATGGATAACATCTCTCCTGGCTCTGCTTTCTCCAAGATTGCTATCTTTATCCTTGGGCCTCTGTCAAAAGTACTGTCTTGTTCTTGTAGCTTTTACTTGTCTTTTCTGTCATCAGATACCTCTTTCGGTTCCTTGCCAAGTCCGTCATTTTACGTTTCATGTCCCAATTGACCTTCTCAAGGCAGCAGCCTCTCCTCCATGGCAGAAGCTATGAAGACATGATTTTGAAAATTCTTGGGAAATGATTTTTTTTTTCATGGTGATATATTGCACTGTACTGTCATCAGCTATTCTGAATTTATTTATTTATTCATTAGCTAGCGTAATCTCTATTATTGGGTTGTACCCCAAATTCTGTCTGGATTTTTTTTTAATTAATTTTTTTTTTTAAATTTACCCATGAGCTGCTTGAACGCTGGGACAATGCCTTAGTTCAACATGTGGGCTCTAGTTTAATGCAGAGAATGGGTTTGCAGTGTTTCCTGTTGGTAAAAGCCAGTGACACAGATTGAATAACACAAGGGTTTTTCCCAGCACCCTCCCCTCTTGCATCACTGCCCATTTCCCAACAGGACAGGTAATAGGATGGGATGGCAATCAGATGACAGATTTCCAGAATTCACATGTGTGTTAATCCTTTTTCGGCAGCAAGGGGGCCAGGCCAACCACCCAACAGCTGCTGTGGTGACGGAGAAGCAGCAGATGCTGGAGCAGCATCTTCAGGATGTCCGGAAGCGTGTGCAGGTGACCAAGCCTCACCCAGGGATCTGTGCTTGGGCTGTGGTCCTCGTGCACATTTTCATTGTCTTCAAAACTTTCTTTTCCCTCTCCTGAAGGGAACTTCTTTTTTACTTCTGTTTTTGGTTTGTTTGTTTAAACAGGATCTAGAACAGAAAATGAAAGTGGTAGAGAATCTCCAGGATGACTTTGATTTCAACTATAAAACCCTCAAGAGTCAAGGAGGCAAGTGAACGTTAGAGATGTAAAAATCTGCTGAAAGCTAGGCTGTGTCTGAGTTTCAGGACCTGACTTCATTCATGTGACTACATGGCAGGAGAAGCAGAAGCTCCTGACACTTAGTGGGACAACCTCTTGTTTGTCTTTGAGATGGGATTTGACCATGTAGCACAGGGATAGCCTTGAGCCTGCTGCCATCTTACCTCAGCTCTCCAAGTAGCAAGGACTGCATGTGCACACTGGGTTTGGAGCCTCATTGAGAAGGCTGTGAGCATTCCCCCTGGTCAGAGCGTCTTTCCTCCCCCATCAGACATGCAGGATCTGAATGGAAACAACCAGTCTGTGACCAGGCAGAAGATGCAGCAGCTGGAACAGATGCTCACAGCGCTGGACCAGATGCGGAGAGTAAGCATTCTGGACAGCTTCCGGGACAGCTTCCCCAGCACCACACAGCTATCGTGGGAAGATTTGACTGGGTTCTAATGGGTTCCCTCTCTGGAACTGGTTAGAGCATATGGTTAGACGTGGTCTGGGGAAAATGTCTTCTGACTGTTCTGATTTCCAAACAGAGCATTGTGAGCGAGCTGGCAGGACTTTTGTCGGCAATGGAATACGTGCAGAAAACACTCACAGACGAAGAACTGGCTGACTGGAAGAGACGGCAGCAGATCGCATGCATTGGAGGCCCTCCCAACATCTGCCTGGATCGCCTGGAAAACTGGTGAGAGTGGAAGGAAGGCTCCTTCTTCCTTCTAAAGAGCTGGCTTCAGTCAGAGGCCTTCAGAGTGGGGCTACCTTGCTCATGCTTTTGCTTTTCCTTTTTATTGCTGGGGGTGGAACCCATCCCTTGGGCATGTGCTAGACAAATGTTCTAGAACCATTGAACTACACTATACTCCTAGCCCTAAATACTCTCTTGCTATGATGGGCACTTTTTTTTTCTTCTTTGACTTTGAGAAAGAATCTCACTGACTGCGTAGACTGGCCTCAGACCTACTATATAACCAGGCTAACCTTGAACTTGCAGTCCTCCTGCCTCAGCTTCTTAAGTATCTGGGATTTTAGGCATGAATCACCATGCCTGCCTTAAGGCAGCTTCTTTTACACACTCAAATTTAGTCCAAGAGTTAAAACTGTTAACTAATTTTAACAAATTTTTAAGTTAAAAATGCTTATCACTCATTTTAAATACATTTGATTTTTAAATTTAAGTAATACTTTTAATTGTATTTAATACTAAATTCTCCATTTTAGTTACTTTAATAATCTAAAACAATATATGTTCTTTGTAAAGGAGGAAAAAGTTGAAATATATGAAATTAATAGAATGAAAGAAAAAATTCAAATCCATGAAGTAGTACCAGCGAGTCACTACTGGTGACAATTGTGACAATCATTTCTGTAGACATCTGTTGTGAATATACATGTGATCTAGAAATCCAGTTTCAGGTAGCAGCTGCTCCATTTCCTTCCTTCCTGTGCTGCAGTGGGAAGGATGGCTCATGTGTTCTTGTGCACACAAAGCAAGTGCTCAGCCCCTTAGCTTTCCCACGCCCCAGTTTCTTCTCTGTGCACTCATCTGTTTGTTACCTGCTCTTTTCCTAACACTGTCCGTGTAGCTTTGTGAGCAAGACCCCATAGTGAGCGTGCCCCACCACCTTAAACTAGAAGAATGTTGGCAGGACAGGGAACCCCACTCCATGGAGCATGAAACTGGACATTCAGGATAAGTCCATGTGACAAGCCCGTCTGTATCGTCACCAACACTGAGTGTTGCTCGTTTACTGNAAAGCTTCCTGATCAGGGCTCCAAGAAGTTAAGTTCTTGAAATGAGACATTCAGATGCCAGAAAGAATGGGTCAGGACCTCAGATCCCTGCAACTGTCCTCCGTTCACTTTCTACCTTTTATTAAACTAGTGATAAACGGTAAAGAAGAGACATTAGATTTAAAAAAGAGAGACACTAATATTCCGCATTCTTGGAGGCAGAATTAATCAGCTTGTCTCTCTTTCTGCCTACTTTTTTTTTTCTAATTGTTTGTTTTGGGTTTTTGTTTTTGTTTTTTTTTTT
>LZPO01096977.1:91693-107539 GCA_001675575.1 Neotoma lepida
AAAGATTATTTGTGTGTACATGCAGGTGGCATGCGTGTACCATGGTGTGCATATGAAGGTCAGAGGACCACTTGCAGGACTTCTTTCCTTCTACTGGGATTAGACTCAGGTTATCAGGCAAATACCCTTGCCCGCTGAGCCATCTTTCTGGTCCTCAAATAGGTACATAAGCGGGGTGGTGTGTCCTTGGATGTCCATTGCTTTGTTGTTCTTTGTACCTTGAACCTGTATATTATAAAATATGATTATTTATTATGTAATACATAAGAAAAGATCAGGTTTGAGGATCCTGTCCTTGATCTTTGTGTTGAAGAGAGAAGATACAGAACTGTGTCCCTGACACTGTCCACAGCCACCTTCTTAGTGTAGTGAGGTCACAGCACATCGCTGTCCTCTGTCGTTGCTGCTGAGAACTCAGTGCCATTCTCTGAAGAAGTGACTTTGCTGTTGTAGGCCTCCTTGATTGTGACAGAGGAGTTGCATCTGATCACCTTTGAGACTGAGGTGTACCACCAAGGCCTCAAGATTGACCTAGAGGTGAGTTCTGCACAGAACCAGGCAGTACATGTGCAGGGACAACAGGACAAAAATGTCTGGTGGCATGTGACTGTTTGCTAAGCCTATATTTAGTTTTTACTATCTATCTCTGAAAAGTCCTTGATAGCCACCCACTGAGAAGAAAATCTTGCTTGAGCACATGAATTGGAAATCTGTCTTTAGTGACTGCTTAGAATCGATTTGATGAAGTTTGGGCAAGTGAATCTTAGTAGCCACCATTTCAGTATGGAGAAAGTCATGGCATTTAGATTTTGTTTTCCAGCCTTGATCTTATTAAATTAGACCTGGAAAAGCAGGAATCCTCATGTTTGGTTTCTAACTCCTCAGGTTCATGGAAAGATGTAGATAGATACTTGGTATTTTAGAGATTGCCTTCCAGGTCTCTGGAAAGTCAGGGCTGGGGGACTAGCTTTGAGCCAGTTACATTTCATAAGTCACTGGTTATATTCAGATGTCAGAGAGTCCTGGTGCTTAGGCTGATCATTCTTCTCCTCTTGGTGTTGAGCTGCTTCAGTCACTCTCCTGCTTAGAGTTGGCATCTGGTGTGGCATGATTTTTGATTCTAACCTGTGGAGGTGCAGGTGAAGGGGTTTTTGGAGCTGTGAGAGCCCAGCTGTCTTGCTAAGTCACCCCACCTGTCCCCGTACTCTACAGACCCATTCCTTGCCAGTCGTGGTGATCTCCAACATCTGTCAGATGCCAAATGCTTGGGCATCAATCCTGTGGTATAACATGCTGACCAACAACCCCAAGGTGAGTCCCCCAACACCCCCTCTGAAATCCCTGAATCTCTTGTGCCTTCTCAGCCCCTTGTGCGAGTTATCAGCATCACTCTCTTACCTTTTCAATAGAACGTGAATTTCTTCACCAAGCCACCCATTGGAACCTGGGACCAAGTGGCCGAGGTACTCAGCTGGCAGTTCTCATCCACCACAAAGCGAGGGCTAAGCATTGAGCAGCTGACTACGCTGGCCGAGAAGCTCTTAGGTGGGTGTTTGACAGCTTCAGATGAGGGTCTGGTCTGGGCGATTGGTCACTCAGGCAAGGTTTCCCAGTGTCGACCCAGGGCCAGGCACTGTGCCAGGTATATCCTGGTGTTAACTTTTAGGATATGTGGCAGGGGTGAGGAGGGCTTTTTTTCTTGCTTGCCTTCCAAGGCTCTGCTTTGACTAACGGAGAAGATGTATTAGTGTGTGTTAGAAGATGGATAAGAGCTTGGTATCCACTGCCCATTTCTTTAACAAGCCATAGATAGTAGTTTAAAATTTTTTCTTTCCTTTAAAAAAAATCTGGTCTAAAAGTAGCTTTGACCTGTGGTGCGACCAAATACAACCTTCTAACCCCAGCCATCAGCCATCAGTGTATGATGCTCGTCCTCAACCACACAAGGCAAAGAAGAGCAGGAGCCCAGTAGGGCATCAGTGCTGGGCTAATCCAGTCAAATGCTGGGTCGGATATGTGTGGGCATGTTTGTGCACGTCACACATACATGCACATAGAACTGTGGCACCTGCCGGGCAGTGGTGGCGCACGCCTTTAATCCCAGTTCTCGGGAGGCAGAGGCAGGCGGATCTCTGTGAGTTTGAAGCCAGCCTGGACTACCGAGTGAGTTCCAGGAAAGGCGCCAAAGCTACACAGAGAAACCCTGTCTCGAAAAACCAAAAAAAAAAAAAAAGAACTGTGGCACCCTGCAACTACTTGAAAGCAAATAATGGGACAAATGTTTGCAAATTCTGCTTGAGAAATAAAATAAATTTCTAACCAAGGCTGAAATTCTTCTGTTCTTTTCTCTCCTTCAGGACCTGGTGTCAACTACTCGGGATGTCAGATCACATGGGCTAAATTTTGCAAAGTAAGTGACCTTGTTGATTCCTATGGTTTCCTCCTGGGAGGCAGGTCTGAAATGCTCATTTGTAAGGTGNTTGTGAGGGCCATGAATACTGAAAGCCTGGGACCCCTTTCTCCAGCAGCTAGTAGGAGCTGCCTGAGGGTAGAGGAGCCCGAGGAGATTGGCAGAGTACTGAGATTTAAGCGTGATAGTGCTGGAATGGATGGTGGTGGACTTGGCTCTCCCATTATTCTTTCTCCAGGAAAACATGGCTGGCAAGGGCTTCTCCTTCTGGGTGTGGCTAGACAATATCATTGACCTTGTGAAAAAGTATATCTTGGCCCTTTGGAATGAAGGGTAAGACTGAATGAATCTTGGCTATACTGTGTGACCAAGTCACCTGCTCCCAGCAAGCCTGTGACAGGGACAGCCTTCTGAGCGCAAACAACATTGGTTTTCCAGGTACATCATGGGTTTCATCAGCAAGGAACGGGAGCGGGCAATCCTGAGCACGAAGCCCCCAGGCACCTTCCTGCTGAGATTCAGTGAGAGCAGCAAGGAAGGAGGCGTCACTTTCACTTGGGTGGAAAAGGACATCAGTGGTAAGACCTTTCACCTGCCCTCCTGTCTCCCTTGCTCCACCTGGTGGCCACTGCCAACACCTGGCTGTTCCTTGTTCTGTATACTACTGCCCCCTGGAGGGCAGAGAGGGCCTGGGCCTCCCCCGAAGGGGTGGCCTGCCCGTTTGTCTTGTTCACCCCATTGGCTAATATTTGTGTAGAAAAGTGTGATTTGAATCTTATTTCTACATTCCCTTTTCTGCCTGCCCTGTTACTACATCTGAGGCCAAGTGTTTTGCCTGTGATCCCGCTTGACAGCGTATCTAAGAGCCAGCCTGGACATTGATTGCCACAGTTCCAAGCCACTGGGTCTCCAGCACTAGACTGGCATAATCTTTCTTTCCTATGTCCCATGACAGGCAAGACCCAGATCCAGTCTGTAGAACCGTACACCAAGCAGCAGCTGAACAACATGTCATTTGCTGAAATCATCATGGGCTATAAGATCATGGATGCTACCAACATCCTGGTGTCCCCATTGGTCTACCTCTACCCTGACATTCCTAAGGAGGAGGCATTTGGGAAGTATTGTCGACCAGAGAGCCAGGAGCATCCTGAAGCTGACCCAGGTAGTTGTTGATTTTCCATGGTTCTGGCTTCATTCTTAGGGAAAGTGGGAAAGTGTAGATCCTTGGAGGAGAGACAAGGACATGACAGTATCTTGGGGGGTTAGTGAGTCCTGCTTAGGGAAAGAGCTATTTATTGGGTACTTTGACAGGGTGACTGATGGGATTCAAGAGAAGAACAGAATCACAGGAGCTTGTCAATCTGAAGGTGAAAACACACACACACACACACACACACACACACACACACACACACCACCCTCAAAACACCAGGAAGAGAAAATGAGGACAGTTCTCTGATGCTTCTTACACGGTGGATTCCAGAAGACTGGAGACAGACTTGAGTCTAGTATGCTTCTCTTTCATGTGTTAGCAGTGCCAGGTAGTCTGAAGAAAGGCTTTCTGGGACAGTGGCTGTTAGCAGCCTGGGGCAGAGTTCACAGCAGAGTGGGGAGTGTTGAGGTTGCAGGAGATGACGGCTGGAGGGGATGTGGAGTTGGCATTTAGAATGTACAGCTGTTGAAATGAGATGCATTTCACTATGTGTGAGTGCGTGTGACTGTATACATCGTACGAAAAAATAGACATTATGTTGAGTTAAATCTGTAGTCCTTGGGGCTGTCCCCAGCGTGAAGAGTCAGGGCCGTCTGGTCTGAGGCCATTTAGTACTTGCTGCATTGGCTCTGTCTTCTGTCTGCATGCTGGTGAGGAGGCTGGTTATTCATTTGTATTTTCTNTGACTTCTTAATCATTGCACCGTGCTGAGCTCTGTGATGAGATGTGTGAGTTGGCCTCCTTGCTCTGGCTACTTTTCTCCAACTGCTTTTGTCCACCTGTGCACAACTGCTCCAACTGCCCCCATTCTCCGAGGAATGTCCAGTTCTCAGGCTGGAGGAGACGGGCTTGTTGACAGTTATTTTCCTTTCCCTTTGTTCTGATGCTGAGTTCTCTTCATTCTGTGGAGGAGTTTAGCTCTCACTTCCTGTCTGTCCCTTATCTCTGCCTCCACCTTGCCTTCAGTTGGGAGATCTGTTTATCAGCCCTTCTCACACTCCTCTTTGTTCTTTCCGCAGAGGACTTTGAAGTCCAAGTGCTGATCCTTTTGACTAATTTGCTTTCAAGATCCAGGCCCTTGGTCTGAGGCTGTCATCTCCATCACCATCCCTGCTGTAGCTGCCCAGAGACATTCCTCCAGGGGCAAGGCCCTGAGTATGAGACAGGAGTCCATTACCTGATGGGTTTGCCTGTGAGCATAAGGAGGGCGCACTGAGGCTTGGGAGCCTGATGAGGGGTAGGAGGTTCAGATGAATCCCTCAGAGAGGTCATCTGTGATGACCACTTCCTCTGCTTCTACTGCAGGGGTATTATGGTGTAGACATCACTCAGCCTCTTCCCAGGTCTTCCTTACCTACCAGAAGTCCCCAAACTGTTCTTCTGGGGGTTCTGAGTAAGTGCAGTCACAGCTTGTCCAGGCCCAGACAGGAGTCAGCCATCTCTTCTCTCCGTCCTCTTAGTTCTGTGATCCACACTCCCACCTTGGGCCCAAAGTGGACTTCTCAGCTCTCTTGATCACTGGAGAATGAAATTCTCTCTCTCTCTCTCTCTCTCTCTCTCTCTCTCTCTCTCTCTCTGATTTAGTGTGGGGTCTTGTTGGAGGTCAGGGGACCTTGAGGGTCCCAGCTCTGCCCTTCCTTCATGTAGATCCTGGGGCTGAACTCAGGTTTTCAAGTTTGGCGACAGCAACGTTAGCACTGCNCTATCTTACTGTCTTATCTTACCCCTCTGTNTCTCTAGGGGAGAGAGTTCTCACTCTAGGGAGCTCTTCTGGACCAGGACAGTTGGATTTGTAGATGCACAGTTGCCTCAGGAATCCCTTTGGCTCTGTGCCGAGTTAACCTGTTTCTTGGCCAAAAATGAACCTGGATTTTCACTGTGGCCACTTTTCAGTGGCTTCTCTCAGGTGGTTGTCATGTGTCCCACTCGCTGCTTGTAGGCCCCAGGGTTACGTCGTTCCTTTTCTCAGCCTACTCACACTGCTTCAGGCCTGCCACATGCTTTGTTCAACTGAACTCCCAAGATTTCATGCCAGTGCCTCCAGAGCTTTGCCTAATATTTCAGTCCTCACATTTCCACATAAATGGCAGAGATGGAAGACAGCCAGACCTGCCTCTCCCTCCCCTCCCACACATGAGAGAGATGGCACCTTGGCCAGGTACTCAGACCTGGCTGTCCTGTCTTCCTGGTGGCTGGGATGTGTTTTCTAGCTTGGAAGTAGCTTTGGAGCCTCCAGCATTAGCCATCTTTGTCCTCTTAAACATTCAGTCCTGTTGGTGTCTGGGCTGGTCACCAAACAGGGAAGTCAATTCACAAGCATGACCAGGTCACAGTAGAAACCTAGCACCACACAAAGGTATTGAACGCTCAGCAGGGTGGGGATGGAAGCACAAAAGTTGGCAGCAGGCCAGGTGTAGGCACAGATAGGGCAGGTGTACCCAGAAGTTCTGCAGCTGTGGAAAGCATAAAACTTCAAACTGCCAGTACCTTGGATGTCAAGTAGCACATGACGAGGAAGGACAGCCCTGAGGGGTAGACAAGTATCTGAACAGTCTCTGTGTAAGGTTGGCTCAAGCTGTCTGGAGAGCCAGGCGGCTTCCTCTTGCACTATTCTCAAAGCAGTTTGCAATCAGTTAAAGCCTGGGTTTCCTCTCTACAGGTGCTGCCCCTTACCTGAAGACCAAGTTCATCTGTGTGACACCGTAAGTGGCTTCCCTTCCCAGTTTTGCATTCATTTCTACTGTCCTCAGTTGTCCCCAGGAACAGGGAGGATGTGGGGTGAGAGTTACCGTGAAGGGCTGGATGCTCCTGGGCTGTTTAGTGCTCAGAGTGACCTGTGTGTTTAAAAAGCTTGAGTTTTTATTTTTTTCTGTTGGAGACCAGAGTTTGATGGCTTGTGTGTGTGTGTTTTGTTCTTTTTTTTTCCCCCTCCATTGTGTCTTGTCAACCTGGCCCTTCCCCCTCCTGCCGCCCCCCCCTTTCCTACAGAACGACCTGCAGCAATACCATTGACCTGCCGATGTCCCCCCGCACTTTAGATTCATTGATGCAGTTTGGAAATAACGGTGAAGGTGCTGAGCCCTCGGCAGGAGGGCAGTTCGGTGAGTGTTTGGAGAGTCAGGCCCCCTTGTCTGATGCCTGCCTGTACAGAGCCAGCCAGCTGGCCAGTCGTACTGGTTGGAGGTGGCTTTAGAGCCATGCTGTCCTATGGAAATGGATGGCACACATGTGTAATTTTCCAGGAGCCACAGTAAAAACAGTGAAAAGTGGCAAGTGACATTAACACCTTATGTAAACAGCACACTATCCCATTAGCATCTGAGGAGAAGTCATCAAATGATTTCTTCCTCTTCCCTCTCCTACTGAGTCTTCGACACCTTGATTTAGACTAGTTTCAGGTGCTCAGTGGCTATGCACAGCTAAGGCCACCACTACCAGACCTTTGAAATAGAGAGCCAGGGCTGAAGTGGTGACTGAGCTCTTCTGCAGGGCAAGGCCCTGTAAGGAGCAGGGAAGTCTGGCTTTTCTGACCTTGCCCAGGCCTGAAGGGACAGGAGACTGGCTAGCAGTAGTGCCTGAGCCCCCTGGCAGAGGGATGGGAACTTGTGAGAGGCTGGCTGCAGTCAGGTGGCTGAACTGGCATTGTCTTTCTGTCCCTGCAGAGTCACTCACGTTTGACATGGATCTGACTTCGGAGTGCGCTACCTCCCCCATGTGAGGAGCTGCCAATGGAAGCTGCAGAGATGACTGAGGCACCTGCCCCGTGTTCCACCCTTAAGCAGTCAAACCCCAGATCATCTGAAACTCCTAACTTTGTGGTTCCAGATTTTTTTTTTTTAAATCTCCTACTTCTGCTATCTTTGAGCAATCTGGGCACTTTTTAAAATAGAGAAACGAGTGAGTGTGGGTGATGTGCTTTTATGTAAAGAGGAGAGGATTCTCTGAGTCTGTGATGGGGGATGTGAGAGCGGGAGGCTGGAGGAGAAAAAGGAAATGCCTTGGGTTCTGTTCCCCGCCCTCCTTTCTCAGCAGCTCGTTGGCCTCGTGGTTTGTTGTTAGACAAGTGCCTCCTGGTGCCCGTGGCATCCTTCTGCCCGTTTCTGTGAGCTGATACCCCAGGCTGCCTGCCGCTGAGGACTCCTGGCATTGCACTTTTAACCTTGCTAATGTCCAAATAGAAGATAGGACTAAGCCCATAGGTTTCTTTTTAAATTAAAAAAAAAAAAAAGTAATAAGAATTAAAGGGCAAAACACACTGAAACAGCATAGCCTTTCTGTATCAGAGAAAACTTAGTTCACAGCCTCTTTGGTGCTTTAAGCATATATATAAACCCTGAAATGGTTTCAGATGAAATCTGAAAAAAACATCTGAGGCTGTGGCTTGGCCTCTGATTTGAACACGAAGGTTAGAGGGAACCTAGATATCCCAGACTCTTCATAAACTGGGTTTTACTTACCCAGGAGTATGCTTGCCTGTTGGAGGGGTGAGGCTAGGCCAAGGGCACTGAAAACCTCTGTCGCCCGCCCTCCCCCGAGACTCCGGACCCTGTTTCAGGGTCAGCCTGTCCTGTGGGTGCCTTACTGGGCCTAGGGTCAATCTGACTTCCTTTCCCACTTGACCTTGCTAGTGGTATGTCTCCTTCCCGTATCCGAAGGCTCCTGACCTGCTTGCATTGGGAATCCTGGTCTCAGGACCTTGTGAGCTGAGAGATTGAGTTACAGGTTTGAATCTGATTTAGACTACGGGTCCTCAGAAAGCTCAGGGATTATGGTCCTTTTATTTGCTTGGTTCCTAGGGGTACCTGTAACCACAGGGCAAAAGCTGACTGATAAACTCCAGGTCTGCCCCTCATATGAGGGGTGTACTCTTGGCCTCCCCTGAGACTGGCAATTGTCTGCTCCCCAGTGGGCCCCCAGGTGAGGTGGAATAGGATGCCTGCACCTACTGTGCGCTTCATGCCACCTACTTGCCTCAGCCACTCAGCTTGCTTGAACACTTGGTGGTTCAAGGCAAACCTGCTCCAACACAGGGACATGGCTACATTTAGTGACTCAGAGACCCATGCTCAGCTGACCAGTGTCTGGAATTCTGTTTGTTTCACTCAAATTAACCAGTCTGAATTAAGGGGTGNGGACATTGTCTCCAAGACAAACTGCTTGCCTTGGCTGCCCCTGGCCTTCTGCTTTGAGACAGTTATTGCTCACCCTTCCCCAGCAACATTCTTTAGTAGACATTAAGCTGAACTCATAAACTGAAAGGGTATTTAGAAAGGCAAGGTTTGGGCGAACTGACGGCTTTAAATCCTGGGGACCCAGGGAGCAAGGGCACGGGCTTCTCTGGGGCAGGCGTTGTGAAGTTCCCGGCTCTGGGAAGTTACCTGGGTGGCCTGGGCTGACCATCTGTAGTTAGAGCAGAAACTGGCCCTGTGGAGTCCTCAGAACTGCCCGCCCACTTTCCCTCCTTTGACCCTGCCTGTCCCCAGCCTAGCCCAACCATGCCTGCGGATTGCTTAGTCTCTGTACAGTGGTTTGTATTCTATCCTGGCCACTGCATTCAAATTCCAATGTATACTTTCTAGTGTAAAAATTTATATTATTGTGGGTTGTTTTGTTGTTGTTGTTGTTTGTTTGTTTTTTTGTATATTGCTGTAACTACTTTAACTTCCAGAAATAAAGATTATATAGGAACTGTCTGGTGGCAGTGGGGGCTGGCTGGCTGGTGGGACTGCCTTTGCCCGGCTTGTGTTCAGAGGAGGCCTTCCTCTCAGTGGAGATGTGCTAGGAGCACATGAGTATCGAGGGGATAGCCCTTCAGTTCTGGGGCTGAGGTTCTGCCTGCTTCTCATTGCTGAGGTGATGCAGCCCCCCACCCCCATCTTCTATCATCCAGAGGAGGCAACCCAGGAGGCAAGGGTCATAGTCCAGTGGCAAGAGCGTGTCAGAGTGGCCTCCTCCCTCTGCCCTCCCGACGCTGCTGTGTTTGTTCTGCAGTCAGATAAGCTGCCTAATGGAGGGCGGGAGGGTTGGGGTGTAGACCCAGGCCTCTCCTTCCACAGTTGGCCCATTATCGCCCTCTTTTCAGTTCCATCAGTGGGGACAACTTGCAGACACTTCCCTGGCTGGTGGCTGCGGGGGCCCCTGGGCAGTCAGCAGTGATAATTCAGGAAAAGGCCACAGACAAGGTTCCTGTGCTCAGCATCTCTCCACCTACTCCCCTCACTACTCAGTACCTTGGAGCCCAGCCCATAGTGCCTCTTTGAGAGATACCAGGCACTCCCCCTGCAGAGATGGAAGCAGAGATTAGTGTTTAGTGCGGCTGAGGCGGGGGCAGACCCTGCTTCTCACCCCCAGCCACCGTGGGCCCCTGGGCCTCACTGGGGCAGGCTGTGAACTGAACTCCTGCCCCCAACCTTGCTTTGAGCTCTGAGGTAACCTGTCTTTCAGTTCCTTGGGCCTCGACTCTAAACCCAAAGGAGTGTGCTCCTGAGTCCAGAGATCCAGCTAGGGCTAGCTAGGCCTCTCTCTATCCTGGTCAGCTTCCTCACTCTCAGGCCACCACAGCAGTTGGATGGTGCCACCTGCTGGGCTCTGGGAAGAGGCCAGGGGAGGATGGGCTATTGTCCAGGCTCTCTACTGCCCCTGGCCGCAGGAAAGTTGGCAGTGGCTTTGGCACTGTCCTCAGTGATCCTTTAGTGGCAGCCTGAACTATAGCTTTGCTCTTCTGGTGGGTCCCTACCCCAGTTATTCTTGCATCTTCTTTCCCCAAGCCCTTGAGCCCCTGCTCCCCTAGGCATGCATCCCCGAACACACACACACACACACACACATGCACACACACATACGCACAGACACACATATACACACACATGCACACACATATACACACACATACACATATACACACACGCACACACACACACACACACAGTTCTTTAGCTTTCTGACACTCTTCTAGGGCAGCAGCACCCTTGAGATCACAGCAAAGAGAGTAGAGGTAACTCCAAGCTAAACTGGGAACAAAACAACTTCCACCCGAGAGAAGTCCACCACCCTGCCCATTGCTAGCCCACTAAAACAGGAGGCAGACTGGTAAATTTAGCAAAAAACAAAACAAAACAAAAACTTTATTCAAAAACACTGTTTACATAAGTGTGAGATCTATGTACAAAGTATAAAAAGAATCCCACTGCTCATCCTCCGCTCCCTTCAGAGAGGTTGAAACCAGGGACTCCTAGTCAGCCAGCTCTGGCTACCTTGTGTGAGCCTCAGGGAGGAGCTGGTGAGAGGCCTTCCTAGACCACAACCCATGATGCAACAGTGCAGGGCCTGTTCCAGGTTCCACCTCCCAGCAGAGTGGACCAGACTGAGCGCTTCTGCCTGACCTTGCAGACTGTGTTGCTTGCAGTGAGTGGCTGGGTTTTTCTCCCCAGGCTTCCTATTCCCCAGCATTCAGTATTCCCCTCCTTTCTGATAATAAGCAAGGTTGCAAACAGGAAATGAAGAAAGGCTGAAGCCAGGTGTGGTCGTGCATGCCTGTAATCCTAGCATTCCAGAAGCTGAGGCAGGAGGATCATTCATGGCCAGCCTGGGCTACATGGGGAGACCCTANCTCACAAAACAAAACAAAAAGCAAGCAAGCTGAGTCCATATGGAAGGATGGGGACAGTGGATGGAAAGAAAGGATGTTGGGGATGTAGACAAGGCCTTGAGATTTGAAGCCCATGTCCACCCTGGCTCAAAGATAAGAGCCCAAGAACTGACATACTCAACTCTGGTAGCCCTGACTCAAATTAACCCAGGGCTGCTGTGTTCGTGGCTGCAGCCTAGGCACACTGAGGATTCACAAAGTCTGCAGCCCACAGTCCCTCAAGTATAATATGTTACTAAGAGTGAACCCCAATCTCCTTCTGGAGGGAGATCATCAAATAGGCTCCCACATGCGTGAGGACAGGTGCACACCAACATGGATGAAGTCTCTAGCTCAGGAGTAAAACTCCAGCTTAGTTCCCTAAACCGACCTCCCTTCCTTTTCTAGAATTATTTCTCTTAAATAGCCATTGAACTGATAAGGGATACAGGAGAAANAGGTTTGTCTGGAATGATAGACCCAGGAGGCCCATGAGGCCTGAACAGAAAGGCCACCACTGCTTTAGCCACAGAACTGTGTGGGCAAGATGGTATTGCCGCTGCTTGTTGCACCAACACACGCACACGTGCAAAGCTGTCAGTATATACAGAGATACTACAGTCACAACTGACATGGGCTCTTCACATTGAAGGTGGTTTTCCAAGAGAAGCGTGGNGTTCCAGCGTTCAGGACAGGGAGCCTCTGGCAGAGGTGAAGAGGCCAGCAGGTGGGGAGAGACGGGGGTCGAGACTGTCTATGGGCCGGCGTAAAAGTTCCTCCACGTGTCTGGCAACATCCATGGACTCATCCAGGTCAAATTCTCCATCTTGGTCGAGGACAGGGTCGGGGCTGGCAAAGAGAGGGATGTTGGGGAAACTGGTAGGTCTCTGGCTCCAAACNCCCATAAAGAGTCCTCAGTCTGCACCTCACAAAAACGGAAGTCTCATAAGGACAGGACCAGTAGCATTCTGGCTGGAACTCCCACCAGGCTGGAGAGTAGTCACTGACCTCTGGGAAGATAGCCTACCACCATTCATATCTCTTGCTTCATATCATGATCTCAAGGAGTTCATTTTCCCTCACTTGTACTCTTCTGTAAGACAAGGTGATTGGCCNGCGGGTTCTACTATTCACCTGTGATGTCCTTCACTTACATATACTACCACACCNTCCACCAAGCCACTGTGGCAGCATTTGGCTGCTTAACGCTAATCCTCAGACCACCTTAAGGTGAGCATTAGGAATACGGAAGCTTGTTCTGGACCACCTGCAGCTAGAATCAGAATCTAGGTCTTGGCTGAGTGTGGAGGTGTAGGCTTTTAATACCAGCATTCACTTGTAAGGCAGAGGCAAGTGGATCTCTGTGAGTTCCAGCCTGGACTACATAGTGAGTTCCAGGCCAGCCAGGGCTACATAGATCCTGTCTTTAGAATAAAAGAAAAAAGAATCAGAGCCTAGCTCTTGGATGCCAATGCCATCATGTAACAGCATTTTGCACAGTGCGTGTTGCTAGGAAAAACTTTAAAAGGAGGCTTGGCTTAGTCAGTTAGCAGACTGCTTCGCAAGCATGAGGACCCGAGTTAAGATCTGCAGCGCCCACATGAAAAGCTGGGTGTGGCAGTGCGTGTCTGCAACAGGAGGATCTTTGGGACTCATTGGCCATCGAGCTTAGACAAACGGATGAGCTTCAGGTTCAGAAAAAGACAGAATCAGAAAATAAGTGAAAGTAATTGAGAAATGTATCTGATGTTGATCTCTGGCCTCCACATACGTGTGCTCACACAAGCACGTATGTATAGAGCCACATAAACACATAGCTATACACCATATACATAAATAACAAAAAAAAAAAAAACCCAGAAGCTGGTGATATGGCTCAGTGACGCTTGCCAACAAATCAATCCAGGCGATTTGAGTTCAATCCCAGAAAAAAAGGAGAGAACTGATTCACACAGGTTATCACCCCCACATATATTTTTTAAACTTAAAAATACAGGCAGTTCACAACTGCCTGTTATTCCAGCTGCAGGAAGTCTGATGCCCTGTTCCAGCCTCCACAGGTACACACACACACACACACACACACACACACACACACACACACAATTTAAAACTTAAAAGTTAAAAGGATCTCTCTGTGATTTCCACACGTGTGGTGGTTTGACTGCAGTGTGCCTGCCTCTCTAATCCCAGCCTTCCAGCCTAGGCTACTGCAGCTTAGAAAGGACTGAACACTCCATTCTGCTCCCACCTTAGAACCACCCCAACAATAGTGACACTGTCCNAACAATAGTGACACTGTCTCAAGCCCTTCTGACAACTTGATATGGAAAATTTTATGGCGGCACCTCATTTGATTCTTATCCCAATTCCGTGGGGCCAGGAACACCTGTCACCTCTGGTTTACACACCAGAGAACCGTGCATCCGAGAACAATGTCTCAGGATCACACAGGCTGAACTGAATGAGGATGAGATCCTAGTTGTCTGGCTTCAAAATGCTCTGTGTGTTTTCCCGGCTGACTTCACCTTCCTGTCACTTGTGCCAGNCCAGACCCTGGGCCTAGGCTAGATGGCGTCAAATCCAGGGGACCTCTGGATTCCTTTGTCCCTCAGTCCTCCAGGGGTCCAGCCTGAGGCCAAGCCCCAGTTCCTCCCCATGGATCCCCGTGAAATCAGGACCTACTTCTGTGGGTACATGTTGTAATGAGCCGGGGGGCACACTACTGGGGAAGGGGCCTGGTCCATGTAGGTGGCACTGGCTCCAGCATCTGCAGATGCATTGATAAACCTGTGAAAGGAAGCAGAACACAGCCTCAGTGGCCAGAGAGACCAGAGACACCAAGAGAGGGGCTTCTGGTCAAAGTGTCTCCATTGGTCTCTGGGGCTCAGGCCGCCTATGGAGTCCTGGGTACCATTCCAGCACAGTTGAATGTTTCCTTCTCAGGGGCTAAGCCATATTCCCCAGTACTGGAGGAAGAGCAAGCAGAGAATAAAGAGGCGATAGGAAACCCAGAATCGGGCTCTGGACACTTACTCCGGGACCACTTGCTTGATCTGCGGCTTCACGTATCCGTCAACTGCTTTTGCTGTGGGGGTGGGGTAGGGGGACACAGTGAGAACAACATGCCATCAGCCCCCTGCCCACACCACCCTGGAGCTTTCTCAGGGATAAGAGTTCCCAAGGAATTCCGATAAACCCCTGCTGATGGATCCAGCCAGAGGGCCATTGAGACCCTTGNTTTCTATCCCATCCCCTCTCCTGGTTTCTTTCCTGGCCATTTGCATGCCTGCCAAGGAAAAGGCATGAACAAGATGCAAAACCCACCAATGGACCAGACAGATAGGAAAGGAGAGACAGTCCATTTTGCTCCTCTAATTTGGGGTGGATTGCAGGGGTGTAGGAAGGGGTGAGAGCTGCTGACTAGAGGGGCAGGAAAGTAACTCTTCATGGGAATGACCCCCACTTCTCCCTCAATAATTCTGACTCTTTTCTCTGGATGTAGAATTGAGAACTTAGCTTTCTACTCAGCAGAGCAACAAGCTGGGGGCAGGTTTCACTTTCTCTCCTCAGGTGTGAGCCTTGAAATCCTCCATGCCCAAAGTCCACAGTCCAAAGACCCAAAGTCTACAGAGGAGATGCCCCTGCCCAGCCCTCCTGGCAGCAGGACTCACCAAGTACAGGAGTATAGTACTTGGCAAAAACCTCATCCTTGGGTCGGTCAGGGAACACATAGATNAGGTAGCTCAGGTCGCCCAGCCGGTCAGCCAGGGACCGTATGGAGAAATCTCTCGTGGTGAACGGCTTCAGATTCCAGAGGTTTCGATCCGCTGTGAAAGGGACAAGTCATTCCACAAGCTGCCCTCACAAGAGGATCATGGTTGTGGGGTTTTAGGAAGGATTGCTCATCTGGAACATTATACTCAGCAAACTGGGCATGGAAGAGGTGTGGGTGACGTGAAGCTGCAGGAACCCGCCAGGTGTCTGATGCCTGTGGAGTCAGTGGTTTTTGGTTCTTGGAGACCAAAAGCAATGGGAAGAGGTATGCCATTTCCCTCCCCATGCTCCCCATACCTTGAGCTCAGGTCCTGCCTCTCCTGAAAGTGGGTGACTGCTAAAGGACAGGGGCCTCATGGATATGGGAGTGAGGAAATGGAAGACAGCTCATGGGGTTTGGTGCGGGGCGAGGAGATGGGAACTCACGAGAGTCAAACTTCCAGGCGATGGTGATTCCTCCGATTTCTGAGTCGCTAAAGCGCAATAGAAAGGTCCCATCCGGCTTGTTGATGAGCAGGTCGTGGGCCTGTTGCTTATTCACAAAGCCTAAGATGGCCCTGGGTGTGTGGTACATTTGGTGTCATTGCTGGGTAAGCAGACACCATTCCCAGAGCCCTCTACCCACCTGCTGGCCCTAGGGCCCTGCTCCTCACCCATCATTCCAGTGGGGCTTATGATGTTTCTTCAGGACCTCCATCACCCCATCAAACCACTGCCAGAAGGTGTAGTTCCAGCCTGGCAAGTTCTCCTGTGAGCCCCAGGATACCCCAAGTCACAGTAGCCCAGGAGTCTGTGCCCTCAGCTCCCACCATGCCT
>LZPO01096977.1:146250-157020 GCA_001675575.1 Neotoma lepida
GCAAAAGTACTGTTGTTGACTTTGGAGGGTTTAGTTTGTTCTTATTACCTCTTACCTCATCTGCCTCAAAAAATACACTTATCTCATTTATATTAAAATTGTATTTTTTGTGGGGTATTGTAGCACATGCCTTTAATCCTTGAATCTGGAGACAGATGCAGGTGGATGTATATGAGTTTGATGCCACCTGATCTGGAGAGTGAGTTTTAGGCCAGTGAGGGCTATACAGTAAGACACTGTCTCAAAAATATAAAATCCACTAAATAATATTCTTTCTTTGTGTTTAGTTCATTTATTATTGCTATTTTTGTTGGGCTCTTGACTTATCAATAGGCTGNTCTGATAACCAGTTAGAATGATTTTCCCCTTAGGTATCAGACTCATTTTCACAAGACCATGAGATGTTTTAAAAATCCATACAAATTTGGGACCTCAAACTTGACATCACATATTTTACAATATGATACCAGTAAATTGTAGAGTATATTTTAACATTAATATAAAAATGATTTGCTGCTTTCTTCATTTAGAACTAACTACTTGATTGTGACCTAGNATTTATTTGACTTTTTAAACTTAAATGACAAGTCTTTTTCCAAGTTTGTACATTNAATCTCCAGTAAAGGAGCTCAAATGTGCGTAAGATTCAAGAGACAATTAAAAAAACAAAAATAAAAACCCTAATTTGGAGGCAAGGCATGGTGGTGCATGCCTTTAATCCCTGCACACCGGAGACAGAGGCAGGAGGATCTCTGTGAGTCCAAGTCCAGCCTGCTGTACATAGCAAGCTCCAGGCCAACTAAGGCTACATAGTGAAAGCCTGTCTCAAAAGGACGATGAGATGGGGGTAGGGAAGGAGATGGCACGGAAGAGCTGGCTCAGTGGTTAAGAGCATTGGCTGCTCTTCCAAAGGGCCCAGGTTTGATTCCCAGCACCCACATGGCAGCTCACAAACTGGTCTGTAACTCAAGTTCCAAGGGATCTGTTGCCCTCTTCTGGCCTCTATGGGAATTTCATGCACTTAATGTGCAGACGTACATGCAGGCAAAATACTCAGACACATACAAAAAATGAACACATATACATAATTTCCAAAACACAAAGCCTAATTTGGGAAGTTAATGATAAAATTTTCTTTAGAACTCTTAGTCTACTTTTTGTCTCTTAGTTGCTATGGACCTTTGCAGGGGATCTGTGTATGCATATGTGTTTACAATGCTTATAAAGTAAGGGAAGAAATTTATCCCTAAAGTTTTTATTAATTGTGTTATCAGGCAAAGTACGACTTAGTCGGAACCAAGTTAATGTTTGTGCCCAGTGAATGAATGAACTGTGTAAATCACATTTGCTTCTCAAGGTCAAGGTAGACAAGTTGATCCATTAAACTACATAACCCAAAGGTTTTAACTGTTTGAGAACCAGGGAAGGGTTTTCAAGATTCTGATGAAACTATTCATTGTCTGTTCCAGTAAAATATACAGAAAAACTTACCCTGCAGCTTAAGGGGTTTGTAGACTCAGGTTAGGATCTAACAGGGGCAGCTAACAGAGCTAAGGGAGTTTCTGAAGCGGGGATGGTGGTCCAAATGTGTGCTTAAAACAAACCTCCAATGTGGTTTTACTTGGGGACTTAGATGTGTGTCCCTCGAGAAGCCTATGAATATCAATGTTCAGCATTTTAAAGGTTTGTGTTCCGTTGTGTATCTCTACCATATTAATATTTAACCCACTAATAAATGAGACAATAAATAATAATTAATAGATGTTTAGGTTGTTTCCAGTTCTTTAATTTGATGAGCATTGTGTTGTGGTGGAGACTTAGCTTAAGGGTTTGTTTTTTTTTCACCTTCATTGGACTATTATTCTCTTTACTGAAAGTTCTAGAATGGAGCTGCTGAGTCACTTGCATAAACAGTGACAAACTTCTCCAAAAACTAGCCCAGTCCATTAACTGGTACATGCCAAGGTGTCTCCATTTCCATAACGGAATGCCAAGGCCTCTGCGGCTCTGCCCGTCTGTGTACTTGTCTAATCTACATTGTTTTGGTTTCTGGCAAGGCTGGACCTCGCTTTCCAGAGTCCATTGTCCATTTTCTTTCTTCTTGTGGTTTCACTTTTTGTATCTGTCATCTAGTGAAATTCTTCCCGATGCTCTTTTTATTTTATACATTATGGATTTTTCTTANGTTTTTGTTTTTTGGCATTTAACTGTGTAAAATGCTAAAATATTATATAGTCTAGTTTAATTCTTCCAGCCTGATTGTGAAGACATACTTACAAAAAAAAATCCCTACCAAAAGATTGTAAAACTATATTTGCATTAAAAAATATTTGGGGGGTGGCTGGTGAGACGGCAGGTAAAAGTAGTTGGCACAAAATCCTGGAAACCTGAGTTCAGTCCCACGTGACAGCGGAAGGAGGGAGCAGACTTCTGAGGCACATAATACAAAAAAGTTGTCATTTTTTGAGGGGCTGTAGAGATCAGTGTTTCTGAGATCAGAGATCAGAGAACAACATGGAGCGCTCTTGCAGACGACCTGAGTTCAGTTCCCAGCAGTCATGTCAGATGACTCACAACTGCCTGTAACTCCAGCTCCAGGGGGATCTGATGCCTCTGGCCTCAGCAGGCAGCTGCACTCACGTGTGACACCCCCCCCACACACACACACACAATTAGAAATAAAATGATTTTAAAACATTTTATTCTATTTTTTCAATTACTATATGAGAAGTGAGATGAAATTAGTGGTTTTTTTGTTAACGATAATGACTATTATGTGTGTGTATATTATATATAATTATTTTTTGAGACAGGGTCTTACTATAGAGCCCTGGCTGGCCTATAACTCACTTGTAGACCAATCTGGCCTTGAACCCACAGAGACTAGCCTGGATTACATAGCAAGNCCCTATCTCAAAAAAGTGATTTTGTTTTGTTTTGTTTTGTTTTTTTAGTTTTGCTAGATCTTTAGACATATTTCTGTAGAGACGATCTAACAGAACAGCAATTTTTAAAAATAGTGCCTGCACTTTGAACTCAAACACTGTAATTTCATTCTAACATTTTAGTAAACACAGGAAAACGTCTCCAGAACTGCCCTGAAGGCTTTCTTCCAANTGAAGCATATAATGAAGTGTCAATGTTACAGGTGNGGTTTGAATGAATAGAAAACTACAAACACCAAGTGTATAGGAATATAAAGTATTTATGTTCTAAACTAGCACTGTCTGCTACAAATAGAACAATATGATTATATATGTAGCAAATGTAGTTGCTTAGTAGTCATCATTTTAAGCAGTAAAACAATAAAATCAGGCACAATTAATTTTAAGCTGGTCATAAGAGTGCATACCTGTAATCCTGGCACTCAAGAGGCTGAGGCAGGAGGATCACTACCAGTTTCAAGTCAGCCACGACAATAGAGTGGGACCTTGTCTCAAAACAAAGAAATGAACAAACACATTATCATGTAACCCAAAATATAAAAAATGTTCAACATGTAATCAATATGAAAATTATTGTGAGATATTTTACATTCCATTTTTTGTACTTAGCTCAGAAATTGGTATGTATTTTACCCTATGTAACATCCCAATTGAGTTGTAAAATTTGTACAACTGTTCAGAGTTCATAAAACTTTTTTTNAAAAATTTTTAAGGGTTTTGTTGTGTAGCCTGGCTGTCCTGGAACTGGCTCTGTAGATCAGGCTGGCCTTGAACTCACAGAGATCCACCTACCTCTGCCTCCCAAGTACTGGGCTTAAAGGCATGCACCACCATGTCTGTCTAGATTTCACAAAACTTTTATTTTGTAAAGTAGATCCACATATTCACCCAATTTATTCCAAACATACTTTAAGGTTTTTCAATAACTAAACATGAGGTTTTTTTAGTTTATTGTGGTGGGAATGGGAAGATGCTGACATAGGGTCTCATGTAGCCCAGGCTAGCCTGGAACTCCCTATGTAGCCAAGGATGACTTTGAACTCTTGATCTTCCTACCTTTTGAGTCTAGGATTACACACATGGTTTCCTAAGTTAATTAAAATGGCATTTAAAAATCAGTTCCTCAGTTTCAAGTGCTTGCTTGGTAGCTCATGTGGCCCGTGACTTTTGTAGTGGACAAGGCAGTTGTAAAGCCTGCTAAAGAAATACACAGTCTCCTTTTCCCTGAGGTTCCACTTTCTTGAGATTTCTGTTCCCCACAGTCAGCTATAGTCTGAAAATAATACATAGAAAATTCCAGAAAAAACTCAGATCTTGAGTTGCACACTGTTCTCAAGATCATGAGGTCTTACACCATGCTGTTGTGTCCCACCTAGACCTGCAGGACTCATCCTTTCATCCAGAGTATTTATGACAACATGCCACCTGCGGGCTAGTCACTGTTAACTGGTCTCCACCATCAGATCAAGTCTTGAAATATTTCAGTGCTTGCATTCAGCAACCCATTCAGAGCAGCTGCATGTGTCTCCTGTGCCTACATTGGTCACATCATNTNGTCATCTCATGGGTGACCTTTCATGAGGTGAGCACAGTACCGTGAGCAACTCAGAGAGGATTCGTAACTTTCATAACTGTGTTGTTATAATTATTCTAGTTCATTAGTTATTATTGGTTTCTATTGCTGTGCTAGAACACCATGACCAAAAGCACCATGGGGAGAAAAGGGTGTGTTTCAGCTTACAGTTCTACATCTCNGCCCATTGTCGAAGGAAATCAGGGCAGGAAGTCATGGCAGGAACCTAGAGGCAAGAACTGAAGCAGAGACCATGGAGAAACACTGCACACTGGCCTGTTCCCCATGGCTTGTACAGCCTGCTTTCATATACAACCCAGGACCACCTGCCCAGGGCTGGCACCACCCACGATGGGCAGGGCCCTCCCACATCAATCTCTAATTAAGAAATGCCCCACACTTGCCTACAAGCTATTTTTTTTGTTTTGTTTTTGAAACAAGGTTTCTCTGTGTAGCCCTGGCTGTGCTGGAATTCACTTTGTAGACCAGTGTGGCCTTGTGCTTAGAGATCCACCTGCCTCTGCTTCCTGAGTGCTGGTATTAAAGGGTGTGCCACATGCCTAATTTGTCTACAAGCTATTCTTATGGCTGTAACTTGAGCTTATGTCAGTTTGACAATAAACTAGTGAGGACAATTGGTAATTTCTTNTTGTGCCTAATATATAAATTAAATGTAGCCACAAGGGTGTATGTATAGAGAAAATACCCAACAGGATATATGCATTNTAGGGTTTGGTCCTTCTGAGATTTTTGGCATCCACCAGAGTCTTGGAATGTATCTCCTGAGGATAAGGGACAGCTGACTGTAAAATGGAATAACAGATTGCCTCCTGCCTCGTGGCATCTGGCTCACACACAGCAGATGCACACAGGGACTCTTGCCCTTTGGGAACTGGAGCCACTGCTAAGGGGCACCGACTCCCACCCCAAAACACACAACATCCCCAGCTGCACTCTGGTTTAGAAGCTGTTGTCCCCATTGCATGGAAGCTCTGTGCCCACTCTCCAAGCTCCTGCTCTCAGCCCCCTTCTGCATGTGTAGATGAGCATACGTGCGTGCATGTGTGCATGTGTGTTTGATGGGTGTGTGTGTGTGTGTGTGTGTGTGTGTGTGTGTGTGTGTGTGTCTAGGTCAAGGTTGATGTCCTTGTTGCTCTCCACCTTATTTTTTGAGACAGTGTTTGTCACTGAACCTGGAGCTCACCGATCTTCTTAGACTGGCTGGCCAGTGAGTCCCAGGGATCGTCCTGCCTCTGCCTGTCCAGAGTGGGGACTGATGATGGGCATGTGCCTCCATGTCCAGTTTATCCCATGGGTGCTGGGGATTGAACTCAGCTTCTCGTGTCTGCACGGTGTTTCTCCAGCTCTGGGTCCCTCTCTTAGGAGCAGAGAAGCTGAGTTAGTGTGGGGAGGGGAACACACTGGTATGGGTGCTCCTCTGTTATGTCCAGTGTTCCTGTCTGGAAGTCCCAGTATCTTTTCCTTCAGAAGCAAAACTGTTGGGCATGCTGGCACACATCTCTTCTCCCAGTCCTGGGAGGCCAACTAGAGAAGCATGAGTTTAAGGCTAGCCACATGGGATAATCTGAGATACATATGAGATCCTGCCTAAAAATAATAAATAAATAAACAAACAAACAAACAAACAAACAAACAAATAAATAAATAAATAAAGGGGCTGGCAAGCAGGCTCAGCAAGTAAAGCCCTTCACCGCCAAGCCTGACAAGCTGAGTTTGATCCCCCAGAGCCACAGAGTGGAAGGAGTGAACCTAGTCCTCAGATGAACCGCTGACCTCCACACACGTGCCATGGGACAGATGCACCCCCTCCCTGATANATTTTTAAAATGTAAAATAAAACTCTAAAGCATAAAGAGCAGTTAGGGGCTTCGTCAGTTTGTGAGCAACAGGGATTCACCAGGCATTCCTCTAGTAATCTTCCTTCTGTTTATNATGTGTCGGTGGGGGAAATGCTCCGTGTTCCAAAGAGCATATGTGCGGATGAGTTTTGGAGTGTAGTCCCATCTGCAAGGAGACTTGGGGAAGAGGAACAGGGAAACACAGGGGAGGGGCGGGTGGTTTTATCAAAGCTCCAAGCAGGGTGTGATCCTTTGACCTGAGCTGTCTCTCATCATCTACAAGCCTTCACACTCTGACTGAAACGGCCATTCTCTTTCAGGTGTGCCCTGCTGTCAAGTCACCTTTAGGCAGCTGGGGGTTTTGCTATTTTTGTTTTGTTACAGGATGTGTATTGCACATTGTTTTGGTTTGGTTTCTTGCNTGTGTTTGTGAAACTGAGTTTGCTGAGAAAAACAAAATCGTGCTTGTGTTTTGAACTCAGCTTCTATTCATGAGAGACATAAAGTTGATGCTTAAGGGGCTGGCAAGACAGCTCAGCCGGTAAAAGACACTTGCTGATCAAGCATGAAGACCCGAGTTCCATCCCTGGGCCCGTGTGAGGGTGGAAGGAGAGAACTAACTCCCACCAAGTTGTCCTCTGACCTCCACATGTGTGCTGTGGCGTGTGCACACACACACACATCATGTATAGACCCAGTAGTAAAAAAAGGCCATAAAAGTTGGTGTCTGAAACTTGACATCTAGTTACAAATGAATTGCTTTTCTCTAGAGAGTTCCCCATGGTTGCTGTAGCTTGGGGAGCTACTGNCAGGAAGGCGGTAATTTTCAGCAGGCCTCTGAGATAGCTGCTGGCTCCAGGCAGGTATGAAGACCCAACCAGAGAACTTCAGGGCCCACTGCAGAGAGATGTTGGCATCCAGGTGGTGCCCGAGTCCTGCCTTCTCCATCCCTAAGCCCGCTTCCTACTTGACATATCTGGTTTCGTCTTGTTTTTGAGATTGAGTCTCACTGTACAGCTCAGGCTTACCCTGAACCTGCCAACTTTTATGATTGTTCTGCCTCTGCCTCCCAAGTCCTAGGGTTGCAGGCATGTGCCCCAGTCTGGGCCTATTTTATCCTAACAGTCTTTTTAGATCCCTCATTCTGAAAGGAACCTCTGAAGAAATGGATAGAACTTCTGTGTCGCTTTGAATGTGGCCTCATACCTAAGCCAGATTTGTTGGTCATTATAATGTCAAAGAAAATACTCCTTAGCTTTTGCTACAAGGTGAGCTTTAAGGCTGCTGTTTAGTATGGTGCCCAAGTAAGTTCATCATAATATTGAAAATATCTTGATGCAATATAGTAAATGTAACTTATTCCTCCTTAAGAAATGAGGGATGGGCAGAGCGGTGATGGCTTAAGCCTTTAATCCCAGCACTGGAAAGCAGGGGCAGGTGGATCTCTGAGTTCCAGGATAGCCAGAGTTACACTGAGAAACTCGATCTCGAAAAAAAGAACAAAGAAATGAGGGGTGGGGCTTGAGAGACGACTCAGCTGGCAAAGGCGCCTGCTCACAAGCTTCTCACCCTGAGTTCAATCCCCAGAACCCGCATGGTAGAAAGAGAAAACCAACTCCCTCTAGATGTCCGCAAACCTCCACATAGATGCTGAGGCATGTGCACTCCCCAGATACATACAAAAATAATAATAAATAATGAGGGATGACTTCCAGAAATGGGAAAAACACCTTCCAAATATATCATCACAGCATAAAGGTGGAGATTTAAAAGCCCGTGTGAAAGCCGTCATGGTCCGAGATAGCTGATTTCTTTTGCTTTGAAGTTTATTATGCTGATTCCACAACAGCACTGAATTAAGAAACAAGTGGTCATTTTCAAATATTTCATGTATTTTTGTTACATGCATGTTTTCAGCAGGGTGACGTTTCCTGTGTTAGTATGCTAGCGTTTGACCTATATCTTGTTCTGTGGGGAGAAGAAACTGCCTGCCACCTTGTACTGATGCCTTGGTGTGGGGACCTTCAGCCCCATGGAATTTAACTCCATGCTTGGATTTCTAGTACTTTGTAGAGATTAATCTGAAGATCCTCTTTAAGAGGATTTGGTTTGATCGTGACAAGTTCTCCTGTTAGTAAAACTGCGTCGTAGGAAAGGGCTGGACTCATTCTCCACTGTGCTGTCCTTGCTTGACCCCCAATTGGTTTGGCACATAAAGATGATCCTCTTTTGGCAGTGGTGGGCAGATGTCCTGATTTTATCAGAAATCGCCTTCACACATTTGAGGCTTCCCAAAAGCCAGGAATCCCCATTGATCTGAAGTTTCTGACAGACTTTTAAAACTATTTTTCAAATACTGATTTGGATACGCACACTACGTTGCTCACCTATAAAATTTTACAATCAGGTGGTATCCTCTTTCCCCCAACAGAAATAGAAGAAAAGGGAAAACAACACCAGGAAATATAGCAGAGGCACAAGTCAAATATGCATAACAACTTCCAAGCATTTAATATGAGAGACTAGAGTCCATGTTCGGGGAATGCGCGTTTGTTGTGGTCATCATTGCATTGGTATCTAACTGAGCCTGACATGTAATGGGAGCCCAATAAATGCTTGCTGTTTCTGTGAGAGGCTTGCTGCAGTCCTGTCTATTGATGGGCAGCAGATGCTCATCTCAGAAGGGCCACCATTGATGAATGGTGGGACACCTCGATTCCCTTTATTCCCCTTCAATCTCAGCACATATATCCAGAGAGCTTCAATCTCAGGAAGACTTGCCCTTTTCTGTGGAAGAAAGGAAAGAGACAGGAATGCGCTTGGCTTCCTTTGCATTTCAGTGGTAAAGATGGGAGGAGTGTGTGTTTACTAGATGAAACTGTTGCCTTGTTTTAAAAGTTGTAACAACACATAATATTTTTGGTTGTGAGCCTAGTCTTTAAAGGCTGAGCCATCTCTCCAGCCCGTAACAACACATAATAAAACATGCTATTAAAAAAAATTTTTTTTGGCAGACACAAGGAGACTGTGCTCTGCACTGGGCATGGAACCCAAGGCCTCACATGTGCAAGGCTAGCGGTCACCAAGCTTCCACACCCCCAGCCCTGACTTTAACCATTTTTCAAGTGTACAGTTCAGTGGCACTAAGGACACACACGTTGTGCAATTGTCCTGTCGTCTAAAACAAAAACTATTGGTTAAAGAATAACTCTCCTTCTGCTCTGCACCCCAGCCACCACCAGTCTACCGTCTGCGTGAATTGGGCTATTCTGTGTCCCACACATAAGTGGACTTACACAGTAATTGTCCCTTTGTCATTGTCATCCTCTCCTCCCTGGTAATCTAGTTCTTGTTTTGTGCCCAGACCCAGGCGGTGATGCATACACAGCAAGGATCCAGAGACAAGTTAATGTAACAGTTTGTGGCATACCACCAGGGGGGTATTAAGCCTTTGAAGATGGGATTCCTAATCAGGATGTCTGCAGGCTTATCTCCTCCAAGTCTTGCTGATAAGCCTGCACCGACAGTAATATGGGAGATTAGTCTTTCTCCATGTTTCATAAAACAAATTGTTCTTCTTTAAACTTGATTATGGACTGGAAAATTACTGGTACATTGATGTAATTGCTTATACAGATATTTAGACATTCTCCACACAGGGGGCCTCGGCAACAGGAGGGGCTTGTTGCTTTTCTCACCCCCCATTCTTATTCTATTTTCTTTCTTCCCTTCCCTCCCCTTTGCTATCCCTCTCTTTCCCTCCTTTCCTTCTCTTTTTCTTTCTTATTCACCCTCATTTTTTTGGAGTAGTTGGTACAGAGACAATCTGACCCTCTGGGTCCAAATAGAAATGAATTAGTCATAGCTCTCTCATAACCCACCTTAAAGGAGAGAGATGGGAGCGTTCCAAACCTGAAAACAAGGCAGGAATATCTANAACGTTTTTAAAGGACAGAAAGTACTTGGTTGAAACAAAAGATACGTATATTGATGTGGTTGGTAGAAGCAAGGAGAGAAGGAGAGATGGCCTCTGAGAATTATTTGAAAAGTTAACTGTGTGCCAAATGTGATAATCCCTGTCCTCGGGGATGGCAGTAGGAGAATCAGGAGTTCAAGACCAGCCCTTCCATACATACCAAATTCAGTGCCACCCTGTGCTATATGAGACCCTGATTCAAAAAAGAAAAAAAACAATATCTGAATTTAGCTTTCAGAAAGAATCTTGTTTTCTTTGGTGCTGGGGATGGAGCTCAGAACCTTGTACTCTACTACTGAGCTATACCTCAGCTTCTGGTTCTGAGCTTGTGTGTGTGTATATGTGTGTACAGGTGCATGTGTTTGTGTATACAGGTATATGCATGTGGGTACAGGTGCGTGCGTGCGTGCGTGTGTG
>LZPO01096977.1:169519-180635 GCA_001675575.1 Neotoma lepida
GTGTGTGTGTGTGTGTGTAAGCCTAGCTATTCCCATGTCCCACTTGTCCTCCACAGTTTTCCGTGCTGTCCTCCTAGTTTGGGAGAACAGGACTTACAGTTCCTCTCTCCTCCCCCCTTCCAGAAGTCCTTGTTTGTACCAGTCCTTGTGTCAGTGAAATTGATTAAAAAATCAGAGTATCAGAGTCAGAAAAATGGCTCAGTAGATAATGATGATTGCCACCAAGCCTGACAACCTGAGTTCAATCCCCAGAACTCACATAGTAGAANAAAAGAACAAACCCCTACAAGTTATTCTCTGACCTCCAAAGGCACGCACATACACACAAATGCAATAAAAATAAGGAAAAGAATACCTTATTTTTAACGGAAGCTAANTTTCATCCCCTGGAATATTGGTAAAGCAGTAGGACAGCAAGAGCTGTTTGTCAGAGGATTGACTTTGAAAAAGTTTGTTGGGTTAAGATGGAGGTGGGGAGAAGGAAGCTCTCTCTGTGTGTGTGAAAGAATCATTGGCCCATCTAGGGAACTGGCCGTATTCAGTTGCTGTGTTAAGTATTTACACACATTAACTCATGTTTGTTGCAACCTCTCTCCAAAGACCTACAGATCCTCCTCACTCAGTAANTTTGGAAGCTGAGGTACAGAGAGGTTAAGAGGGCAGATCTTCTAAAGAACTGTGAGCAGCTGAGTTTGGCGTCATCCTGGGAACATTAATCTCATTTTAGAAGTTTTGGCTGGGTGGTGGGGTCCATTGGGATTGTGCTNGTACAGAGAACAGAAACTGTAAAATGTACTGGGCTAATGCAGCTTTGTGATGGAGTGCTCACTGTATGCACGAGACCCTGAGTTCGGGCTCTAGTCTCACCCAAGAAGAAAAACTCAGCAATTATAAAATACTCCAAATAGTAAAAACTAGTCCAGCAAGCCAAATATCTCTACATGTGTTTTAAACCCTCATCTCCCTTCAAGCCACAATTTGTTCAGTCCATTGGCAAAGTTGCCCCGGGAGCTTCCAGCTCTAGAGCCTGCCTTCCATCCAGGGTGGTTATAGCCAAACACGGGCCCTGGTGCTCTGAGATCCTTCAAAGAGTAATGGTTTTCTTTTGCAAAAGTTTATATTTTGGACTGAGTGTATCTCAGTTGGTAGAGCTCTTGTATAGTGGGCACAAAGCCCCGAGTTTGGTCCCCAGCACGAGAATAATCCAACACCTATAATCCCAGTACGAAAGTGGTGGAGCCAGGAGGCAAGCCTGGGCTACCTGGAGCTGATCTAAATATGTGTTTTCTAAAGGGAGAATTTCTGATAAACGAATATTTGTTATTGATATGAAATAGTTCCTGTCACCTGCGTAGTAGGCACCCCTTCCTTCAGCTTTCAGAAAGCCTGTAACATTGTGAGCAATTAGACATTGAGGTTCTTATAAACAGGTACCTCTGGCCCCTGTGTTTAACCTTCCCCACCCTTGGATAGGTCCAGGTGTTATGTATGGGTCAGCATAGGTGCTTGGTGTGTTTACTGGGGCTAGCACTCTGTGTCCAGGCTGAACTGCTGTGACTTGCTTTGGAAGGCTGTGAACTCCACNAGGGTGGCTGCACAGAGCTCAGCTGGTTGTCAACACTGTCCTAAAAATATGATGGTGAATCCATTTCCCAGTGTTTAGAGTGGCCCCTGTGATAACTTACCAGAGACACAACCACTTCCCTTGTCAGAATGTCACGCACCGAAGACTGAGCTGCCTGTCAGTAAGCAGAGAAGAGCATGCGTGTGGTGGGTTGTCTCCATGCGGGTGGAGTAGCAGCTGGTGGCCGGATAGACAGGAGGTATGAGGGACAGGTCCCCTGCTTACACCTGTGCCACATTATTTCCTAATGGGTGGGAAGTGTTCTGACAGGCATGGAAAAAAAGCATGAATTAGACTATAGGTCTTATGCCTTTAAAGCGATGAGGGACAGGAGCAGTGTTTGTCTGCAGTGAGTATTTAGCATTTAGGAATGAAGGCAAGAGGGCCAGAGGCTATAATGGGTACATGATAATATCCATAAGCCTCTCATAGTCTATGTGAATAACAGTCATGGTTTAAAAGTAAAATGCAAATGACTGTACTATTTAGTGTGGTTTTTATTTTATTTTATTTTTATTTTAACTGACACAAACTTTTCCTATTTGGGGAAGGGCATGCTACTTCATACATACAATGTGTAATGAACAGATCAGCTTAATTGTCAAATCTGTTGCTCAATATTTATCACTTATTGGCCCTGGGAGCATTCAGATTCCCTACTACTACCTGTCTCCTTACATTCTTGACAGGCAGTAAGAAAAATGTGCTCTGTAGCTTTATTTTCTATCTCCGTCAAAGCACTTTTATGTTGTGAAACTATACTGCATTTATCAAAATAAGGCAATTACCACTTTATATTTACCAGCTATTACCCTTCAAGTAGCATGTTATTAAAAAAATAACTACTATGATACACTCAGAATTGGGATCAAAAATATTCTGACAAATTCTCAGAGCTCAGCATTCACTCTTTAATAAAAACTAAGAACCAATATAAGACCTGAACTACGTATTGCACTTATGCAGCGCCCTGCCTGTCGTGGTACATCTCCATAGTACTTCTGTCTTTGTGGTTTTGCTTTTGCATTTTTTGAAGCTGGGCACGCCTTTAATACCAACACTTGGGAGGCAGAGGTAGGTGGATCTCTGTGAGTTNGAGGTTAGCTGGTCTACATGTTAAGTTCCAGACTACCAAAGGCTACACGGTAAGACTGTCTCAAAAAACAAAGGTGTTGGGTTTTTTAAGAGACAAAGTATTTCTTGTAAGCCCAGGTTGGCCTTAAACTCGCAGCCCACCTGCCTCAGTTTACCAAGTGCTGGGATTAGAGATATATACCACCACATTGAACTGTATTTTTCTCTTAAAACAATAATAGACTCACGTAATATGCTTGGCTAACAGGACATGTGAAATATTTATGTGTTTGTTCATTTTAGCACAGCGATTCTCAACCCGTGAGTTGTGACACCTTGGGGGTTGATCAACCCTTTCTCAGGAGTCACCTAAGACCATCAGAAAACACAAATTTTATATTATGATTCATAACAGTAGCAAAATTACAGCTATGAAATAGGAAGGAAAATAATTTTGTGGTTGGGGGTCACCACAACATGGGGAACTGTTATCAAAGGGTCGCAGCATTAGGAAGGTTGAGAACCACTGACTAAGCAATGCCTGCTTACCCCTTTCTGTGCTGAGCCACTACACAGGTAGGTACTTTGGGGACAGGACAGTAAGACATGTGCTCTTTACTTCTATTGGAGTTCAATGGGGAAAGATAAAACAAATTAAAAACTAGACAGGAAAGTGGCAGGCATGTGTCACCNACATAGACCCAAGTTATTCAGTTGTAGCTGATGAGCTAATTTGAGATATTTCTTTCTACACCTTAGAATTTCATGCTGATATTATGTTCTATAATAACTTTAGAAAGAGCTGATATGGGGCTGGAGAGATGGCTCAGCTGTTGAGAGCACTGGCTACCCTTCCAGAAGATCTGGGTTCAATTCCCAACATTCACATGGCAGCTCACAACCATCTGTAACTCCAGTTCCAGAAGAACTGAAGCACATTTGGACTTCACACATGTGGTGCACAGACTTACATGCAGGGAAAATACCTATACACATTAAATAAATAACTATGAAATATATACATCTTAAAAAAGAAAATAGCTGATATGTTCAGCTTCATAGTATGTATTTGTTTATTTAAGCAACAAAAAAATAGTGATACTTANATGCCAGGCACTGTTCTAAATAAAGTCTTCTTCATTAGTAAGTAGTATATGATGCATGTCAGACAGTGGTGACAGGAAGGAAAACAGAAGGCTTGGGGCTTCCCACTACTTTCCTTCTTTTGTCTTGGGTCAGTCCAGCAGGTGAATTTGCAAACACAAGAGATTTTTGTATCTGTTGGAATCGTTTACATGTTCATTAAGGGAGCTACAGTGAGGTCCTACTTCTACCTTGTNCTAGGGGTGAGTGTGTGTATGTGTGTGTGTGTGTGTCTGTGTCTGCGTCTGTATGTCGTGTACTATTGTGGAGGCTTGAAGTTAACCTCAGGAGCTAGTCACCATTTATCTATTTATTATTGAGACTATGTAGCNCTGACTGGTCTGAAACTTGCTATATAGACCAGGCTGGCCTCGAACTCACAAACATAAACCTGCCTCTGCCTTGTGACCATTACACCATGCCAAGTCTCTTTTTTAAAAATTATTTTTATTTTATTATTTTATATGTATGGGTATTTTGCCTGCATGAATGTCTGGATCTCCTGAAACTGGAGTTAAGAGACAGTTGTGAGCTGCATGTGGGTGCTGGGAATTGAACCTGGGTCCTCTAGAAGAACAGCCAGTGCTCTTACCACTGACCTNTCTCTCCAGCACCCCCCCCTTTTACTGTTTTTGTTTTTTTGTTTTTTTTCGAGACAAGGTTTCTCTATGTTGTTTTGGTGTCTATCCTGGATCTCACTCTGTAGACCAGGCTGGCCTCGAACTCACAGAGATCTGCCTGCCTCTGCCTCCCAAGTGCTGGGATTAAAGATGGGCACCACCGCCACCTCCACCACCACCCGTCCCCCTCCCTTTTTTTAAGACAGTTTCTTTTTGGCTGGGAGTTAGACACGAGTTGGACAATTAGGTCAGGCTGACTGGCCAGTGAGCCCTGGGGATCTACCTATTTCCACCTCTCCAGCCCTGAGATTGCCAGTGTTCACCACCCTGCCTGGATTTTTGCCTGGATTCTGGGATTCAAACTTGGTTCCTTGTGCTTGTAAGGCAAGCATTTTACTGGCTGAGCCACCTCCCTAGCCCAGTCCTTGTTTGTTTTTGTTTTTCTAAGATCTATTTAAGTGTGTGTGTTCTGTAGGCTTGTATGTTTGTTTGTGCACTACGTGTGTGCAGTGCCCTTGGAGGCCAGAAGAGGGCGTCAGATTCTTTAGAACTGTAGGTACAGATGGTTGTGAGTCATCATGTGGGAGCTGAAAGCCAAATCCAGGTCCTCTTCAAGAGCAACAAGTGCTCTTAACCGCTTAGCCATCTCTCCAGCCCCCCCATCCTTGTTCTTAACTGAGAAAGACTGCTACCTGAACCCTGCTCTTCCCCCCTCTGTGTGCTTCTACATACTTAGATCTCCAGTCTCCTCCATCCCCCATCCCTTTACCCTTCCTCCAAAGCCACAAGCTGATACCNTTCTGATTGGGAGATGTCACTAAAGAAATGTACAGTTGCCTTCCAGATGTTTGACTAAGAAGTAGAATTGCTCTTCTGTCCCAGTTTTCTTCTGGTGAACTCCTAACCACTGAAATTTGCAGTCTTAGAAAATCTCANCATTGTCCCAGCCCTAAAGCCCNAAAAGCCCAAATTAAACGATGCACCATTCAAGTGTTCTATAACAGCACACACATCTAAAATCGGTAACCCCNCTCCTCATTGTTGGCTAACTGACTTGTCCCATAAATAGCTCAGTGTTACTTGATCAGGCAGCCACTGATCACAGAGAGGGATCTTTGTTTCCTGGCACACATGTGCAGTCTCTGGTAGTCAACACAACCAAGGTCCGGTGCACTGGACCATGGCTGTAACATAGTCCTTAGGAGGATTGTGCAAATCAGTAGCTAAATCATTTTTAGATGGGATTCTAGATGCCCAGTCCCACATTACAGAAAGCAGCATTAGAGGAAGAGCTGGACTTTATGTCTTCCTCATATGACATTGCTTCTCCAGTCTGGGGAATCCAGGAAAGTCTCTGCCAAATGCCTTCAGTTCTCAGGTCTGTCTGAAAAGGATCCTAGCAGTCATAAAGCCATTTTCTGAAGCATGATTTTGTTACTGGTGTTTGTTTTGGTTTTGGTGTTGTTTCTTTAAGACAGAGTCTCGGGAAGCCCAAGTTGGCCTTGAACTCTTGATCCTCCTGCCTTCATCTCCTAAACTCTAGGATTATAGGCATGCTCCACCACAAGAGCCTGTTTAAAACAAAAACTCACTATCCATGAGACTACTGTCTCAAGCCTGTAATCCTAGGTTAGAAGTTGGCAAATTCAACTGAGCGGTGATGGCACACGCCTTTGATCCCAGCGTTTGGGAGGCAGAGGCAGGAGGATCTGTGAGTTCAGGCCAGCCTGGTCTACAGAGTGAGTTCCAGGACAGCCAGGACTGTTACACTGAGAAACCCTGCCTCATAAAACAATAAAATAAAATAAAATAAAATAAAAGAAGATGGCAAGTTTAAGTCCTACCCCAACTGCAGAGTGAGTACATTGTCAGCCTAGACAGCTGAGTGATCCAAATAAAAAGTTAAAAAGATCAGTTGTGGAGCACTTGCCTGGCATGGTCAAGGTCAGAGCTTCAATCTCCACTACAAAAGTAATAACAAACCCCACCGAAAGCCTGCACACTCTCACCAGTAGTGTACAACAGTACATTCTTACTCCTCTTAGTTGACATATATTATTTTTGTGTTGGCTGTGCATACTGTAATTTAACAAAACATTGTTCTACAAATTCCATAGCAATAGCTCCCAGGGTGAACGTTAGGGAGCTTGGCAAGATAAGCCTCTGGTGGGAGTATGGCTGCAAAGTTGACTGAGATAACACGCAGGCCCCAGGCCTCAGTCTGCTGTCCATATTTTCACCTCTCCTTCAGCTCCTTTTCCAGTGGTAACCTGTTCTTCCATCTCATAAAACCCAAATCTGAAGTTACATTTCTGATCACTCTGCTAATTCATGATGACTGCAGAAACCCCACTCAGCACCTATGGCAATTTCAAACAAAAGTAAAGACCAGGACTAGGCTACCAAAGCTCTCCCCAATAGTCAACGTTTCATAGACCCATCTGGGGCCCCTTCCCATGGCCATGCTAAGTGGCTGCATTTTTAAAACATTATAAAGCTCAACATTATAAATATCAAAGAATATTGATCCTGGGCAGTGAGATGGTTCAATGGGGAAAGGCAGTTACTGAGCAACCTGGCACCCCAAGTTTGATCCCCAGAACCCACATAAAGGTGCAAGGAGAGAACCGTCTCCACAAAGTTGTCCTCTGACCTTTACACATTCACCCTGGCACATGTGCACCCATACATGTCACACAGGATAAGAAAGAAGAAAATATTAAAGACTTGACCTTTAGTGTACCAAAAGGAGGAAGAACATTCACCTTTAAACCCTGTGCATATTTAGTCCAATGGCTTTGAATGGGGGGGGGCAGGGACTAGAAACAAACAAATCAAGGTCTTTGTTTAACAGGTTGTGAACCATGGCAATGTGGATACAAGCTCAGCAGCTCCAGGGCGATGCTCTCCATCAGATGCAGGCCCTGTATGGCCAGCATTTCCCCATCGAGGTGCGACACTATTTATCCCAGTGGATTGAAAGCCAAGCCTGGTAGGTGAACAGCATTTCTACATCCTGTTTTGGGAAACACAAGGATACTGAACTTTGATTAGAAAAATGTTGTAACTGAGACTTTAAAAGCTNTGTGTGACCCAGGCCTAGTGGTCCACACCTGTTAACCCCCATGATCCTAACACCTTGAANGCTGAGGCAGAAGGATTGCAAGTTTCAGGCCAGCCTGAATTGCAAAGTGAGAACCTGTCCCTGTCTCTTTAAAAAATTTAAAAAGCTGTGTGTGTTGGGTTGGGTGTGTAGCTCAGTGGTAGGGTGCATGCATGAGTCTCTGGGTTCAGTCCTTAGGACCTGTCTCCAAGAAAAGCTGTTTGGAACCTGTTTATGTTATTCAAGAAAGGGTGTTAGCCTTCTTTTAGGTTTAGGGAGATAAAATAACTCTTGGAATTTTAATTTTTGTTGTTTTTTAATTATGTGTATATGTATGTGTCTGTATGGGGGTATGTACACTTGAGGGCGCGTACCTGCAGAGGCCAGAAGACAGCATCAGATCCCAGATAACCTGGAGTTACAGGTGATTGTGAGCCACCCAGCATGGGTGCTGGGATCTGAACTCAGGTCCTCTGGAAAAGCAAGAAACCCTCTTAAGCAACAGCCATCTCTCCAGTCCCTGAACTTGCTTTTTTTGAGGGGGGTNGNNGGNNGGGGTGGAGACAAGGTCTCTCTAATGAAACCCTGTCTGTCTTGGAACTCATTATGTAGACCAGGCTGGCCCTGAACTCTCAGAGATCCATCTGCCTCTACATCCCAAGNGCTGGGACTAAAGATGTGCACCATGCCTGGCTTTTTTTTTCCTAGGTAAGTTTTCACTGTGTAGTTCTGGGTGGCCTGCGTTCATTATGTAGACNAGCTAGTCTTAGACTCAAGATCAGCCTGCTTATGCTTCCCACATGCTGAAATTTACATCTCATAAACCCGATACTTAATGTATTAATTTAACAATCAAACCATTCATGGCTCTTTGTTTTTTGTTTTTCTGAGACAGAGTCTCACTNCATAGCTCTGGCTGTCCTGGGACTTACTGTGTAGAGCAGGCTGTCTCTTCAAACTCACAGAGATCCACCTGCCTCTGCCTCCTGAATGCTGGGATTAAAGGCATGTGCACCACCACACACGGCTTGAAACGTTCATGTTTGTAATTTGTATGTACATATACAGACTAAAATATTAACAATGGGGCAAGATGGCTCAGTGANTAAAGGAACTTGCCTGCTAAGGCTGATATCCTGAATTTCGTCCTCAGAACCCATATAGTAAAAGAAAACTGACCCCTGAAAGTTGTTCTCTGACCTCCTTACTCTTCTATGGCATGCATGTTCTCTCTCTCTCTCTCTCTCTCTCTCTCACACACACACACACACACACACACACACACACACACACAGAGTTTTTTTTTAAATACTAACAATGATTATGTTTCAGTGCTGACTTAGCCAACATCTTTATCTTTACTTCCCAAATTATGAATTACATACTTACTTGAGTTTTAAAATTGTTAACTAGGTGTCACACAGTCCAGTGACAATGCATCTTACTTTGCAGTGCTCGGGCAAAGCTCCCTGCACACAAGACAACTTGTGTACCACTGAGCTGCCCCTCAGCCCTGCAGTGCCTTCAGCGACAACATTGAACACCAGCAGCCGGCTGTGCCTGGCAGTGCTCAAAGCAGGGAGCTTGCTGGTTGGTCCCAGTCTGTCAGTCAGTGTGANGTGTTTGTCAAACTAGCCAGGCTTTCACCAGGGTGGTGGGCTTCTCTTTGACTGCTCCCAGAAGACACTAGTCCTGGTGCTGTTGGGAGAAGACTGTTCAGACCCACTGGTGATATTTCCTTAGAGTAATTGCAACAGCTTGTTAGCAGGGTTCTGTTCAGAAACAAGAGTGCCGGAGGAAGGCAATTTTCTAGGCAATTAAAAAAAAAAAAAAAATCCCAGCTTCATGTAATTAAGAGGGGGAAAAAAACCTGGCTAAATATGAGAACATCAAACACACCTGGGTTACTGTTTTTCCTTTTCCTTTTCTTTTCTGTTTTAATGATTTGGAGGATTTAGGAAAACATTAGTAGGAAGTTTCTGTTTATTTAAAATCTCATTTAGTGGCTGGATATGGGATGTAGGTCAATGGTAGAGCATTTATCCAGCAAACACAAAGACCTGGCCCAACACCACAAGAAAACCAAACCAGGCTTTCATTCATTTGAGCACAAGGTGCATGTCTGTAATTCTGGATGCTCAGGAGACTGAGGCAGGAGAATTACTCCAGCCCAGGAATTCATGACAGTCCTGGGCAAATAGGTTCTCATCTAGAAGATCTCCTGTGTAGTCTTCTTACTGAATAAGCTTTGAAAGATTTGTGTTGATATTAAGGAAAACTTGGATTTTAGGTAGTTTTTGTTTTTCATAAGAAAATAAAGATATGGGTCAAGTGGTGGTAGCACACGCCTTAGTCCCAGCACTCAGGAGGCAGAGGCAGGCAGATCTCTGTGAGTTCAAGGCCAGCCTGGTTTACAGAACTAGTTCCAGGACAGCAAGGGCTACATAGAGAAACCCTGTCTTGAAAAACCATAATAATAAAAATAAAGAAGAAAAGAAAAGAAAGCGATCAATGAAGTCTCTAGCTCTTCATATTGAAGCTGTTGTGAAGTCTCTTGTCATAGGTCGCAGTTGAGTTCTACTGAGGGCCAGATTGCTGAGTTCTGCTCACAGACTGGGTCCTGGGCTCCCACCCAGAACGGAGGTGCAAGGCTGTCTCTTCATTCTAGACTCTTCTTTACTACATATTTTATTCAATACGTAGAGCATGCATACCCAAAAATTGGCTTTTGTCATTGCCTTCTCCAGATACAGGTCAGATGGTCTCTGATGACACAGTCTCAGGGCTTTAGTGCACCGGTGCACAGCTCTGTCTGCCACCAGCCACTCATTAACTGCAGGGGATTTGCGGGTGGCCATCTTTTAGCTGCCCCTGGCTCTCTTNCCTGGCTCTGGACCTGGTCAGCAGTAATTAGATATTATTTCAGTGTGACAGCTGTTTGGTTTCTCAGCGTGCTAAGTCACTTAAGTATTGCCCAGTGGCAATTGTTGCCTAACTTGCAGACAAAAATTTTAAAAGGACAAACAAAAAAGATAAGGAGGAAGTGGACCCNACCCCTGTCACCAGTTGAATAGCTCTGAATGACAGGAGGTCTGTGGACTGGCTTCTCGCCTTCGCTGGATGAGCTGGCATTGCTTCCAAGCCCCACATGTGCAGCGATGACAGAAATTTCTCCTGGGTGTGAATACTTGCAGGCTCTTCTGCCTTGATGCCTTCTTTCCAGGGTTCCTTACAAAGGGCAGTGATTAGGGGCCTGGAACCAGTTGAGGCTGGAAAGGACAAGCAGAACTTGTACTCTTTACACCTTCGAGCTGGGATTCTAAAAGGAAGTTAGCAGACCCCTTATTCCCTCCAGAGTGCAGAAAGAGACCTTTCCCCTTCCTTCCTAGGAGGCAAGTGGGTTAATACCAGAATCAGTCAGTAAAGGGAAGAAGAAGGTGGAGGGGTGTTATTTTTTTTATTTAAAGGAAGAAATGTACAGTTCAGCTAAGGTAATTAGAACAGAGCAGTGTAGACATTTAGCTAATGTGTACTGGGATGTTTCTTTTCTTT
>LZPO01096977.1:212936-232927 GCA_001675575.1 Neotoma lepida
CCCACAGGACAGATTCTGGAACCCAAAGGCCCCTTCATTTACTACCAATACTCTGTGGCCTGGCCCGGAGTCCTACCATGCGGCCCATGCCTGATTCTCCTGTTAAGATGGATTTTTCTTTGCTGGACCCTGTTCTAACCCTCACCCCACTTCCCAGGCCCTTTCTGGGTTCCTTCCTCGAGGGTCTCCACATTCTTCTCACTTCCTGAGGAGTTTCTGGTATTTTGGGGGCTACAGACATAAGCACCTTCCGGAATCATCTCCCACTGACCAAAATCAGCCAAGCCCAGGAGGAAGGAAGTGAAGAGAAGCACCTGCCCCTTGCCTTACCCCAGTACCATGGAGAGGCGTCTCTGCAGGTAAACAGAGGCACCCCCACCCCACAGCAGAAAACCCTTGCCGAAGGTTGTACAAAGAAAGCCCACAGTAGNAGTTGGGGTCTGGTTCTGAAGTCTGAATGACAGTCCCTCTTATATCCCTCCAGGCCACNCTGCTGGGTCTAGTAACCCTAAACAAGGCCTACCCAGAAGTGCTGACTCCAGGAAGTACTGCCTGTGTGACCCCTACATCCCCATGGCCCAACCCTGTCCCCTGGCTCAGGCATGCCGTGGGCCGGGTAAGCCCCCTTGGAGCCAAGGACACNCGGACCCTGCTGCTGGAGGCACTGATATCCCCAGGGTTGAGGGCGCTGGAGGCAAGGACTGCAGTGGAACTCCTGGATGTCTTTGTGGGCCTGGAGGCAGACGGCAAAGAACTGGCTGAGGCCATAGCAGCTGGGAACCTAGGAACTCCTCTCCCCAGACGAGCAGCTGAACTGAAGGAAGCCCTAGAGCAGGGACCCCGAGGACTGGCCCTTCGGCTCTGGCCGAAGCTGCAGGTGGTGGTGACTCTGGATGCAGGAGGCCAGGCAGAAGCTGTGGCTGCCCTTAGGGCCTTGTGGTGCCAAGGGCTAGCCTTCTTCTCTCCTGCCTATGCTGCCTCTGGAGGTCAGCTTGATACGGGGATTGGATGCAGGTGGGGATGGGGGCAGAGGTCACACAGCTAGCTACCATGCATTGAGCCACATACACTTACCTTCTTGAATCCTTCTCAATGCCCCAGGATGGTGTGGGTTACCAGCTCTGACTAACAGCTGAGCATGCCAAGGTTCACTGAGATAGAGCATCTCACACAGACTCCTGTGGTACCAGGATTTGCTTTCATGTCTGATCCCTGTGGAACCACAACATCTCTGCCTGCCTCTACGCAGTCAAGACCAGGAGGGAGCAGGCTAGACCCTGGGGGTATCCAGAAAAGCTGGAGCAGGAGGATCAGATGCTCAGAGGAGCTGGGNCTGTGGTCCAGAGNGAGGCATTGCTTTCTGCTGTTGCCTGGCAGAAAGGAATGTACCACGAGGTTGACAATAAGAAGATTTTTTTGCTCTCTATAGGGGTGATGGCCCTAAATCTGTGGCCAGAGCAACCCCAAGGAGTCTACCTTCTTCCTCCTGGAGTCCCCTTTATTGAGCTGCTTCCAATCAAGGCAGGAACCCAAGATGAGGCGGCCTCCACTCTCCTTCTTACTGATGTCCAAAGGGAGGAAGAGTATGAGCTGGTGCTGACTGACCATACTGGCCTGACCAGGTAGGTGATCCTCCACTGGCCCCTGTCACCTCTGATGTCCTGCCCTTGGGAGGGGACACAAACTCACTCTTCTACCCAACCCCACTCATCAGGTGCCGCCTGGGAGATGTGGTACAGGTGGTTGGTGCCTACAATCAGTGTCCTGCTGTCAGGTTCACCTGCAGGTAGGTGACCCCGGGGATGCCGAGGGGCTGTCCCTGTGACTTTGGGTCCACTCCCTCCTCCTTCTTCCCTCAGGCTGAGACAGACCCTGAGTGTTCGAGGAGAAGTTACTGATGAGAATATATTCTCTGCGGCCCTGGCCCAAGCAGTGGGGCAGTGGCCAGGGGCCAAGCTGTTGGACCATGCCTGTGTNGAGAGCAGCATTCTGGGTAAGCATTACTAGCAGCTCCTACCTCCATTTCTTGGGTCTGGCTATCNCCTAACCCACGTTCACCCTGACCAGAGACATCTAGGAAGGAGCCTCAACTCAGGCTTCTCTACTATTCCTAACAAAAGCCCCTCTATATCTAACGCNCATCCCTCCCACTACAGTCTCCACCCATTTTCATGCCTGACCTGTCTCATATGCAGGAGTCCGTTCTAGGTTCCCCTCTATTTGCTACTTGCCACCAAGAATCGTTTCTCCACCCCCTGAACCTTAGACTAGGGAAGGCGTGAAGGCAGAGGCTGTTGGCTCTGGCAGCCATCTTGTCCTCAGGAGTGTGTGTGCGGGTGTGTGCTTTGTCCTCAGACTCCTATGACGGTTCTGCCCCACACTATGAGGTGTTCGTGGAGCTGAGGGGATTAAGGAATCTGTCAGAGGAAAATCGAGACAAGGTAAAAGATGAGACCCGAATCTGATTCTAAGTCTGTTTTGCTCTACAAACCCTCCCCAGTCATCATGGAGATGAGGGAGTTCAGGAAAGGGGTACCAAGGAGGGGGACCCCTCTTCAGGGAATCTGGGAAGCGGCCATGGGTCCTACAACACACCCTTTCACACCAAAGTGCTAAGGGCAGGTAACCTTGGGCATGGTCATGCACATCTCCTACACATACCACTGCAGGGTAGCCTTACCCCACTGTTCTGCTCCTAGCTTGACCACTGCCTTCAGGAAGCCTCCCCTCACTACAAGTCCTTGNGGTTCCGGGGCAGTGTGGGTCCTGCCAAAGTCCATTTGGTGGGGCCCGGAAGCTTCAGAGTACTCCGGGAAGCACTAGCAGCCTGCCCTTCCTCCTTCCCTCCTGAAATGCCTCGGGTCCTCAGGCTCAGTCACCTGGCCCAGCTCCTGCAGAAGAGGGTGATATCCTAACCAAGGCAGCCATTGCCAGGCTTCCCTTTGCCTCATCCCTCCATCCTTGGGGGCATCTCCAGATGNTGAGTCCTGGACTGGACATCACATAATATTGGCCCATCAGAGCCACTGGCCTTAGGGAGGCCTTGGACTCATTTGCCGGTTTTAAGGTGGAGGCTTTGGCGTAGAGCAGAACCCAGCAGTGCCCTATGACTGTCCCCTCAGCCTACCCTACTTGACACTGCTGAGGAGTTCTTCCTGTGTGTGCTGGACCAGGGTACAGCATGGGCTGAAAGTGTAGGTGATGTTCCCAGAGTGGCTCCTTCAGGAGCAGGAGCAAATGAATAAAGACCTCAGCATCATTGTCTCATCTGAGGTATATCCTGTGTCCCACAGGAGCAATCCAGTGTTTAATATCCTTCCTACCAGCTCTCCTCCCTCCCCCCCCCTTCCCTCCCTTGTCCATTTTATCATTTGGCTCCCTGGATCAACTCCCGAATAAAATTCTTCTAAAGATATTTATTTATTTATTTTGTTATCTGTGTGTGCCTGCACACGCGCACCGTGTGTATGCAAATGCCTCCAGAGGCCAGAAAAAGATTGTGAATTCTTTGGAACTGGAGTTACAGGCAGCTGAGAGCTGCTGTGTGGGTGCTGGGAACCAAACCCAGGTCCTCTATAAAAACATCAAGGACTCTTGGCTGCTGAGTCATCTCTCCGGGNCCTCAAAATTCTCATATCCCGATTCTGGACACTGCTTTGGGAATGCCATGTGGGGTCCCATGCACTCTGCTTCAGGCACAGCCTGGGCTCCCCTCTGGAGCCCAGCCAGCCATCCCCCTCTCTCTGCCCTGAGCTCCAAGGCTTTCATCTTCTCTGCACTGGCTTAGGTTAGTCCCAAGAATGTGAGCACACAGGAGCTTCTGGAGACTCCCATCATGGCTTAACAGGACCAGGCAGACAGATGCCCTCTGTCCTTCCATCTCCAGCACAGCTTGGAGGTGAAGGGGCTGTTCNTTGCCAGCTTCGGCCCCTACCTCAGCACTGGGCTCCTTCCCAGCCTAGCCTGCACAAATCACTTCCACAATGAGAAAGGAGGAAGCTATACTTCAGGTCACCAAGTGTCACAGCAGGAAGGAGCCTCAGAGCTCCCTGCAGAAAGTGCCCATAGCAATGAGGAAACTGAGCTTCAAGGTTAGGAGGCCAAGACCTGCAGCCCCTCCCAAGTCCATGCTAGTCCAGATCAGCATCCAGCTTTCAGTTCTGCCTCTGAATCATTTCTCTGTCCTTCAATGTCCCCACCGTGGGCTCCTCCCTCTTCTGTAGCCAGTCGCCATCAGCCTTTTAAAATCCCCTAACAATGACTGCACAGCCTGGCACCCAAAGTCCTGGGAAACTTCACCCAACTTACCTCTCCTTTAGTTCTGTAGAAACTATGAGGCCCACACCCCATGCCCTGTGAGCCAAGCACTGTCACATCGAAGCCTTTGTTCACTTTGTCCCTTCTCAGGCATACGAGTCCCCTTACCTACCTAGTGGAAGCTACTTTGCTACTTTTCAAGCAAAGCCTTTGAGGGACCCCACACCCTCCCCCGTCCCACCCAGAAGGAAGTGACTGTCTAATCACTGGTTCTTTTTTTGTTCTTTTCTTTTTTTGGTTTTTCGGGACAGGGTTTCTCTTTGTAGCTTTGGAGCCTATCCTGGAACTCACGCAGTAGCCCAGGCTGGCCTCGAACTCANAGAGATCNGCCTGCCTCTGNCTCCTGAGTGCTGGGATTAAAGGCATGTGCCACCACCGCCTGGCCTAATCACTGGTTCTTAATCGACCTTCCTTGCACTGAACTATTCTTGGGCCCAGTTGTCACACACCCCCGCCCACGGACTTGTGTGCTCCTTGAAAGAGGGGACATGGAGGCTGGGCAGATGGCTCTGTAAGAGTACTTACTGCCTTTGCAGAGGACCTGGGCTCAGTCCCCAGCGCCCACATAGTGGCTCACAATCATCCATAACTCCAGTTCCGGGGAATCCAAAACCCTCTTTTGATATTCACAGGCACCAGGCACACGTGCAGTACACATCCATAAACACAGGCTAAGAAAATAGGGTCACAGTAGGGCAATGGTGGCGCACGCCTTTAATCCCAGCACTCAGGAGGCAGAAGCAGGTGGATCTCTGAGTTCCAGGACAGCCTGACCTGGACAAATTCCAGGACAGTCAGGGCTACACAGAGAAACTGTCTCGAAAAGCCAAAAAAGAAAGAAAGGCACACTGCTGTCACTGTACCCATGCAGAACTGATCTACATCAAGAGCTCCTTAACAAGGAAGAGCTTGGTCTGGGAGTGACATGAGTCCTTTATCCCCACCCCACATCCATCACCCTCACACCCTGTTCCATGATGGCTCAATCCTAGAGATGGCGGAGTAAGACTCCAATATCCTCTTCTTGCCTGGCCCAGGAGACATTGCTCTCTGCCAGCTTCTAGAAACCAGGCTTGGCTGCTCTCTCAACCCACTGCCCACAGTAAGTCTCCAAGACTTTCCATGGAGGAGCTCGGTGAAAGGGACAGAAGAGATGGTGTGCTGTGGGAAGACAAGGGCAGTTCAAGAGCCGTTTCCGTGGAGGACCCCAGAGTCAGTGACAAGGATTAGGGTGGGGGGTGAATGCTACCCAGGTACCCTCCCTACTCCCCCACCCTCCACATACCATGAACAGTGGTTCTCCAGCTGCCACTTCTGCCCCTAATTAGCAACTGNCCCCTCCCCCATTGTCTCTGGCCGGTGCCCCAGCCACAGCCTCTTTTGTGAACTCAGATTCCTAGGTGCAAGGTAGCCTCATTAGTACCCGGAGACCGCCCCATCTCCAAGGAACAGGCAGACAGACAAGCGGGGGACCAAGGACAGGGCGGCCATTCTTTGGGTCCAACCTGGAGACGGCTCCAATGCAAGATGCTAATCTTAGACATGCCTTTGTCTGGTTTAAAGCGGACGCAAATGCTCATGTCTCTCCTCCCCACACACCTCAGAGCACTATAAACCCCTGGCCCCTGGAAGCAGGCCACAGAGGACGACGGCCTCAGACGTCTTGGGTATTTGGACCACTGCACTGAAGACACCATCTTTCCAGATAACCCTGCTCTGAGCTCCAGACACCATGAATCTTCCTTCTACAAAGGTAAAGAGCTAGGAATAAGGGTGAGCCTTATCAAACCACTGAGGCCACTAGAGTGCTTGTCCAGGAGCTGGGCCCAAGATGATCTTTCTCATGGAGCAGGAGACTGGGTGCTGGTCTGGACTAGCACAGCCTCCTTGACTTGGAAGGGATCCTGGCAGCCAGCCTGCTTGGTTAACACTAGGTANGCCATTCTCTTAGAGGCTTGTGTTTATGGAGCGCTTGTATTTCAGATGCTTTTGTGATGGTTAGTTTATGTCTTCATCCCTACAGCCTGAGTAGTAGGGATGATTTAGTTTGTAGGTTAGGAAGGAAGGGCTGTCCCAAGAAGCTAAGAAACTGGTCCAAAGCCACAATGTTCGGTTTTCCCCAGCAAAGGAACAGGCCTGCTGTGTGTGTAAAGGGAAGGACTACATTGAATAAACCCTTTGTTTCTGCTAAGCTTACATGTTTGGTTGAGACAGACTCAGACACACCTGTCTGCAGGTGGAGGAGTAAGCCTTTAAATATGTTTACAAGGGACGAACTTATTCTGCTGGCAGAAGTGTGTGAGGGCTTCCTAGAGGAGATGGCTCAAGCTGTGGATTGAAGGATGATTTGACAAAGGAGCCAGACGCAGGAAACTCAGTGACAGCCAAGCACGATCTCAGGCAAGGAGAGGTTCTGAGCCGACTGGGTGTGTAGTGAAACCCATTCGCGCCTTGTCTCTTGTCCCTTTTAGGTTCCCTGGGCCGCCGTGACGCTGCTGCTGCTACTATTGCTGCCACCAGCGCTGCTGTCGCTTGGGGTGGACGCACAGCCTCTGCCCGATTGCTGTCGCCAGAAGACCTGCTCTTGCCGCCTCTACGAACTGTTGCACGGCGCTGGCAACCACGCTGCGGGCATCCTGACTCTGGGAAAGCGGCGTCCTGGACCCCCAGGCCTCCAGGGCCGGCTGCAGCGCCTTCTGCAGGCCAACGGCAACCACGCTGCGGGCATCCTGACCATGGGCCGCCGCGCAGGCGCAGAGCTAGAGCCACATCCCTGCCCTGGTCGCCGCTGTCTGACCGCAACTGCCACCGCTTTAGCGCCCCTGGGCGGATCCGGAGTCTGAACCTGTCCTCAATCCCTGTCCTGGTCCTATCCTCTCCTCTCTGCTTGTCAGTGTCAGTGTCAATCTCTAGCAAAACGGCAATAAAGAGNAGTCTCTGTTGTTGTGGCTAATCTTTGTTCCTGTGTGTCAAGTTCAGGCCTCCAGGGGGCGGGAAAGCATCTTGAGTGTAGACACCAGAGCCGGGAAGGAGCTGTGTTTCTTGTCCTAAATACTTGGTCGGGAAGAACCCAGTTCTTACAGAGTCCCGAGGTGCATGCTTGNGGGAGTGGAAGTGAGGTACCGATGCGTCCCACGTTGTTCTCCTATCCACTTTATTTGTTTACTTATTTATTTTAAAACAGGGTCTTATGTGTACCAGGTTGTCCTCGAATGACCAGAATGGCCTTAAACTTAAATGACCCTCTGATCCTACTGCCTCTACCTCCCCAGTGCTGTTGAAATTGCAAGTGTGCTCAGTCACACCTGGTTTCTGCAGGACTGGGGTACTGAACCCAGAGCTTCGTGTATATTAAGCAAGCACTCTATCAACTGAGCTATATCCTCAGCTCCTACTATTTTATAATAAGACCTATACAGAGAGGTTCAGGAAAGCTGCACAATGGAACAGAATCCAGCTGGCAAGGGCTGGATGTAAGGCAAGGCATATGAGCTTCCATGGTGAGCTTTCCAGAGTGGCGGCGGTGTGGTCGGCTGTACTGTGGAGTGTGAGCAATGTCACACCGGTGGGTAAGGATTTTGCACTTCATTGTATAGAATGGAAGTCTGGGAATGTTCTTAAGCAGAGATGGGGCAAGATTTCTTTTTCTACAATTCTAGCAGAAGATGCCTGTTGTAGGTTGAAGTGTGCTGCCCCCAAATTCACACGTTGAAGTCTTAATTCCCCGGCATTTAGGAAGTGGCCTTGCTGTTGCAGTCAAGTAAGATAAGATTGAATCTTGTCCAATCCAGTATGAGTAGTGCTCTCATAAAAAGGGGGGATTGGCATATCCACAGGAAGAACTCACATAGCATGGAGATAAAGACCAGGGCAATGCACCCACAAGCCAAGGAATGCCAGAGGTCACCAGCAACCCACTTAGAAGCTGAAGGATAGCATGGAAGACTCTTCTTCACAGCTTCAGAGGGATCTAAGCCCTGAGTTGGGGGTCTAATCTTGAGCTCGGATTTCTAGATCCCAGAATTGTTTAAACCATCCACTCTGTGTCACTTNGCTATATAGCCTTTGGATAGTAATGTAAAATTCAAAACTAGAGACATGAGGGCTGGCAAGATGGCTCAGTGATAAAGGCCCTTACTGCCAAGACTGAAGAACTGAGTTCGATCCTGGGGACCCACAAAGTGGAAGGCGAGAACAAACTACTGAAAATTGTCCTCTGACCTCCACATCCTGCACTACGGCACAGGCATGTATATACACATACGCAAAATAAATAAATGTAACAATCCTTTTTTGAAAGGAAAGAAAGAAATATCCCAACTCCAGCAGGCGGCACTAGCAACCAGACACCAGCCCCAGCGTGGGCCGCGCGGGGAAACCCGTGGGGTGGAGCTACCAGAGCAGCCAGGGAACCACGCGTAGGGGCGTGATCACCCTGAAAGAAGGGCGTGGCCACCATCCGAGCCCCACCTCATCACCTCAAGCCTCGATGGTGGGCGTGTCTCCGAGACTCTCCCCAAGAGACACTCGTGGGCCGCTCCCCTCTGGGAGGAGGGCCGCAGAGGAGGGGTGCCGGTGTCTCTGGCGGCCCCTCCCGGTGCGGAGCCACGTGGTGGGCGCGGGCCGAGCCCTCTGGGAAGAACCTGACCCGTGGGGAGGTGGGGAGAGGGGGGTGGCTCTCGAAGTGCTGCGGAGCAGAGCTCAGAGCTACCAGGATCAGAGCAGAGAAGCAGCGGCGGCGAGAGGAGGGGAGGAGGCAGGCCGGCGCATGGGGCGCCCCGGCCCCGCCGGTAGCGCGCCCCCTCCGGCCAGGCCGCGCTGAACGCAGCCCGCGCAACGCCTCGAATCCGCACCCGGGGCCATGCCGGTCATGAAGGGGTTGCTGGCCCCTCAGAACACCTTTCTGGACACCATCGCCACCCGCTTTGACGGCACGCGTGAGTTGGGTGGGGGCTGGGTCAAGTCTCCTTGGGACAAGGTGGATATCCTGGATATGGTGTGATCAGAGGAGAGAGAATGGGGTGCAGGGGGTGTAGGAACTCCTAAAACCGTGGTAAAGAAACAGTGTGCGGAGCCCCTGAGAGTGGAAGATCAAGAGACTAGGGCGGCGTGGGGGTGGGGGGAGACAAGGTTAGGGGGTGTGACTCAAGGCAAAAAGAGGTTCTTTGTGCCATAAAACGGAGGAGGGGCCTTGGGAGCCACCCACTCAGGGGCAGAGCTGTGCTGGGGGTGTGTATGGAGGTATCTGAGACGTGGAGATGGGACAAAGTGGGCTGATGACTCCAGATGCCCCTGCCCCAGAGGAGAGGGGAAAGGGAGAGGGAGAGAGAGGGAGGAAGAGAGAGAGAGAGAGAGAGAGAGAGAGAGAGAGAGAGAGAGATATCAGACTTAGGCAAGACCTAGTCTTGTATTAAGGTCACGCGCCCCCAAATTATGAGATATCTGTGTGTGAGATGGGTGAGGCAAAGCGGGGGCAAGTCCTTGAGACTAGGGGAACTCTCTGCTAGCCCACCTGAGCTTGGTTCCAAGTTCAGCACCTTGGACAGCCGCATAGCTCCTTCCCGGCTTCTTCTCCCGCCATTCCCTCTTCCAACTCTGGAACCCCCATGTCTTCCTTTGTCCCTCTCCAAAACCCTGGCGGGCATTAGGAGGGTGGGGGAGCGGTAGCCGAGGGCGGAAACCAAGCCGCCAGGGCCCTACCCCCCCACCACCACCCTTGTTTCCATAGCGCCAATCACCGAGGCAACGGGCCCTGGGATGGAAGAAGTAGGCTGTGCCCAGGACCCAGTGCTTCTTAGGCATCCTAAGTGTCCCGATCAGCCACCCCATCCCCTGACAGTAACCTCTCCTAGGGTCCTTGGACTGTTTGTGTCTCATATCCCATAAACTGAGCCTGTCCCTGGGTGCCCTCCCACCCAGAAGCCTCTAATCCACTAAAGCTAGAGGGAGCCAACTCAGGTTCTGGTGCTGGGGGTGGCTGCAGCTCACACCTCAATGTCTTCTTCGGTTTGACTTTGAGCACTAGGAACAGATCCCCTGAACCTAGTTAAAAAATATCAAAAAGCAGGCATTTCCTGGAAGGCAAGTGTCTTCCCCTCACTTTATGNGCATTTGTGAGTTTGGAAATTGTCTGGGTTTTGGTTTAACAATAGGAGTATGATGTCATCAGAATCTTTGTCCTGCTCATTATAAGAGGATGCCGGGGTAGTAGCCAAGGATTTGCTTCCAAAGCTGAGTGACTGGGGGGCGGGGGGAATCTTTTTCTTTTCTCAGAGTAGCATTTACTAAGTGCCAGGAGACCTTTCCAAGTTACCTGATGCAACCCACAGCCACCAGGGAAATGCACGTTGTGTCTGTCCCACTTTGCAGATAAGGAAGCTGAGACACAGGAGCCATAGTTAACTTGCCCAGGGTCACATTCAGTGAGTGGTGGAAATGGGTGCTGGAGCACATGCCCTTCCTTCCCTTTCTAGGTTGCTTTCTGCAGGCACAGCTGCCCAGCTTGAAGGCAGGAGCATGAACCACATGGCCTNGTGGGGTTCCTCTAACGGATTCTAGGCCACCCTTGAGTCCATACCCTTTTGTTCTCTCTCTTGTCCTCACTTCAGAACATCTCAGAGCTCCTTTAGGAACCGCCTGGAACCTTCTAGCTCTCTGATCTCTGCCCACAACTTGAGGGAATTGTTGTTCATCTGGACATTAGCTCCCCTTGTGGCCTGGCCCTGACCCTGACTTCTCCCTCCTATAGACAGCAACTTCCTTCTGGCCAATGCACAGGGCCCACGGGGTTTTCCCATCGTCTACTGCTCGGACGGCTTTTGTGAGCTCACAGGCTACGGCCGCACTGAAGTCATGCAGAAAACCTGTAGCTGCCGGTTCCTCTATGGCCCAGAGACCAGTGAGCCGGCCCTGCAACGGCTGCAAAAAGCCCTGGAGGGCCACCAGGAACACCGAGCTGAAATCTGCTTTTACCGAAAGGATGGTGAGGAGCCTGACCTGGCTTGACGTCTACCCCCAAATCCCAGGTCTCACCCAGACTCTGCTGGGGCACACAGGAGCTTTGGGGCTTATTCTTCCATGGCCTCAAGCTGGCTACAGGACTAAGTTCATCCCTGATCTTTTCTGGGCCTTGGTCTCTCCATTTGTAAAGTGAAGGAACCAGATGACANATCTCTGGGCTGTCTCTAGTTCTAAACATTTACCAAAGCCTTTGACTACATCGAGAAACCAAGGAGGACCAAAGGCATGCACAAGGCTGCTCACACAACTCTGCCCTCTCTCTATGCCCACAGGCTCAGCCTTTTGGTGTCTCCTGGACATGATGCCCATCAAGAATGAGATGGGGGAGGTTGTGCTTTTCCTATTTTCCTTCAAGGACATCACTCAGAGTGGAAGCCCAGGACTTGGCTCACCGGGAATCCATGGGGATAATAATCATGGTAACTATAAGTCTGGGTCACAATAGACTGCTCCACACACAGCCTCTTAGGATGCACCCCAACTNATCTCTGTCCATTTTGTTTCCCTAATAGAAAACTCCCTTGGGCGGAGAGGAACTAGCTCAAAACTTCGCTCCACCAGGAGGCAGAATCGGACTGTCCTACACCGACTGACTGGCCACTTTGGTCGTCGGGGCCAGGGAAACGTGAAAGCGAATAATGTGAGTTCCACCCGCAAGAGTTCCAAGTTCCCCAACCCCAACTCCCTGGTACCTTCTCCCTCTTTCCCTGTCTGCTCAGTCCCCCTCTGTCGGCTGGTTCCTCTGTCCACCCGTTTTCCATATGCTACTTTCTGCCCCCCAACCCCTCCTCCATCCCATTTCCTTTTCTTCACTGGGTGATGGACATTGCTCTGGTGATGTCACAGGGGATGGAGCTCTAACAGNAATCCTCCCCCTGAGGACTAAGTGTAAGGATTGTATCATGAGGGATGACTTTACAAGCTGCCGTGATTCTAGGAAGAAAACTCTGTAGTGGCTCTAGCATCCCANCCTATGTGCCATCCCCAAGGGTCCTGACAAAGCCAAGGGATGGAGGCTCCCACTGGCTTCTGTGGTCTGTTAAGGCTATCGGGTCTGGATCAGCAGGGCTAACTTCCTCCCTCTGGGGCATACTCACCCCTCTCTAGGTCCCTAGAACTTAGAAAGAACTACAAAGAAGTTATGACCCTTCAGGCTAGGACATTTGCCTGATTGTCATCACCTCTTCCAGGAAGGCAAGGGTCAATCCATGGAAACACAGCTGATAAAGCATGATTTCTTCAGAAGGGGCCTGAGGGTGTTTTGTGGAGATTTAACTGAGTGATAGAGTTTCTGCCTTGCAAGTACAAGTCCCCTGGGTTCAGTCTCCAGCACAAGAAAGGAAAGAAAGAAGTAAAAAGAAATAATTACAAAAAGGAGCCTTAGCAATAGCTTGGTACNGGGACAAAAGTGCCAGGTGCCAACTTGAGAAATCCTCCCCCATACCTTCCATCCCCTTTCTGGCTACTGTTGCAATCCCCACCTTCTCCTTTTTCCTATCCCCTGATTCTCCCTTCCCCCAGCCTCAACTTTTCTTTCCCCCGAGTGTCCCCAACAACCACCCCTCTCCCTGTAGAACGTGTTTGAGCCAAAGCCATCAGTGCCCGAGTACAAGGTGGCCTCCGTGGGGGGCTCCCGCTGCCTCCTCCTCCACTACAGCATCCCCAAGGCTGTCTGGGATGGCCTCATCCTCCTCGCCACATTCTACGTTGCGGTCACCGTCCCCTACAATGTCTGCTTCTCCGGTGATGATGACACCCCCATCAGTTCCCGACACACTCTTGTCAGCGACATAGCTGTGGAGATGCTCTTCATCCTGGGTCAGACCCTCTACCCTACTAACCTGGAGGGTGGGCTGTGGGGACCCACTCTGACAAACCTCCCTCCTTGCTTGTAGGACCTTTCTCTAGTTTGAAGGGTCTTACCTTCTCTTTGTAGTTCTTTCCGAGTTCTAGGGGCCTAGTGAGGGGTGAGTATACCCTCAGAGGGGGAAGAGGCTAACACTTCCCCCCCTAGACCCTGTAAGTCCTATAGTGCCCAGTGCCCTGCTGCTTCAGCCCTGTGGCCTTTCCTCCCNATAGATCAGCCAAGAGTCCCAGCTTTCTCCATTCAGCCGCCTCCTCCATCCTGGGTCTCCCGTGCTCACTCACAGCTTACCCTATTCATTAGTTACCTGAACTGAGAGTCCAGGCCNTGGTCCCTAGTAACAGCCTCTTACATTCCTCAGACATCATCTTGAACTTCCGCACCACCTATGTGTCCCAGTCGGGCCAGGTGATCTCTGCTCCTCGTTCTATTGGCCTCCATTACCTGGCCACCTGGTTCTTCGTGGACCTTATTGCTGCTTTGCCCTTTGATTTGCTGTATGTCTTCAACATCACTGTGGTGAGTGACCCCCCATCCCACCATGCATTCTAGCATCTGAACTACAACCCAGCATCTCCCATTAGAGAGGCCAGCACAAACCCAGCCNCAGTCCTTCCTATCAATTCATGTGCAGATAGATGTCTCTCTGACTCTGCCGTGGGCACAGCCCTGAGCCAGGCGCTGGGAAGGAGCCCAAGGGGTCTATGCTCTTGGAGAACTCAGCTCACAGTCTTTGAGGGAAGCTGAGACAAACGAAAAACTAACTATGGCTACCAAGGCGGCGTTGGTCTGATGCCAGATGAGTGGTACTTTTCACATTTTTTATTTCACAAACAACGGATGAGCATTTAGCTGTCTGCAAAACACTATATGGGGGGGCCTGGTCACTGTGGTGGGAAGAGACAAGGAATTGGTGCTCAGAGCCCCCTNAGATTGGTGAGACAGGCAAGAAGAATGGAAGCAGAATATCAGCCACAGAATTGCTGGATGGGAGTGAGCAATAGCAGCGTGGCAATGCTGCGTGGGGTCTGGACTGGCCTTGGAGATCTAGGCTGGAATGCCAGCATATGCAAAAACATTCTGAAATCAGGCCAGCACCCGGGGGCAGAAGCATCCCAGTTGGGCAGGGGCTGAGGTGGTCTGGGAAGGAACTGTTCCTGGAGGCGGCGGGAGCAGAACTAAGCCTCTAAGAGGGAACAGGATTTGGCTAGCGAAGGATGAGAAGCCAGAGAAAGTGCATNGGAAGTCAAGCCAGAGAGTCAGAGGCTGGGTAGGGTGCCTGGACCCTGCGTCTTCACTCGGTACTGCCTGGAAATGCCCTGCGTGGTCAGGATGGAGCCAGACAGTAGGTCTTTTCTAGTCCAAGGTGAGGCAGTCTTGCCCTGTGTCCCCAAGCCCCCTCGCCANTGTGGGGGAGGAGAGGTGGAGAGCAGTTTTCCTGTGTGCTCTCCCTGCTGCACTCAGCTATAGCAGGAAACCACCTACACGAAGCCGGATTTAACTAGCCGCCAACGGGCTGTGGGCCCCTTCTACTGGCTGTGCACATGTGTGTGCATGCTCCTACACACGTGTGCGTGTCTCTCTCTGTGTGTAAGTCTGCCTTGAGGTCCTGACCATTCAGAAAAGGGCCTCCTGCCCGTCCTCAGTCCTGTAGTCATGCCTCTATGCCCACCAGGTAGTGTCAGCCTACCAGACAGCTGTCCTCACAGAAGACAGCGTGCTACGGAGAGCCACCAGCCCCTCCTCTTGGGCTGTCCCCTCTCCTCTGGTACCTTTGGGAGTACTTTACAGATCAGTAAAATTTTACACACACCCTTTCACACCCGTCATCCTGTGGAACCCTTCGGGGAAGGTTCTTAAATCTGTTTTCAAATGCTGATATGGAAGCTCACTCCAGTAGATCTCCAGAATCTTAACCTAGTATTCTTTCCCATATACAACCTGCTTCCCAGATAGCCAGGGTCTGCAGGTGTATGGCTTCGGGGAGATGAGGAGCAACACGGGAAGTCTGGGAGAGCCAGAACCGGAATAGAGGTGCAGACACTAACAAGAGTTACAGAGTTAAAGGAGCCATGCCAATGGCGTTCTAGCCAAAGGAACAATGAGGGAAGGGTCCTTAAAAGAGTGGGACACAGAAACAAGTGACTTTGGAGAGCCCTGAAGTGTTCACATTTGGGAGCCAGGTGTTCTGGGGCTGGAGGTAGCTGTGTTAAGTCAAAAGTTAAGACTTAAAAAGGGTTCCTGTTGGGAACCAGGGCCACCTCCTTTCTAGCCCCTTCACTTAANGTTAGAGATACACGAGGTGGTTCTGGAGCAGTGTAATGTCAGGGCTTTGGGGTATGCTCCTCCCTGGAGCTCCCTGAAGGTGTGCNGAGGACTTTATACCAAGTCCCTCGGGCTGACAGCTCTAGATGCCAAGCTGCTCCTAGACACACGTAAACCCCCACCCCACTCCTCCTCTGCNGTATTAGAAGGTCTAGTTGAAGTGTTAATAATTATAACAAAAACAGCAGATTCAGGGATATGGCTTTATGGCTTAGAAAATCAAAAACCTTGTCTAGAATGTATAAGGTCCTAGGTTTGATCCCTGCATTCCTTTCCCCAGAGCAGGAAAATTGACAATTGTTTCCAGGGTCCTTGCTAGACACCATGGCTCCATCAACCTGTAGCTCAAAGCCGATGTCCTCAAACCATGCTTTCCTTCTCGCCTGTAGCTGACCTACAAAGGCGAAAGCCCTTAACCTTGGGTAGTCCTCAGGCTCCTGACTTGTTCCCATTCTGTTCATCACACTTCTCCATGGCACTTGCCAACCCTGCTTGATTGTTCCTAGGACACCGGAGCTTTGAACAGGGGGTCTTCCATAGATCATTCAGTCTAGGTGCTCCCCCTCAGCTCTGACCAGGGCTTGCTCCTGAATCATCCCATAGTTCTATGAGGCAGCTTAGTCCCAAAGGGACCTGGTGTCCATTATCTTGGACTTCAGTTACAGCTCCATTATTTCCTTGGTCTGTAACCTTGGAGCAGGTCCCCGAGGCCTGTTCATTCTGTGAGTCCTAGTTCATTCATCAGCAGATTGGGACCTGGGANNATAACTGGACCAAAGGCTCGAAGGTCGTTTTGTTTGTTTTAATGAGGATTACAAATGCCTATCATTTGTAATGATAGGTGGCACAATGCAAAAGAAGTCCTCAGTGGCTAAGTTAATTATTCTCTCCTGGTGCATCTTATAGTCACTTTCTCAGGACAGCAGTGACAGTTTTTTTGCAGCTTCCACTGGCTCCAGGATGTCTGGTGGGAAGGTCCTGGCAGGGGGTGGGGGGGTGCTATGTGAGGGTTCTGGGGAGCTGTGCCTGCTGACGCCTCCCCCGCTGCCCACCCGCAGACCTCGCTGGTACACCTGCTGAAAACAGTGCGGCTCTTGCGGTTGCTGCGGCTGCTGCAGAAGCTGGAGCGGTACTCACAGTGCAGCGCTGTGGTACTCACCCTGCTCATGTCCGTCTTTGCACTCCTTGCTCATTGGATGGCCTGCGTCTGGTATGTCATCGGGCGCCGGGAGATGGAGGCCAATGACCCGCTGCTCTGGGACATTGGTGAGCCACCAGTCCTAGACTTTCACTTGCTATCTCTCTACTTGTCCTATTCCCAAACTGATGCCATCAGGACTTAACATGTCCCCATCCCATAATCCTCTAGCCATCCAATAAAATGACCCGTGCTCCTTCTGGATCAAGTCTGGGGACACTGGTTTGGAGAGAAGGACTCTGCTAGGGGGAACTTCGAGCCTAGCTGGGAATGAGACCAAGATCAGTCAGGGACAGCGGAAACACATTGATGGAGAGAGAATATTTTGGACAGAGGAAATCAGTGTGTGGAAAGGCTCAAAAGAGCTTCTTATCCTCTCTGCCCTCTGCCATCACCAATTCCTCCTTAGCCACTGGCCAGGAGGCAGCTCCAGGCCCTCAACATCTCCTTGGAAAGTAGGTCAGATCCTAGGCACTATTCTTGAAACCTTCCTCTTCAGCCCACACCTGACCCACTACTTGGATCTGGCGTCTTCTCTCCATCTCTTCTACCTTGTCCAGTCTACTCCACCTTCCTCTCTCAATGACTCCTACAACGGGCTCCACTGCTTTCCTTGTCTTCTCTTATCCCCACCCTCAACCACTTTCCTTGCTGCAGCCAAACCAAACCAGTCTCCCAGGAATCAACACGGGAGGCCTGGAGAGATAGCTGGAGAGACTGGAGGGTTAAAAGCACTTTGTTGACCTTGCAGAGGACCTGGGTTCAGTTCCGAACACCCATATGATAGGTAGCTCATAGGGGACCTGATGACCTTTTCTGACCTGTGCAAGCACCAGACACACATGGTACAAATACGTAACATGTTGGCAAACATTCATACACATTAAAAATAAAATAAATATATCTATAATAATAATTTTTAAAAAGAATAGACACTGAACTCCTCCCAGCTTCTACCTGGGCCCTCACACTAGCTCCCCACTGTCCCCAAACTGAAGTCCATGCTTGGTCGTCATGTGTCCCAGGTGGCTCTGCATGATCTGTGTCTCTACCACTTTACTTCTGCCTATACAGCCTGTGGACACTGACTGCCCTCCTGGACCTGACCTGCTGCTTTCTCTCTGGGCCTTGTACATGTTTTCCTCCCTGGGAGGCCCCACTCTTTCCCCATGGTGAATTTTCTATACTCTCAGCTTCCACCCAAATGTCATGTCCTAAGAGAACCATGTCCCTAGGATCTATCTTGGCTCCCTTANCCAAGTTAAGGTTAAGCTATGGTTTCTTACACACTCTACTTTAGTAGCTTGCCTCCTACCTGAAAGAGTTTGTTTCCTTTTCTCCTTGCCACTGTTTACAGGTGATGGAGAGATAGCCCTGGGGTCGAATCTCAGCACCCTCCCTCCAACACACACAGGAAACACACAGTAACATACTAGGGGGTTGAAGGGGCCCCTGCAGTCAATAGTCTAAGGAGTGGGTAGCCTTGGAGTGCAGCTATAGACAGTGCATGGCCTCCAGGCCCAGTCACAGCAGCTCTACAAACTTCCTGTCTCGGCAGCTGCAAACGGCCCCTCTCCTCTGTAAATATTGCATTCAAGGTCAAACAGGCAGATCAGAGAAATGCTGTCTCNAGNGCTTGATTAGCTAGCCATGATTCCCTCCATCCTTTCATATCACAGGTTGGTTGCATGAGCTGGGCAAGCGGTTGGAGGAGCCCTATGTCAATGGCTCGGCAGGTGGACCNTCTCGGCGCAGTGCCTACATNGCGGCNTTGTACTTCACCCTGAGCAGCCTCACTAGTGTGGGCTTCGGCAACGTGTGTGCCAACACTGATGCCGAGAAGATCTTCTCCATCTGCACGATGCTCATAGGCGGTGAGGCCAGCCCCACTACGCTCAGGGAGCCCTGTAAATCCAGGCTTGTGCATAGGGAAACTGAGGCCCAGAGCAAGCAAGGTGCCCACCCAAGTCCACACAGTCACGTGTTCATTCATAGACCTTTCTTCATTGCTCATGACTGTGCCCATAAACAGGTGTGACCTCTTTCAAGAGGTGAGACACCCAAGGTCATGACCTAAGGAGGTGATGAGAGAGAAGTACGGGTTGTCCCATCTATGGATTGCCACCTACTTTCCCCGCCTCTGATTGCTAGATGCGCTCACAGGAACCTGCTTGCTCTCCTGTGCCTCCCCAGAACCTTTGAGACCCATCCAAGGCAGGGTGATTTGGGGAGCAAAAGGAGAGGTGATCATCTCTGATACACTGTGGGTTGCCACCTCCGCAGCTCTGATGCACGCAGTGGTGTTCGGGAATGTCACAGCCATCATCCAGCGCATGTACTCCCGACGCTCACTCTACCACAGCCGCATGAAGGACCTCAAGGACTTCATCCGAGTGCATCGCCTACCCCGCCCACTCAAGCAGCGCATGCTGGAGTACTTCCAGACTACATGGGCAGTCAACAGCGGCATTGATGCCAATGAGGTAGTGCTGAGCAGGGGCTCTGGCCACGTGGCAGGGCAGTGGGGAAGGGATACCACCTCTCCAGGATTGGTACAGAGGTAACCAGGGTGTAGGGAGATACAGGGCCTTTAGCAAGGACGTGGATCCCGCCCTTCCTTTGGTGCTTAAACAGGGAGGTTGAAAGGAAGTAGAATGCTTGAGTTTGGACTTGGGTGGACACCTTGCCTTCTCTGGGCCTCAGTTTCTCCATCATGGTAGGCATCACAGTTTGCCCCTAGCCCTGTGACGTGCCAAGCCACCATGTTCCATTCTTTCTCTATGTCCTGAACACAGTGGAGGATGAGGCAGCTAGAGGTGATTACACACCGCAGCTTCTGCCCTCAAGGAGACCCCGAGAAAGGTGAGAGAGAGACAGGTACAGAGAAGCACATAGTGAACGGAACCATACAGGATTAACATCCCTGCAGTAGGGCCCTCATTGTGTCTGAGCCCAGAGGAGACAAGAAAGAAGGCAGAGAAAGTTGTACATCACGGTCAAGAGAATCGGTCTGCCTTGGGAAGGCCATTCCAGGCAAAAAAGAGCAATAAGAACCTAGGTTCGTGAGTGCTGGTAAAGCTGAGTGAATGGGTTCAAGGATCCGAAGGTAGTTGAGTGAGCCTCGGAGAAGGGAAGGTTGTACTGGGAGATGCCAGCGCCAGAGTTGGGGCTGGGGCAGCTGCAGCCCCAGAGAGCCTTGAGTTGGAAGTTTTGTTCTGTCAGATCTCTAGGATGGGCTGTGGCAGAGGGTGGGGGAGAAAGTAGATG
>LZPO01096977.1:242790-262446 GCA_001675575.1 Neotoma lepida
TGCAAAGCTCTGCCACACGCCTTCCCTCGCGGCACCTGGAACTGGCAGTGACGCGATAAGCAGGCCTGGACCAGCTCCGCCCCACCAGCAGCGGGTTCCACCCTAAACCCGAAGTGCCAGGCAGCCGCCGGCTCCTCCCTGTGCTGAGAACTACAAGTCCCGCCATCCCTCGCGCGCACTCTCCCTCCTTTCCCGCGTTGATTGTAGGGTAGGATCAGAGTGCCTCCCATTGGCCTGTCCTTTCTGTCAGTCACCTAGGACTATAGGGAGGCGGGGCAGAGCTGGAGATCCGGATCCGGAGCGGCTGAAAGGCGGAAGTGGAGGCCGGAGCCTGGGACACCGCCGGGGGGGAGAGGAGCGGAGTCTGGAGGAGCCCCGGCCCAAGTAACGCTACTGCCCCGGAGCCGCGGTGAGTGTGCCTGTCTCAGAGCCAGTCTCTCGCCTGCGTGGAAGCCTCCCTGGGGTACTCTTTCCTCCTGCCCAACCTTAGCTTAGGGGGACACTGACCCCTCCCCCGACCCGTAGCCCCCTCTCAGGGGCTCCCTAGGGCGTCGGGCCAAAGGGGGAGCTCCCCTTTCCTTCGCTTACCTGCCCCTCAGGAGCCTTCAGGAGTCCTTTAAGGCTCTCCTGTGGCCTGTCTAGTCCAGTTGTGGGAGAGGGGGACCCTAAGTTCCGCTCCCCACCCCATCGCTTTCAGAATCAAAGAGTCTTTGCCAGGTGTGAAGGAACCTGTCTCCCTTCCCTTTTAGAAGTGGCGGGGGGTGCTGTCTCTCCTCGTTTTCCTTTCTTGTGTCCCCCTCCACAAACAACCAATTGCCTCCTGCAGCCCTGAAAGAATTTTTATCCAGATTTCCTTTAGGGTGTGCGGGAATGGTGGGTGTCTGGATGAGAATGTTCCACAGGCACAGAAGTGTGTTTGCGCTCTTACAGTTCCTTACTTCCTCTCGAGCCTACCAGGACCTCAGCAGAGTTTGAATTCTGGGTCACTTACAGGGAATCAGCGGCCCTCTCCTTATGCTGCTGGTTAGGCCCCCCAGCCCTGCCTATGTTCTCTCAGTGTGTGTCCGTCTTCCTGCCTCTGAAGAATTTAGCTGAGCTTTGCTCAATCCTAGCGACAGATCAGGGAGGATCTGCCCATTCATTATCTTCCTTCTCCCCTCCTCCTTCCCCCTGCTCTAGGCTCAGCCCTGTCCTTCCAGAGCATGTGAGTAGTTTCCTTAGAGGGACTGCTGTCTGCTGTTCAATAGAGAGGAGAATAAGGCCAAATACGAGCAATGTGGAATTGAGGGACTGTTTCTTTTTCCACCTCCAGTCACACAACACTGTACACCTGAGCAACAGGTCCATGCCTCACCAGAGTCTCCAGTCTCTTCTTGGCTTGGATTTACCACAGAGCAGTTAGTCCAGATCACATTGGCAGCTCTAGTTTTTGTAGATAAAGGAATTGCTATATATGTCATAAAGTGCCGATCCCCCCAACCGTATTGACGCAGGATCCTTGTGTTTTCCTTGGGCCTGAAGTGTGTGAAATGGCTGTTTCTGACTAAGCTGGGAAGTTCTTTTGTTAAGTGGACAAAGTACTATAGGTCAAAGACTACCTTCCTGAAGAGTAGCCTGNTTCCAAGGCCACAACTGACCCTTGCTGTGTGCTGTNGGGGAAGAGTGGGAAAGCCATTTGGTCCTTGGGCATTCCTGACCACCTTAACANGCTGCTTAGCACACAAAAGTTAAAAAGTTTTGCTTTGAGATCTTTCTGATCTACTTCTGGACAGTTGCCGGTGTCCAGTTAGTATAACATTTTAAGCTAATTCTGTTATGTATGTATTTTACTTCTTTGTTTGTTTGTTGTTTTGTTTTTCAAGAAAGGGTTTCTCTGTAGTTTTAGAGCCTGTCCTGGAACTCACTCTGTAGACCAGGCTGGCCTCGAACTCACAGAGATCCNNCTGTCTCTGCCTCCCGAGTGCTGGGGTCAAAGGTGTGCGCCACCACCGCCCGGCTGTATTTTACTTCTTATTAGACAAGAAACCTCTTCCTTATTAGGGTCAACAGCTCGATGAGACCCTCTCTTTCTGTGTGGGCTCGTTGGAGACTCCCTCAGCCAGCCTAGATTCTCTGATCTGTTCAGCATGTTCTTCTGAGGGGAAGCAGTGAACCCTGTCTGCTCACAGGGATTGGTTTCTGCTGGACTTACCAGCTCAGGAGTGGATTGTTGATTCCTAGCTGAGACAGGCGAGGCTTCTGATGAGCATTTCTGGCATTTGTCTGGACATCCTCTCCCAGCTCTGACTGACACACACTTTTGAGGAGAAACTCTCAGAGAGACAGGAGGCACTAGAGTTCTGTGTTGTTCTGCAGCCACTTTTGGCTTTCTGAAATTGGAGAGGCCCAGCTGAAGCCTGTCACTGCTCTGCCGGTAGAGGGAGGGCACTGATGAGAGGGAGTCCCTCCTCTCAAAATCTACTCTTCACCTTTCCTCTTGCTTCTCACACCTAGCTGGCCTTTCTATCTGTTCACTCTAGGAGGAGTGAAAGTGTATATCTTATTTATTTATAAGATACAAAGCCCCAGAGTTCTTCCCATACGTATTCCTCACAAGTGTCGTGGAGAGAATGGTATTTGTGTTCCCACCTCATTGACGATTCTTCCCCTAGGACCATACAGTTAGAAGCGGTCAGTGTTTGGAGCTTGCGTTCAAATGTAACTTCATCTTTTCTGAAACAGGCTCTCCTCCTCACCTGGTGTGCTTGTTAAATGAGTGAACTTGCAGAAATAGTGAACAGGAGTGTGAGTACAGACTCTTGGCCTTCCTCATCATGGCATTCCTTTTTGGCTTTCCGCTCTTTCCCAACATCCTACCCTCTTCTTTTTCTCCCTTTGCTGTGGAGGCCATGATGGTTAAGAGGCCTGAGCCTGTACTCTTCAGGGCCCAAGAGTTTGCTAATGTCTGTGTGTCATTAATTTCTCCAGAACTTAACTCAGAATGACCAGAAAATGAAAGTGAAAGGATTGAAGGGTTGTGCCTTCTGATTCCCCTTTGATGCTGCCTGCTGATTTTGACTCGGGGTCTCTCACTGTGTAGTCCTGGCTGGCCTGGAACTGCTTTTGTAGACCAGGCTAGCCTTGAACTCACAGAGATCCACTTGTCTCTGCCTTCCAAGTGCTGGGATTAAAAATGTCCACTCCTGTGCCCACCTTCAAACTCACAACTTCAAACTGAGCTCCACCAAGCAAGCATTCCTTAATGCTTGGTGGAGCATTAATGTACTCATTTATTTTCTGTCTGTGTATGTGCACACGCACGCCACTGTGCACATGAAGACGTGAGAGGACAACTTGTGGGAGCCAGTTCTCTACTTCCACCCGGTGGATCCTGGGATCAAACTCAGGTCTTCAGACTTGGTGGCAAGCACCTCTACTCGCTGAGTCATCTCACCAGCCCGGAAAGAACCTTCTTAATGGACCGAGGATATAGCTCAGTTGGTGAGGGCTTGGTTAGCATGCATGAGACCCATCTCTGCGCTTTATAAACCAGGCTTGTAGTACATCTGTGATTCCAGCACTTGGGAGATGGAGGCCGGAGGATCAGAGTTCCAAGTCATCCTCAGCTCCATAGGAAGTTAACCAGCCAGGGTTACATGAGAGACTGACTCNTTTTGTAACTATTGCTCAGCAATCAGAAGGGCAGTGCAGGTTGAAGGCATTAGAGGCTTAGACTCAGGGACTTGCGTTCCCATCCTNAGTCCCTTGCTTACCAGTTGGGTGACTTGGGCTCGCTGAACCTGTTTCTTCCATAAAATGGGAATACTAGATCTCTTGCAGAGTTAGAAACAAAAGGTAAAGGAGCCAGTCCAGTGCCAAGGACAGAACAGATCCTCACAAAATGGCCTCTGGTGGGCAGGTGGGGTTTTTGAAGGTTTATTACAATTCATCTCTAGAATTCTGATTCAGTTTTAATGTCAAATATCTGTTGTGATGCCTGGTGTTTGGGTGATGTCACATGTTCCCTCATTTCATAGTTACTGAGCAGAATAGTTACAGGTTATAGTTTCCTTTGCAGAAGGAGTGCTGGGCATGGCAGCTCATGGCTTTAATCCCAGCACTTGGGAGGCAGAGGCAGGTGGATCTCTATGAGTTCAAAGGCAGCTTGGGCCATAGTGAGACCCTGACTCAAAAAAGAGAGACAAACAGACAAAACAAACAGAAGAAACTGTGAAGGCAGTCACCATGATTGTCCCATTGGGAGTCACTGCATTTATTTAGTTTTGTGGCAGGGTCTTTCTACTTGGCCCTGGCTGACCTGGAACTCACCACATAGACCAGATTGGCCTCGAATTCAAAGAGATCCTCCTGCCTCTGCCTTGAATGTTGGGTCTAAAGGTGTGCATCACCTTGCTAGCTATTGTACCTTTTTTTTAAAAAAAAAATTAAGCCAGGACTTCTTTCCTGAGAGGTGAGCACAGTGTTACTGATCTGCCAGGGCTGAGTCAGGGTGCTTTGTTAGAGCTATTGGTTGTGGGCAGAGTTTATAGACTAGGATGTCCCAAAAAGTAGGTTATAATGCTTTCAGGTCCTTGGTAGAGCCCAATGAAATCCTGTCAACTTGGGAGACTAACTACGGCAGTAGGATCCTGAGTTCAAGGCCTGCCTGGATTACATAGCATGTTGGAGACTAGCCTGAATAACTTAGTGAGACCCTGTCTGTAAATATAAAACATGAGCTGAGGCTCTTTAGCTCAGTTGTAGACCACTTGCCTAGCATACATGAGAAGGCTCTTGCCTCTGTCTATCACTTGGGAGGCTAAGGAAGGAGAATCACGAGTTTGAGACCAGCCCGGACTGTGTCAAACAAAACAAGAACCTTGGAATAATCTCTAAGGACGTTCTCTGTATCGAGAGTATGGCATATAAAAAAGTTTGATTGCTTTTCAAACTACTGCATCTCCTGTGCACAGGGGCGGTGATACCAGTTAAAAATAAACTCAAGTTATTTTTCTGTTTTGTTTTTTGAGACAAGGTCTCTTTGTGTAACAGCCCTGGCTGTCCTGGATCTCACTCTGTAGACCAGGCTGACCTTGAACTCCTACAGAGATCTGCCTGCTTCTGCCTCCCAGGTGCTGGGATTAAAGGTGTGCACCATCACCACCCAGCCTGTTTTGTTTTTTGAGACAAGTTTCTCTGTGTGATCCTGGCTATCCTATAATTTACTCTGTAGACCAGGCTGGCCTTGAACTCCGAGGTCCACCTGTCCTTGCTTCCAAGTGCAGGAATTAAAGACATGTGCCACCACTCCTGGCTAAAAAGCTCAACTTACTGAGCTTTTCTGACATGTTCCAGGCACTCTTCTGAGCTCTGAGCATACTCAATTTCATCCTCACACCACTGGAGGGAGGCCCATGTTACAGTGAGGAGCCATGCTCTGAGTGGAAGNCAGGAGTTTGTGCTCATTTCTTGTTATGGATAATATCCTCCTTATGCAAGATAGCCTCTCCTCTCTAGGCTAAGTGTGTACCGTTCTTTTGCCTAGAATACTCTGTCCACCTCACTTGTCTGGAAGCTGCTTTCCCTATTTTCTTTCAAGACTTGACTTGCAAGTCACTTTTTTGTGAAGCTTCCCTTTAGCCTAAGGAGGTACCAGCTCCTCTCTACATCAGTGCTGGTTCCCTGCTCATTCTATCTGAGATAGATCATGTCCAGCATAGCAAGCCCCTCACTGCAGCTGCTGAAGGAAAGCACACACATGGAACTCTGCCCTAAAGTACCTGCCTGCCTGCTTCCTTAACACTCCCCTACCCAAACTGGCAGTTTGTCCAGGTAAAGCTGGAATCTGAACCTAGCCCCAGCTCATTCCAAGCTTGAGCCCTGTCTTCAGCTGCTCACACACNGATAGCAGAGCAAACAGGTAAGCAGAATAGTTGCTACTGGGCAGATAATGCAGATCAGGCAGGGTACAAACCAATTTCCAGAGGGTAGAGCTCTCTAAATCTCCATTTCCTCTGAAGGCTTTGGTAGGAGAAGGTGGGCGTGGCTCTGGCTGGCTACAGAGCACCCTTCACCCCACTTGCCTCTGCAGAGTGAGTAAACCTGGTAGCAGGACAGACTATTCTACACTTTCTGCAGTTGTATGTGATGAGACAATGCCCAGCCNGGCAGCACTTAGCAGGGATCAGTGAGGTTCAGTTTTACTCTGGTCAGTGGGTGCTGTTTTGCATGTCTGCACAGAGTGATGTTGGTCTTAAGCATCAGCAGTTCTGAAGTACACCTCAGTAGTCCAGTGCTTACCTTGCATTTTTGAAGCTCTGGTTCTGTTCCCTGTCACCAAAACCAAAACAAAAATAAAAAAGCAGTATCGAGGGCAGCCCTGCCCATCAACATCCTACCTGTGTGACCTTAAACTCCCTGCTCTAGGCGTAGCCTGCTGTGTTTGGGGTGTGCTTTCTCTCACCTGGGGACTGTTGGTCTGACTTGTACCAGCTCCTCTTAAGCTCCTCTTACTCCCTGTTGGTTGACTCCTCTTCAAAACTGAGTTTGTGATAATAGCAGGCCTCAAATCTTACCTTATTTGAGGATGAGCCACTGCCTCCCCATTTTTCCCCCATTAGTGAACTTTTCAGAATAGTCTTAGAAAAATTACGAGGGTAGTACAGAGTGTCCTCACAAGCCTCAGACCCTGTTCCCCTGTTAGTAGCATGTTACATTAGTGTTAATGCATGAAAGTCCATGCTCCATCTGAATTTCTGTGGATTACACCTGATTCTCCTGTATCTGTGACAAGAGCCCAGGCTGCGTTTGGATGTCNAATTTCCATAGACTACTCTAGGTAGGTAGTTTCATGGACTGCACTTGTCTTCAGTGACCTTGATGGTTTTGAGGTCACCAGCCAGATATTTTATGGGATGCTGGACATTTCTCTCATGAGTAGACTGGTTAGGAGTGGTAGGGGTTAGGGGGAAGATTCCAACAGAAAGTACCATTTGCATCCCGTTGTATCAAGGCACACAGAATCAGTGTGATAACCATTGTCAGTGTCAGCCTGACCCCANGCTGGGGTCTCTTCACTATAAAGTTGTTCACTTTGAAAGAATGTCATTATGTGTAGTCCACACTGAAGAGGGCAGGTCAAGCCCCCTTGGAGGGTGGAGTAGCAACATGAATTATTAAGTCCCCTGATGCATTCGCTCTCATTTATTTATTCAATTATTCATCTGTTGGTATTGACTCACAGATACTTAATTTTACACTTTGGTTTGTAATCTACATTTCTTCCTCACATTGTTTCATCTTTGACCATAGGCTGCTCTTTCAGCTCCCTTTGACTTACACCCGTCATTGTGAGTTTTCTGATTTTGTTTTTTGAGCATTTCCTTACATTTTGGCATAAGATGCTGTTTGTGTATTTCCTACCGGGCCCTGGAATTGACTGCCTTTCCAAAGGCTGTTTAGCAAACATTTTCTGTCTAGTGCCCTGATCTGGAATTACAGGATGAGTTCAGGTTGTTCCTTCTGGTGGTGGTTGGTGCAGTCCCACAGCTGGATAAGGTAGCAAGTAGCATGTGGTGAGAATCCCTCAGGCCCTAACACCTAGTCCTTGCAGCAGGTTGCTGCCCTCTGTTCACCTGTTCCCAGTCCATCTGCCTGATGCTGCACCTAAGCTAAGCAGTGGTCACATTTGCTATTTACTCTGGAGTTTACTGTTGGGTGTGGAGAGGTGCTGGATGTAATCATTCTCTCTTTGGGCATTGAGTTCTCCAGCCAAACCTTCCTGGACTCTGGGCNGAGAGTCCATGTGAAATCCCAGGTGGTCTAGTCACGCCTCTTTTGCTGCCATTCATAAACAGACCTCTCCTTTGGGAAGGCTTGTGTTGTAGCCTTTGTGGCTCTAGGCAGGCTCAAGGCGGGTATCACTTGGAGCTGTGATCCTGAATCATTGACTAGCTTAACTCCTTCAGTTGCAATCACTCTCTGAAAATCTGTAACTTGAGCTCTGCACCAGCCCTTTGCTTCTATTCATAGGTCTGTGTGTGTCCCCTTCAGGTGGCTCTGTCTTGGAAGCATCCCAGGCTTGAGGAGGCTGTGGGTGGCCTCCCTCACCCTGGCTGCTGTCCTAGTCATCACATTGCTCTCTGAGCTGCTCAAACTCTGTGGTCATGAATGGTGCCAATTTGCAAACCTCTAGCATTTGCAGCCTGATTTTTTTAAAAAGGAACTCAACTCTGATTTTTGTCGTCAGCTGCCCTGTTCTTGCTCCTTCCCCCTTGCAGCAGAATCACTTCTTCCCTTTCCTGAGAGAGGCTTTGAAACGGAAGCAAGGGAATGAGGTCTCCAAGATGCTTCATGTTATAGGACCTTTCATATTTTTAATTTAACTTAATGAAGCAGAGTCAGGATTTGTTAAAAAGCATTTTAATATAAACTTTAAGCATGAAGATTAAAAGCAATGCTCAGGAAAAACAAAAATAAAAACAAAAAAACCCAGAGCATGGATGTGGGTTTCTCACAGAAGTGTCACCCTTTTTTGTTGTTGCTTTTGAAGGGGTTGTGATGGGTTTGGGTGGGGGAAGATTTGTTGGATGGTGATGGTCTCTTCAGTCAATGGCATCGGGACCATCTCCAGAGAATTAAAAGTTGGGGCTGTTGACAGTACATCATGAGTCTTCTAGGAAACTAGCCCTTGTTCCAGGAAACTAGTGAAAGGCTTCCTCTTTCAAATGAGGGACATTGGAGGATGAGGTCCAGGGAAGCTGGGGTGAAGGGTGTCTGGCCAGGGGTTGAGGAACCACTTGCTTCACAGGAGGTTTCGTGGGGGCAAGCCCGGCCCCACTTGCATTGCTGAGTGTTTCTAGGGGCTCATTCTCTTAGGCATCACCTTTCCAGCAGCCCTGGACGTGGGTGCTAGTCTCTCCCTCTTACAGGCTCAGGGATGCGTTCAGGGCACAGCAGAAGGCTAGCCTAAGTGATGGCCACAGGACTTGATATCTGTCTGACTTAACCCTACTGTGCAGGGACCTGAGAAGTCCTGTCAGAAGTCTTGGCTGACCTAGAGTGCTCTTGGGGTGAGGTCCAAGTCATCTGTGAGCTCTCAGCTGTCCTCATCTATTTGCCAAACTTAGCCAGGCTGACCTGTATCACATGTTCACTTCACCATTTTTATGACCCCTTATGGTGTGCCAGGCTTGAGCTTAAAACACAGGATAACTACAGTCCAGCTTTTGGGAGTTTTGTAACATGGTCCCTTTCATCTGTGACAGTGCCATAGGTTTTCTTGCCTTCACATTCTCAGCACACAAGCTCCAACCTCCTGCAGTAAGTAGTCTTTGTAGAATGTGGGGCTGTGGAAGCCGAAGTGTGGTTAATTTATTGAAATTTGTTCCGACCTATTAAATGTCCGATTAGACCCTTCTTCAGCTGACACCATTATATACTTTGTTCAGCAAAAATTAAGAGAGAAGAGTTTGTCTGAAATACTGTTTTCTGGCTTCTGAGAGCTATTGTCCCTTATATCTCACAGTGAGAACTTGGACCTTGTTCTTGTTAGCTGGGCAGTTTCTGACCACAGCGTGCATGTGGTGTCTGGGCAGGAGGAATTTGGCTCACTGCTGTCTGGCTCCCTCCTGCCCTTCCCTTAGGTGCCCCCTCTGCTGGCTGCCTGAGAGCTAAGGGTCCCTCCTGCCCTTCCCTTAGGTGCCCCCTCTGCTGGCTGCCTGAGAGCTAAGGGTCCCTCCTGCCCTTCCCTTAGGTGCCCCCTCTGCTGGCTGCCTGAGAGCTAAGGGTGAGACAAAGAGGGCAGTGATTGAAGCTGGTTTTCTTCTGTCGGTTGTTNGTAAAGACAGGAAGGGTTTGTGAGAAGCGTCACTTGGTGTGAGTGCCTGAGAGAACAGGTGCCAATGATGACCCTGACTTGAGCAAAGTTCTTGCTTTCCTGCTGGGTCTGGGGGCAGCAGAAGTGGCAGCTGTCCTGGCTCACACTCTTGGCCCCTGTAGAGCCCCTCCTGAGACAGAGAGGAAGACAAGCCCTGCATTGATGAGATTCCAGTTAGTAACATCCTAAGTAAGTTTGTAACTGCACAAACAAAACAGGCACAGGAAACCAGCATGGTGGTGTACACCTGTGATCTCAGTTCTTGGGAGGTTGAGGCAGGAGGATTCTACGCTCCACGCTGGTGAAACTGTCTTCACAAAATGAAAACCACAAAAACCCCAAATCACAAAACCAAACTAGATTTACATACAGAGTAGTAGGAGGGTTGTGGGCCAATGGAAATCTTACATCCTTCCTACCTGCTGTCCAGAAAGCCTGTGCTCCATGGTGGAGCAGCAGCAGATGTGGGCTGAGGCATGCGAGTTGGCTGCCTTTTAACATCTTAGCTAGCACAGGCAGGAGAAGGGAAGTAAGCCATCATTCAGCTATAGCCTCAACTCCTGGTCCCTGTGCTGAGCATGTGTGTGGGTTTGTGCTGTAGGAAGGGCCACATTTCAAGTTGAACTTTGGCTTGAGGCTGAGAATCTGCCACAGTCTGACTGAGAAGTGCTGCTTTGGAGGCCAGGCTCCACTTTTCTCAGGACCTGTCTCTTATACACATCTAGATGTGTATAAGAGACAGGGTCCTGACTGAGACACTTCTTCAGTCATGGTATCCTTCTTGGACATTACGTACATTATGCCTTTTCCTCCCTGTGAATACAGGAAGGAGAGGGGATGTCACTGGAGGTTTCCATCTTTGCCTGAATTTAGCGCTGACTATGCTTCCTCTAGCCTCTCGGGGGAACCCATCCTCGATGGAGAGCTGAGAAAGCAGCTTGGTTATCAGGGAAGGATTTCTTCTTTCTTTTTTATTTTTTAATCATATATTTGTGTGTGTGTGTGCGCACATGCACACACATACGCATGTGGAGGTCATTAGACAATTTGTACATTAGACACTTCTACTTTGTGGGTCCTGGGAATGGAATTCAGGTTGTCAGACTTGGTGGCAAGAACCTTTACCCACTAAGCCATCTTGCCAGTCCTCAGAAAAGAATTTCTTCTTCTTTCTAGGACAGGACTCTAGAAGCTCGGGGTCTGCCTCCTAAGAGATGGCAGCAATCTGACTTGTCTTGGCATCTGTCCTCAGTTCTACTCAGCACCTGAGGGAAAGGGATTAGGGAGCTCACCNTGCTTTTACCTGGCTAACTCCTGGCAAAACGTTCAGCTTGGCTACCCAGTGATGTTTCCAGAGTTTAAATAACTCTTTGTTGGAGTTGCCAGAGTTGGGACCCTGGGCTGGCGCTCTTAGGGACTCAGTGAGGCTTCACTGTGGTCTTTTCCAGAAAGGGGAATGCATTGAGACTAATCCCAGATAAGAGACTTGGGTGGCCTGGGCAAGTAGGGAGTTCTGTCTGTCCCAGTGGCAGGGAACCCAGCTGACTCTGAGCACACCTCTAGGGTGCTCACATGGTTCCAAGTCATCTTCTGTAGCTTTATAAGGGAAGCACCCCTTCACTTCCTGCATCTCATTCTCTAGGTCAGCTGCTTAATGGCTTTCCATAAAAGTCCTTCCCAGAGCTCAGCCTGGACTGTAGAGTGTCTGGTGTCAGGGCCAAGCTTTTCTGTTCACTCTGCAGGTGAGACATGGCCCTGACTACAGCAGTACCAGAGTCCTACACCTTATTCAGTTCCCCTCCCCTGATCACCAAACTTTTTTCCCTCTGCAGATAGCCTGGGCAGGTGGGATTAGAGCATCACACCACTGTAACCTCTTTCTCCTCAGTAAAAACACGCTGCTTTCTTCTTTCAGGAATATTTAAACAGTTTCACCATTCTCTAGCCCATAGTTTTAAGTCTAGACAGTAAACACAGCTTTAACATACATTGAACAATTATTTTTATATAAAAGCTCATCCTTACTAACATTTGGGTGTCTTTGTTCTCTTGATCATTTTCCAATTTAGGCAGTATCTTTTTTTTATTGTATTAATATTCTGAATCTTTTCATACTAGAGAAAAGCTAAAAATGGTTTATATGCAGGAGAGGAAATTGGTTCCATATGTATTTTGTTTTATTTTTTATTTTTTGTCTTCACTATGTAGCCCTGGAACTCACTGTGTAGATGAGGCTGATCTCAAATTCACAGAAATCTGCTTTCCAGGTGCTAGGATTAAAGGTGTATGCTACCACTCCCNGCTCACCATATCATTTCTAAGCTTCAGTTTTTCATTGCTTCATGCAAATTCTATACCAGAAATATTTTGTCTGTTTGTTAACTTATAACTTTCACATACAAAGAAGTTTATGTACTTAGTTAAGTTTACAAGTCTAAAATATACAACTAGCTAAAAATTTTAACTGATTTTAAGAAGTGTTTCTCTGCTAAAAGCCATTATTTTATTGAAGCATACTTAGGGCTGTCAAGGTGGCTCCACAGGTAAAAGCACTTTTTACCACGCCTGGTCGCCTAAGTTCAGTCCTCATGAACCACGTGGTGGCAGGAGAGAACTGACTCCTGAAAGTTGTTCTCTGACCTCTACATATATGCAATGGCATATACACACATCCATGATAAATAAGTATAAACCACACGTTGAAAATTGACTCCTTGTTATCCTTAGTAGATGTGAATATGTTGGTAATCGTGGTTTTTTTTTTCATCTCTTAGCCTTTCCTAAGTTACAAGTCATGGGTTTGGGCTCTGCCATCACCTTGTTGTGTTTCTCTGGGCAAGTCACTTCACCTTACCTCATCTTCCCTCTCTGTAATTGTCATAGTTAGGATTAGGCCTATATGGCCCTTTAAGCTCTGACAACCAAGGAGCCAGAGTTAATTAAGTAGCTAGCCTGTAGCTTAATGAGCATGCCACTCGGAACCTTACCTTCCTCTTAATTCTGTGTTGGATACCCTATGTTTATTTAACCTTTGCAGCAACCCACTGCAATTAGCATTAAATAATACCATTTTGTAGATAAGGAACTAAAGCTGACAATGACTACTTGTGTGACTTGGCCAAGGTCACAGAACTAACCAGCTGACCAAAGCTAGAGCCAATGCCCCTCTCGTCATGCTGAGGTTGGGTGAGGAGATAGGGGGGCTCCAGGCAGCTGCTGTCTCTTCTTTCCTCTGGTTCTACAGCCTGGCAGTCCTGCTGAGAGTTGTCCTGGGCTCTGGTGTGCCTTAGCAGTGGTTTCCTTGGGGGGGATGAATTGTGCTCTTGAGACTATGGGTCAGTCATCACCTCAGCTCCCTGAGGTCTCTGAAGTGATCCTTGGCTCCATTTGGCTTCCCTTTAATATCTGTCCTGTTAGCCTTTGAACCCAATTACCTCTCCTGCTCAGGCCAATGCATCCTTCTCTTAAACAAGTTTCAGGAGGTGCTGTGCTTTCTCCAGCTCAACTCTTGCTTTCTTTCACAGAGTAAAGGATAGTTGAAGTATCTGGCTAGACCACCTCCCTGGAGCTCTGGGCAGGGCCACTTGGTTCTCAGTCCTGTTCCCACCCCCTCACCCAGCAGCTAACCTTGAGTGACTGCATCTCCACCCACTTCTGGCCTACAGTCTGGCTTCTCTAATCTGCTCCCAATCCAGGCTGTGCTCACTTGCAGCTAGAGGAAGTCTCTAAAGCAAACAGGAAGCACCAGAGACACCCACCAGCTGGAATTGCTAGACCTTTGTGAAGCCAGTAAGGACAGCAGTGTGAAGCCAGTGTGTGGATTAGAGAAGAGAAGCATGATCATGTCTCATAGGGACTGGGGAGGGACAACATTGCCACAGCACTTGGTGTCTTGAAGGCTTCAGCTTAGTGAGGCCCCTNCCCTAGCTCGATGGCCTGTCCGTGCACAGTATGGATCTGCAAGCCTTCCCTTATCAGCTGTAGCCCTTGTGTTTAGTCAGCTACTTCTGTTTGTTTATTTGAGACAGGGTCTCACTATGTAGCCCTGGCTGACCTCTGATCTCACAGAGCTCCTCCTGCCTCTGCCTCCCAGTGCTAGGATGAAAGGTGTGCTCCTCTGCACCCAACTGGGGAGCTGATTTTAAAGCCTTGAGTCCTGGGCTCTACCTCTAGAGACTCTGATGTAGTTGGTCTAATGTGGATTCTGATGAGAAAAACGGCCACAGACCGGTGGCACCCAGAGTGCATGCAGGCAGGCCAGCACAGGAGGACCAGCGTTCAGCTCTTCCTGTTTCTTGTCCTTCCTTGGCTTGTGCAGAGCTGGAGTGTTCAGGGGCCTGGTTCCCTCTGCCCTTTTGTGTGCACTATGGGAAAAGACATACTAATTAGAGTGCCCCCAAGTCCTTGCACATGCTCCCCTTTCCCATGGAAGGCATGAAGTTGGAGCTGGTACCCATTCTTGGTTGTCTGTGAATGAAACAGGATTCTTATTTAGAAGGTTGGGAAGTGGGTCTCGAGAGTCCTTTGCCATGGGCCTGAAGCTCTACCACTGCCAAACACTCAGGGAGAAAAATTGTTGACTCATCCTGTCTCCTACAGGCAACTTTAATGGTGACTGGCTCTTAAGTAGGATTTTTGACTCCAAGACAATTTAAAATTATTCTGTCACTTGATCTAAACTACAGAATATCTTTACAACTAGTTCAGGAGACTTTTCCTTATACACATACACCACGTATCTCTCTCACACACACACACACACACACACACACACACACACACACACCCGGCAGGACAGCTCAGTCCACGAATTCATTCACTATCACCACTTGCCAGGGGTATATCTTCTGTTTTTCCAGTCTTGGAGAGGAGGTGTAAGCCTTCTTGAGAAGCTGGGTGTGGCCTTTACCTGTCTCAGACATGCTCTTATCTCTGCATTACTTAATGACAAAAATTGTCTTGCTTAGTGCTTTATTGGCTGAAAAGGTCAGACACTTCTGCTCATGTGATCCCTTCTTGGGCCAGGAAAACCACAAGGCAGCAGACCATAAAAANTGCNGTGAGCACCTGTTCAGGTGTTTCTGGAGGCAGGACCAGTGATCAGGAAGGACATGTCAGCAGCCAGTTTGGGCCAGCTGGGTAGAACTTGTTTAAGAACCTAGGGAAGCCAGGTTCTGCTTACCAGTATCTGTGGAGAAGATGTTGTGCTCTAGGGGAACACTGACATTAACCCTGATGTGCCCCGTCACTAATATTCCTGGTTTAACTTAGCTCAAGTGGCTTTTGTGAGGTAACCCTGAGTGGGAGGAGACAGTCACACTCATGGCACCGCAATCTGTGTCTGCTCATTTGCTCCATTCTAGCTGCTCTGTTCCTGGTTGTACTTCAGTGGCACCTGCAGACAGCTGGCTGGCTCTCTTCTGAACCCAGATGAGCTCTCCAGGCCAGCCACTCAGATGGCTTCTATACACAGACAAGGTTTAGAACATTCTGTCTGGGCAGGTTTGCAAAGCTGTGGTAGCGACTAGACTTGGCTACCTCTGTTTTTCTCAGCTAGAAGGTGAGGGTTGCTGCCCATGCCAGTAGCCGTCGCTCCTCTATAGCTGCTTTGGGTTCTTTGCAGCCAGGGTCTTGCTTGTCTGTTCCCTTGCCCCTCATTCTTTTGTACTCCAGCCCAACAGTTTGCCCTGTGTCATGTGCACTCAGGGTAATTACCGACTTGTAATTCCATTGTGATTTTCCCTCAGTGGCTGAAGCTTTGCTTCACATGGGGTGGCCCCTCCCATACTTGGCTGTACTCAAAGACTATAGGATCAGGGTCACTTTTGCCAGAACCAGACCTTGCAGAGCCCACAAAATTGCTGCAGCTACCCAAACCCAAACACTGAGGGTGGGTGTGGCCCTCATTGTTCTTCCTGAGCGGGAAGAATAGCCTAATAACAAATGAGCTTATGTGTAGGAACCCAAGATGTATCCTGGTGCTGTCACTTGTATACTGGGTGGCCTTGAGCAGGGCTCTTAATGCTGTCAAGTTATGTCTGTCAAAGTGGAAGGTTGTGTTAAAGCTCAAGATAATAGTGCAACCTCTCCATGAATGCTGGCTATCTTTCAGAATGATTTCCTGAGGGTAAGCACTCTGAGTTCCTAGAACACACATGAGCATTGTGAGGAAGTCTGATGAAACTGCATAGGCCTTGTCCTCCTTGTTCAGGGTAAAGGAGAAAGCATCTTACCTATGGCACCTTCAAATGACATTTCTGNTTAGTAATCTACTTGAAGACTGCCCCCTCCTACTTCCTTCCTTGTACTTTTGGGGAAGAGGTGGCCCCCATTTCAAAGATTTTTTCCTTTGGTGCTGCCCAGAAAGGAAACTGTTGTTCCTGGTTAGTGAATCATTCTTCCTGAAGCTCACTTTTTAAATGAGTTGCTGGGAGATCCTGGATGTGGAAAAGGATTCGAGGCTGAACAAAGCAGGCCCTTTGCTGTGAGCTTCTTGCAGGGGCCCAGAGCATTAGCTTCCCACAGGCCCTGTTCATCACACTCCTGTCCCTTGACTGTCCTACTCAGGGCAGGGCAGCTCCCTCCCTATGTGTGTTCTGTTGTCTTTTGCTCTGTGTCTTCTAGAGGCCTCTCATCCTTCTGTGCAGTTCCGAAGCTTCCAAAAAGCTTGAGCCTCTGAAGCTGAGTGGTAAAATCAGGGCTGGAGCACCAGCTGCGAGGGGTGCAGGTCTCAGTGTCTCCTGTTTGCCTCCACCCCTGCCTTTCCCTTAAGCTTTCTTTGTGTCACCCCCTGCCTCTGCCAGTAGAGAATGGAAGCAAGGTCTCTATTTCAAAGGGAGAGTTGGCAGTGGAGACGGGGAGCAGAGCTCTGGCTTCAGAGCATGTTTATTTTTCTGTGTGGTTTGTTTTTTAATGTGTGTGAGACTTCTGGCCTATCCAGAATGAGAAGACTGAGAGAGGCTGAAGACAAGTGAGAGAGCGTTGCTTTGATTGTGATATATACAGTCCAGCCTCAGACCAAGAAAGTCAGTTCTGCATGGTACAAGCCTACTTGTTTTGATAACAACTCGCTCTGGCTAGGCCTTGGTTACTGTGTGCGCATAAGCATCTTATCTCAGAAGCTCACTGCCAGGACTCGCTGTGCCTTCACCCACCTCCCCACACACTCTGCTTCTGCCCAGAGCAGACTGTGGTGCTAACACAAGACTACAAGCTTATTGTTTGTTGACCTAAATCCTAGTGTTTCTCTGGGCCCTTTTTGGGGGGTTGGGGGGTGGAACCCAAAGAGCCAGTTGACTCATGCTGGCATCCATCCATTCCTCTCCTGGATTTTAGAAGTGAATGTATGTATTTGAGAGAGGGAAGTCCTAGTGTTTGCTCAGGACCCATGACCCTAAAGTTGGGAAGCCACTTAGCTCTCTACCTCTCTGCCAGTTTTAAATCCAGGAGATGTGCAGTTCAATCTAGTAAAGACTTCAACTCAACCCTTGTGGGGAGGGCTGGGAGTTCAGGGGCAAGATCAATCATCCTGGTCATCAGGGAGGGCAAGGGAGAATATTGTGGTTTAGGGAGGGCACCATTGACAGTCTCATTCTAACCCCTACTTCTTACTTCTCCCCACAGTTGGAGGCCTCCCTCCCCATTAAGTGCCTCTTTGCATAGCACCGGCCCCGCCCACACGCTCACTGGTACTGCTACCCAAGCATCGGGCCATGGCGGGTCGGGGAGGTGCAGCACGACCCAATGGACCAGCTGCTGGCAACAAGATCTGTCAGTTTAAGCTGGTCCTCTTGGGGGAGTCTGCAGTGGGCAAATCCAGCCTCGTCCTCCGCTTTGTCAAGGGACAATTCCACGAGTACCAGGAGAGCACAATTGGAGGTGAGTGAGTTGGGGAGGCCAGGGGTGCCTTAAGGAGAAGGAAAGCTGTCTGTACAGAGACTAAATCTGTCCAGCCTGGGAGCACCTTTTCCTCAGTGACTCTGGAATTAAATCCAGCAGTCAGTCTAGAGGCTTCATTCCAAAAAGCATGACTGCCAAGAATTAGCTAGGGATTGAAAACTAGCTTCCTGCTCTGGTCCAGCCTCTTTATTATTTGTGTGGATGTGACTACCCTTCCACTGACTGGCATCGGGAGGACCTGTCTCTCAGAGGGTCCTTTCTGTTCTGCAGGGCAGTGTGCATGTCCTGTCCTCTCCTGCTGACCGTTACTGTTTCTAGAGCTCAGAATGTGTCACTGATCCCCATTGGTCAGCATTCAGGATGTAAATAAGGGTCTGGTCTCAGCCTCTCGCATCCATAGTCAATGTGAACCTCGAGAGGCCAGGGCCACCCTGGACTTGAGTCATCCTTCTCTGCTCTCTTGGTTGGTAGGAGGTTTCCAGGCAGCTGGAAACAGAATGGGCCATGTCAGCAGTCTCCTTTCTGCCTCCTCAGCACTGTCAGGAGCTATAGAGGGGGAAGTAAGGTGGTAGCCCAGGCCCCTCCCTCACAGAGCTGTCATAATCCTCTGCTGGGTCCAAGGTATGGAGAACCCTACCTGTCTGTCCCAGCTCCGGGATTCTCCTTCAAAGCATGTTTGCTCCAGTNCCCCGTGTTCCATCTCAAGTAGTCTGTATTCAAACCACAGGCTGGCCATACAGGAGTGATCTGGGTCATTGTAGGGATAGTGGCTAGCTGGAGTGCCACCTGGCTAGCTGGAGTGCCTGGAGGTAGCAGGAGTGGTTGGAAAGCCAGTTACCCAACCGCAGCCTGGCAACGTGACAGTGTATATTTCCCAGTGAGAATGCCTTCCTGAAACTGAAGGTCATAGTCACCTTTGAGCTGAAGTGGGTCTGTGAAGGGCAGCGGAAGGAAGGTCAGGGGGAGTGGGGTCTTACTCTTTGGGGCTTGGCCTCAGGACCCTGGGCCTCTCTTATCTGGCCCTTGCTGTGCTTTGCAGGGTGGCTCTCAAATGGCTCAGCGCAGGCACTTCCCCGACAAAACACAGGAGCACAGGCCTCACCTGCCTGTGGACGGGCTTGTACATGCCAGAAGCAGCAACAGAACATAAGGCAGGTGGTTTCCAGTTCCTCCTTGCCTAATGACACCACATTTTTCTTACAGCGGCTTTCCTCACACAGACTGTCTGCTTAGATGACACAACTGTCAAGTTTGAGATCTGGGACACAGCTGGACAAGAGCGATACCACAGCCTGGCCCCCATGTACTATCGGGGGGCCCAAGCAGCCATCGTGGTCTATGACATCACCAACACAGTAAAGATTTTCCTTCCTTTCCTCCTTGCCCTTCATTTCCGTAAAGCCCCAAGAATTGGGTTATAAAAGCTGCATTTCAGGCCTCTCTCTCGGCCTTCTGTTCCTGNCTGGGATATGGACAGATTTCCTGTTCATCGGGATGCTCTCACGAGAATCTTTAGTAATGATGTATCAGATGCCTTTGACTGTGCCAATTTTCATTTGCTAGTGAGTGGCCTAGAGTAGAATGTCTCCTCTGTCCCTTTGACACTCTGATCCTGTTTCCTCAGGATACATTTGCACGGGCTAAGAACTGGGTGAAAGAGTTACAGAGGCAGGCCAGCCCCAACATCGTCATTGCGCTTGCGGGTAACAAGGCAGACCTGGCCAGCAAGAGAGCCGTGGAGTTTCAGGTGAGGAAATGACAGAACTTGGGGAAGGATGAGCTGGCGTTATGTGAAGGCCTCCCCAGGCCACTTGGGTCCTATAAGGTGGCAGGCAGCCCCAGCTTTCTTCTACTGCCCTCTCATGACTCAAGCATGGGCCACAGAGGAACTGTCTTTACAG
>LZPO01096977.1:331153-341262 GCA_001675575.1 Neotoma lepida
TTAAAACCTGGTTTGTCGGTTCCCAGCCCTCTCCTGCTTTAGCTTTACACTGTTAAGACCAAAGACTGCAAAACCACAATGTTGTTCCTGGGGGTCCTGAGGATTGGTTTGGGGGTCTCACCAGAACTGCAGACCCAAACCTTCAGGTTGCTGTGGGTTTCTTTCTCTCTTATTTAATTTTTTGGGAGTTTTTAGATTTATGTTGTATGTATGAATGCTTTGCCTGCATATATGTATGGGCACCATGTGTGTGCCTGATGCCTGCAGAGGTCAGAAGCCAGCATTGGGTCTGCTGGAACTGAAGTTACAGTTGTGAGCTGGGAATCAAACCTAGGTCCTGTAGAAGAATGATCAGTGCTCTTAACCACTGTGCCATCTCTCCAGCCCCATGCTGTGGGTTTGTTTCCATCCCTTCTGTGAGTGATGTGGAACCTGAAGTGAGAGAGGGGACAGTTAGTGAGAGGGGGGACAGTTAGTGAGAGGAAAGAGAGCTGACCTTTCCCTACATTCTCTGAGTTTGGTGCTTTGGGATAAAGTGGGAACACAGCACATCACACTGTCACCACAGTTGTGTGTATGTCAACTCTGACTCCTCTGACCCCCCTCTTGGCTGGACTCCCTTTGGGTGTCTATTTGAGTCACTGTGCTGACCCTGTCTGCGAGAGAGGGTCACTCTTCTGCCTAAGAGGTTTGAGCTGTAGACTCCCTGATTCTGCTTCCCCAACTGGGTTCAGCTGGTGCGGCTACAAAGCGGGAGNCAGGAGTCCCTGTCCTGGCTGTAAAACAGCCTTTCCTTCTGGCAGCAGAGGTGGGAGAGAGCCCCCTGGCTCCTCATTTCAGACCCTGCCCTTCTTCCTCCTGCAGCAGGCCCGGCCTCCAGCGCCCCCAGCCCCCTGCTGGCCTCCCTGACCCTGCCCACCCGGCCTCTGCAAACCCCGCTGGACTTCAAGCACTTCCTCGCCTTCCACTTCAATGGCACCACCCCGCTCAGTCTCTTCCCCAACTTCAGCACGGTATGGGCTGGGCAGGAGGGTGGGGACATATGCAAATGTGGGGGTGGGCAAGGAAGATGACTCAGCTGACCCTAGGTGCTACCAAATAGGGACCCAGAACCCAGCTGTCTCCTAGCTAGAGATGATGACGTCATTCCCACCCCACCGTCACTACTGCCCAGAGATGATTTTTTTNTGTGTGTGGATGATCCAGATGTGTCTGTGTGCACTTGGGCTGTGTCTTTGATTTTGAGGTTAAAGATTATTATTTCTCTATTTATTTAGTTATGTGTTTGAGTCACTGTATGTTCCCATGTGTGGGCACACATGCCTGTGCATGTGCAGCAGCCAGAANAGGTCATTAGATGTCCTCTAGGATCTCTCCCTGAACCTGGAGCTCCTGTTTTCTCAGCGAGGCTGGGGACCAGCAAGACCCAGCAGAGGATTCCTGCCTCTATCCCCATTGGAGCTGCGATTACAGACTTGCTAGGGCACCTGGTTGGTTGTGTGGGGGCTGGGATCCGAACTCCTGTCCTCACAATTGCACAGCAGATACTTTTCACTGCTGAGCCATCACTCTAGACCTTGAGTTATGTCTTTGTGTTGGAGCTTGTGTCTCTGGAGGTCTGTGTGTTACGGGTAGGTGTGAATTTGTGTATTGTTTGTGAGGACTTTTGTGTGTGTGCCTAGGGAGTTGTATGTAATACGTGCGCATGTGACTCTGAGGGATTTGGATGTCTTTGTACCTTCTCTTATGTGCTGGGTATGTATGTGTTTAGGTGACTGAGAGTCCATCCGTGGTGTATAATATCNGTGTGTCTGAGAATGTNTTTCTGCTTGTGAGTCTGTAACTGCTTCTAAGCTTATGTGCTTGGTGTCTGTATATTTTTCTCTCGTGTGCATGTAGTCAGTTGTGTGGTGTGGGGTGTGTGTGTGTGTGTGCATGTGCACTCAGTTATGTGTGTGGGGTATAGGACAAATGTTAGGAGTACCCCATGAGGTGTGAGGAACAGCACCCCTTTTCATTCTGAAAATCAGATGAAATCATGGATGAACTCCACTCCATCCTCAGGAGACTATGTCACATGTCCTCCCAGTAATCTGTAGGATCTCCCTCTCTTTTGTCACCTCCAGGATTGAACAGAAGTCCTGAGGAGTATGAGACATTTGGGCATGGGTTTATGGGCTTCAGCCCCTACTGTCATTTAGAGATGTGTTCACTGCTCAAAGGCATTGTCTCTCAAAGGCAGGTTACAGCACTGTCGGCCCAGTGCCAAGACCTCCCTTTAAGGTCCTGATGCTGGGTCTGCTCTGTCCAGGTTGGAACCTCTGTTCTAAGGGCAGCCTCTACAGCATCTTCTCCTCTCTGCCTCTGGTTTCCTTCCGTGGGAAGGTTTGGGAAGTTCCTTTTGACTAACCCAGACAACTTCTGGTTTGACTCCAACAACCTCGGCCCCTAAAGCATGGCATGGTGGCCCTGCCTTTAATGCTAGCACTCTGGAGAGTAAGGCAGAAGGAATGCGTGTTGATGAAAACCTGGGCTATCCAGCGAGTTAAAGGCCGGTCTGAGCTATGTAGTGAGGCTCTGTTTAAAACAACAACAACAACAACAACAACAACAACAACAAAACAAACAAAAAACCCCAAAACTTAGGTCCCTGAGAAAAGACAACAGGAAAAATAATGTTGAAGTGACTCGGGATGTAGTTCAGTTGGTAGAGTGCTTGCCTATCATGAACAAAGCTCTGGGTTTGATTCTCAGCACTACATAAATCAGATATGGTGGTACATGCCTTTAATCTCAACACTTGGAGGTAGAGGCAGGAGGGACAATTTAAGANCATCTTCAACTACAAAGTGCAAAGTGAGTTTGAGACCAGCCTAGACTGCTTGAGACTGTATCTCAAAAGAAATAAAAAGAAAGAAAGAAAGTTGCATGATGTTGCATAGCTACAATCCCAACACTTGGAAGCAGAGGCAGGAAGACAGGGCACCCAAGGCCAGCCTGTGCTGGATTAGACCTTGCCTTAAATAAATAAATAAATAAATAAATAAATAAATAAATGGAAAAGAGAACAAAAAAGAAAGAAAAAAATGTACAAAATTTACAATTGGGAAAAGAAAGAAAACACTCAAGTTCATATTCCAAAGGGATATGGGGCGGGGCCTCAGGCCTCCCTGTGCTGTCCTGCTAGACCGCTCGCCTCCCTGGCCATAGCTTTCCCTCTCCTTAGCAGATATCAGACTCTGGGACAGTGGCAGAGCTAGTTAGTAAGGTAGAGTTTCTCGCCCCCACCAGCAGGGCCAGATACAAAAGCTGGGTTAGGAGAAAGAAAATCCCACTGACGCGTCTTTGTCCCTTCCCTGCTGTAGTCTGTACTCAACAATTTGTCCCAATCCTGCGCCCCCTTGAAAAGAGAAAACAAAACCCCAAAACTAAGATCAGAAGGGCAGCAAGAGATGCCAAGGTGATCCTGCGAGAGTCAGGCCATGACTCTAAGTATTCAGGTCACCCTGGCCTTCCCCTTGCCGCCTGATGGATTGGGTCTGCCCGGAAGAGGCTGTCCCCTTGTCTGGCTTATAGCTACAGGGCAGGAGAGNTCCNGGAGGCTGACCATATTTGGAACTGCACCTCTCTGGAGTGTGCAGGAGGAACTTATCCCTATCATTCCCTCTCACAGATGGACCCAGTCCAGAAAGCTGTCATCAGCCACACGTTTGGGGTCCCCTCTCCCCTGAAGAAGAAGCTGTTCATCTCCTGTAACATCTGTCACCTGAGGTTCAACTCAGCGGTGAGAGGGAGTCATGGAAATGGGAGTGGGAGGGATCTGGGCCTTCTTTGGGCTGTTGTAAAGGAACTGGCAGCCAAGGGGCTCTGCTCTGACGTCCCACCCTCTNCTGACTCCTGCCCCTTCTCATACCCGCTCCTGCCCACATGGAGCCTACTGGGATTCCATTTTCCTCCCCTCTGCTTCGTACACATCTTTTGGATGTCCCGGAGGCCATAGTATGAGTTCCTGGTCTTGACCTGAGATATTTACAGCATGTATTCACCCCAGTATCTTTTGTGGGGGTGGAACTTGTTATAGAAACCAGGCTGGCCTCAGACTCACAGAGATCCACCTGCCACTGCCTCCCTAGTGCTGATATGAAAAAAATGTGCGCCACCATGCCCAGGTTCAGTGAATTTTGTTGTTGCTGTCGAGACAGAGTCTCACTATGTAGCTCTAGATATCCTGGAACTGCAGACCAGGCTGGCCTTGAACTCACAGAGATCTGCCTGACTCTGCCTCCCTAGTGCTGGGATTAAAGGTGTGCATGACTATACTTTATCATCTTGATGGGCTCCCATGATGCATCTGTGAGAGGTTCAGAGGCACAATTACAGTCTCTACTTTTCTGAGGAGGGGGCAGTCTCAGAGTGGATAAATAGCTTGCCTGAGGACNCTGCTGGGAAATATTGCCAGGATTTGAACCCAGTGCTGGCTGACTCCGAGGTCTGCATACACCTACCNCAGCCTATCCTGGAGGCTCTTTACTGTGGGATTTGGGTTAGATGTCAAAACCACTGTGGANTGTAGTCGAAGAGTTAAGGAAGGGTTGTGGAGGTTCCTTCCGCCTTTGGGAAACAGGGGTCGAGACGCCACNGTAGAGACTCCTAGAGAAGTAGAGAGGATGCTGACAGCCCAGCTGTGTTCTTTCCAGATGCTTAGGTCACATCATTCCACAAAAGGAGGCAAAGAGAATTGCTGCAAGGGACATGTCTCCATACCTAGCCCCGGCAGAATGGCTGGGCCAACTGCAAAATACTCAATTTTAAAAAATGAACAAGGGGATGAATGTTTTTGGAGTACATAAGCCCAAAATATGAGTACTGCTATGCTTTCCATATGTGTACCCCTTAACATTCAAGAGCCCCTACTTTATAAACTAGACTTACAATTCATATCCCATTTAACCTGGACAGTCACAAAGCTTAAAGCCGGGCACAGTGGTGCACACCTGTAATGTGTCAGCACTTGGGAGGCTGAGGCAGGAGGATCATGAGTTTAAAGCTAGCCTAGACCACACAATAAGTAGTCCATTTCCAGAATATTCTGTATATACAGGCAGACACTAAGGGAATCACTTGGTGAATGTCCCTGGACTCAACCCTTCTGGATCTGGGAACACACAGGGCCTGAGATGAGGCCCTAGTGGAGAGCATTTGCTGAGCTCCCATGGGACTTTGTGTTCAATTCCCAGTTCAACACACACNCACGCATGCACNGGTGAGGAAATTCAGTGAGGTGCTGTGACTTATGTAAAGAAGCATAGCTTACAAATGGCTGTTTGGTTCCGAAGGCAGAGGCTTTGGAGTACCTGTGAGGACACATTCTGCAAACCTCAGGACCAGATGTGTGTGGCAATGATGGGGACACTGGCTTCACCTCTTGTGCCCAAGCCTCCTGCCCCTTTAACCCCATATCCCTCTGGCCTGTCCCTCTGCTCAACCTCACTCCTGGATGAGGCATGTGACCTCTGCTCCTTTTTCCAGAACCAGGCAGAAGCTCATTACAAGGGCCACAGACACGCCAGAAAACTCAAGGCTGTCGAGGCTGCCAAGAGCAAGCAGAGGCCTCGAAACCTGACCCCAAATGGGACAGTGACGTCCTCAGCCTCACCTCCAGCCAGTGGAGGCCCCGGAAGCCCACAGAGCAGAGGTCAGTCCTGAACTCGAGTCCCTGCGTCGAGGCTGGCTTCTGACAGTGGCTTGAGTGATTCTGGTTCTTCACCAGCTTTCTTTTTTCAAACTTGGCTTGTCTTTGTTGTTATTGTTTAGTTTTGTGTACATGCGTGTGTGTGTAGAGGCCAAAAGAGGGCATACGATTCCTGGAGCTGGAGTACAGGTGGTTGTGAGGGGCCTGGTGTTGGTGCTAGGGTCGAACTCTATCTGCTACAAGATCTGCAAATGCTCACAACCGCTGAGCTGTCTCTCTAGCCCTTCACCATCTTCCTTGCTGGGAAAGCATTCTGTATACACAGGCAGGGGCAGACACCTACTGTTCACTGACTTTCCTCAGGCTCATCTGGATCAGGTAACATGCTGCTAAGCACTCCTAGCCTGAGCTAGGATCTTTCCTAACTACTACCTTTGTTCATTCCCTAAGTCAGGCAGAACAAATGACTACTGAGTAGGTGGCTGAAACAGTAGAAACATATTTTCTCCACAATCCAGAGGTCAGTGGTCTGCAATCAGATGTGGATATGTTTGGTTTTTTCCTCAGGGCCAAAGGGAGAAGCCCATTTCTCAGGTAGTGGGCACCACTGTCCTCCACACTCTACATAGACCAAGGAGGGAGAATTGAGAGTTTTGGGTCTGCCTGGGCTATGCATTGAGTCCAAGGCTAGGTTCCATAAGACCCTGTCACAGAAAGCAAAGGACAGAGGGGCTGGGTGTGTAGCTCAGTGGGTAAAGTGTTTACATACCACATGGGAAATCCTGGGTTTGATCCCAGCACCAACACAAAACCAGGCATAGTGGCACAAATCCATGATCACAACACTTGGGGTGGGGGATGGAGGCAGGAGGATTAGAAGTTCAAGGGCATCCTTAGCTACATAGTGAGTTCATGACCAGCATGAGATGCATGAGACCCTGACCAAAACAACAAAAACAAACAAACAAACAAAAAAAACCAAACTGCCAACAACATTCATTATGTGTTTGAGTTTACATGTAGTAGTTTTTGGGTTTTGCTACTGTGTGTTCCTCCAGTGCATGGATATGCCACTATTCTCCTGTATGATGGACTCTGCAATTTCCAATTTTATGCTATTATGAATAAGATTTTATAGACATTGTAGGACATCTTTCTGGTTAAGACTTCTGCTTACTTAATATTGAAATGCTAGAATGTCAGGGCACCCTGCTCCTTCCAGTTTTATGACTTTTACATAGGGAAACTGAGGCCCGAGTTTGCCTAGAGAGTTGGTGGCAAGGTGAGCCTAGACTAGTGCCTGCTTTCCTTTCATCGGGAAGCCTTCCACCCTCCCATGCTATCTCCACCATCAGTGCTGGGCCTCAGGGACTGGACTCTCCCCANATGTCCCATCTCCTTGCAGATCCTGCATCCCCTCCTCTCGGCCCTTCACTTCGGCTCTCACCGACCCCAGACACATCAGCCAGAGAGCCAGCCCACTCAGACCTCTCGGATGCCACTGCTTCCTCTTCCTCTTCTTCCTCTTCCTGCCCACCTTGCTCCCCGGATCCTGGCAGAGAAGCACCAGGACCTGAGCCAGCAGAAGTGGCTGTGGGAAGTGGAGTGAACGGGGAAGGCAGGAGCGACAAAGGGTGTCTCTACTGCCCTACGTGTAAAGTGACGGTAAACTCAGCCTCTCAGCTCCAGGCTCACAACACAGGTCAGTGCTCCCCAGGACCCATGTCATCTATGGCTAGGTGACAGAGGAACCCTACCCACTGTTACCACACAGGCATTTCTGGGTCCTCCTCTTGATCCCAAGGGAGGGGGCATTGGGAAGAGAAGTCTGCAGCAACCAGAACTGAAGATTGCTAAGGACAGGAGTACCCTCTTCCATCCTTGGATCAAAACAAAAGGAAAGAACTTNAGATCAGATGCCTATAAGAAGGCCTCTCTTGGGGGATGGCCACAGGAAGCCACAGGCAAGCCAGACANGCTGGGAAGGGAAGCCCACATGACTGGAGGGCCGTGTGTGTGTGTGTGTGTGTGTGTGTGTGTGTGTGTGTGTGTGTGTGTGTAGAGCAAGGTTTGCAAGGGGCAGCCAGCTAACCCAGTTTGGTGCTGTGGCATCCCTTCCGTACCGACAGACTGTCTTCTTTCCTTCCAGGAGCTAAGCACCGATGGATGGTGGAAGGTCATCAAGGGGCTCCCCGAAAGGGCCGTGGCCGTCCTGTGTCCCGGGGAGGGGCTGGACACAAGACAAAGAGAGTGCTAGGAAACCGTGGGGGTCGGCAGGGACCTAGCCCTCCTTTCCACTGTGCCCTCTGTCAGCTCCAGGTCAATTCAGAGACCCAACTCAAGCAGGTAGGAGTAGGAAGACCAGGTTTGGGTGGACAGCAGAGCAAGGAAGGAAGGGTTGATGCCCACCNGTGGGTGGATGTGGCAGGGCAAGAAGGCTGCCTAGGGCTGCCCCATTGTGAGAACCCATCCTGTGTGTGCTGAATGTGAGATCTGTGCGTAGAGGAAGTGTAAGACAGTCTGGGCAAAAGAATAATTTTGGGTTCTGTGGTCTTCCTCATCTCACTCCCATTCTGTCTGTCTGTTAGCATCTGAGCAGCCGGAGGCACAAAGATCGCCTGGCTGGGAAGCCCCCCAAGCCCTCCAGCCCGCACAGCAAACTGCAGAAACAGGCAGCACTGGCCGTGAGTGTCCTCAAGGTACCTGTCTCTAGGCAACAGTCTGGGAGAGAGTAGGAGGAAGGGCCAGCTGAAAGACTTAGGGTGTGGCAGGAAGGTGCTGGCCCTGCAGCTGCCTGGGCAGGGACAGGGTTAGGGTTGGGGTTGGGCTATGCCCAGAGGAATTTCCGGTGGGTGGGGTGGGCTAAGGTCATAATATGGGGGCAAAAGCCAGGGGTGGGTGTGCTTATTCTAGGGACCATCTCTTCCTCCCCCTCCCAATGTCCTGGCTCTGCCTGTCCTGAGGTAGCCCATGTGCTGGGCAGGAAGACAGGTGGCACAGCAAGCTCTCTGGAATGGCTGTTTGGGGGTGGGAAGGAGGCGGTTAGACTACTCTAAAAGTCACGTCCCTGAGGCAAAAAAGCTTCTGGATGTGTCCCCGGGAGGGGGGTAGGCTTCTCTGGTATCAGAGACCCTATTTCTCTCTGTTTTTTTTGTAGTCTAAATTGGCCTTGCAGAAGCAACTCACCAAGACACTGGCAGCCCGCTTCCTGCCCAGTCCGCTGCCCACCACAGCTGCTGCCATCTGTGCCCTGCCCGGGCCCCTGGCCCTCCGGCCTGCTGCAACAGCAGCTGCAACCCTCTTCCCAGCTCCTGTCCTGGGCCCAGCTCTGTTCCGTACTCCAGCAGGAGCCATGCGCCCTGCTGCAGGCCCCATCCTCTTTGCTCCCTATTAGTGGTTCCAGGATGGCCACATCCTATCTCCTCCTGGCAAGCACTTGTCTCCACATCCCAGAAACTGCCTTTGGCAGTTTCCAGGTTCCCACTCAACCTGGGGTAACTGCTCTTCACTCAGACTGGGATTTTTCCAGTCCCCTGCGTCTGAGGACTGTCACTACTCTCCTTTCCTGGGTCAGTCCTGGGCTGCCCTGCATCTATGGCTCCATGAATCCCAAAGATCTATGCAAAATCACAGTCCCAGCCACATGGTGCTCTCATACCCCTACCCCAACCAGAGACTGACAGTGCTGACTCCACACCTTAGCTCCCACAAGCCAGCCTCTCCTGCCATGTTCTAGGGCCCTCTGAACAGCCACTGGAAATAGGGAGCTCACACTGTCTGGGTTGGAACCTATTAGCCATGTTTACCATGTGGCAGCCAGGTGTGGTGGTGCATGCCCATAATCCTGGCATCTGGACCATGAGTTCAGTCAGTTTGGGCCATATAGCTAGGTACTGTTTCAAAACAAACACAAAAGTTGACCATGGAGTATGGCAAAGGACCATGGAGATAAGAGGCCCCCAAAGTCCTTCAAAGTACTGTAAAAGTGAGGCAGAGTTGAGGGGAAGCTCTATCTTCTCTGTAGGGGTGAGGCTAGGTGAGAGTGGTGTTCAGGCTGGACCTGATTGTATAGCCCTGGCTGGTCTGGAACTCTGTAGACCAGGCGGGCAAACTCAAGAGATCCATCCACTTGCCTCTGCCTCTTGAGTGGTAGGATTAAAGGCATGAGCCACCCTGCCTGGCCCTGGCTTTAACAGAAGNGACCTGTCTTATCACAGCTGTCCTTCTTAACCTTTCAGTGGTTTCACCTGAACCCCTCTAAGTGGGGGGGCTCTCCACTCCAGACTGGGGTCCAGTCTCTCCAACTGTGGCGCTCAGGACTGGTACACAATCCTACATGCCCTGAAGATCCACTTTCATGTTGCCAAAGCCAGTGCCACTCCCCACTCAATACAGGACTTCGCCAGTATCTCTACTT